>JAAAKM020073195.1:55782528-55841872 GCA_010016025.2 Alatinidae sp. Z8VKAUB7J3
ACGTCTGCGTCTCCTGAACACAGCCCTGCGTCTCCTGAACACAGCCCTGCGTCTCCTGAACACGGCTCTGCGTCTCCTGAACACGGCTCTGCGTCTCCTGAACACGGCTCTGCGTCTCCTGAACACGGCTCTGCGTCTTCTTGAGAGAGAACGACGTCTTACGTAATAGTCCATTATGTTTTGCTGAATACCTGTATGGAAAATAATGTGAGAAGGATAACAGAATAACAGCAAGGAATGTTCATCATTGGTATAAATTACATGACATGGGTAAATTGAAAACACAAGCGGCCACTTGTTTTTCCATGGCTACTGGTGGTGCGCATATGTTTGGCAGCTATTGACGAAATGTAGGACTCTTGCGGATTATGGAAAGCATCTGTCATCAATGAGAATAGATACTACAACCATTCCTTGCCAAAAAGGCCGAGAAGAATTGGTCTGGTTGCGCTATGTGAATTGACTAGGGAAGGGCTGCCATCTGGCCCGCCAATCTGTTCTTTGAAAGGACTAAAGAAATAGTATTGATATTAGAGTCTACTTGTATATACTGACTTTTCAATTGCTCTCTTCTCTCTTGTTTCTAGTTTTTGTATATATATATAAGAAAAAAGGGGAGTGGAGAAAAAAACCCACAGCAAACAACACCATACATGATGTCATAGAACAATCATTCGTTAATAACCATTAGCAAAAACAATTAACAAAGGAGATGTAAAAGAGAATATAATGGACTGGAATAGAAAAAAAGAAAGAAGAAAATCCTCAATACAGTAGGCATGGGAGATCTGCTCCAAAATTATATATATCCACATATCACTGCGCAAGGGACACCGAGATTCTCATAAAAAGCATGACTCGGTAAGTAGTTGTACCTGCTCTCTTTGTGGGGAGTATTGGAATGGACTGGAACATTTTCTGAGTAATTACCAAGGTTTGGTGAATTCAAGGTTTTGAGGGGGTATACCACTCAAACCTTACAGCCCCTGGGCTGTACCACTACAGCCCCTCAAAGCCTAAAGGAGCAGTCTCCCTAAGGTTCTCTTGAACGACAGGTTTCTTCGATAGTTTCTCACAATCGTATAATAAAGGAATAGAAAAGATATACACAAACTAGGAACTACAAGGAATGAATAGAGAAATGTATTCATGTAAAAAAATAACAAAGAAAAGAAATTGGGAACAATCTCTGCAAGGTTCTCTGTTTCAATTTTTTTTTTGTCAAAACAGAAGTGATAAAGGAATAGGAAGGACAGACAAGAACTAAGGTTCGCAAGAATGAGAACTTCCTCCGAATATCTTGTCACAACTCTATTCACAAACGCATAAAATAGATAGACAAGACTGGGAACGAAAACGAGTGAATAGAGAAATGTATCTATGAAAGAAACTGACAGAAAAAAAAGCGGGAACAGTCACCACAAGCTCTCCTCTGCTTCAATTTTTTGTCACTAAAGAAGTATGGAAAGGAAGAATAGAGAAGAACAGAAAGGAAAGGGAAGACGAAAACTAAAAACTAAACGAAACGACTAGAGAAGGGAACGAAAAGAAAATTGACAGACAAAAAAATGGGAACAGTCCCGCAAGATTTGCAAGAGTGAGACCTTCCTTCGAATATTTTGTCTCACTTACAAAGGAATAAAATAGATAGACAAAAATGGAACGAAAACGAATGAATACAGAAACGTATTTACGAAAGAAACTGACAGAGAAAAAAAAATGGGAAAAATAACCACAGGCTTCTCTGCTTCAATTTTTTTTTTGTCAACAAAAAAGTACGGAAAGAAAGAATAGAGAAGAACAGAAAGGAAAGGAAAGACGAAACTAAAAGCTAAATGAAAGGAAAAGAGAAGGGAACGAAAAGAGAACTGACAGAAAAAAAAAATGAGGACAGTCCCGCAAGATTTGTAAGAGTGAGAGCTTCTTTAGAATATTTTGTCGCAACTCTACTAACAAAATAATAAGATACATAGACAAAAGCTAGGAACGAGTGCAAATGAATAGAAAAAATGAATTTATGAAACAACCAAAAGAAACGAATAGAGAAAGGTTTTATCAAAAGAAAATTACAGAAAAAAAGGGAACAGTCCCCGCAAGGTTCACAAGACTGAGAGCTTCCTTCGAATATTTTCTACTACTACTACTACTACCACTATAACTACCTCTACTACTACTACTACTAATTCTAGTCTACCAGGCTGAATCGAACAATTTTGCAAAGACATTACTTGTTGCTTGCATGAAAAAGCAGGTTCTGTCTTGAACTCAAATGCGTCATTCCGGCGAGATCATTGCATGTATCTCCTCCATAAGTTACATTCATCACTTTCGGTCTTGGGGTAGTTTCTCCAGCGTTATGACTGGCATGTTAGTATCTTCTCGAGTAGGTTAGTCCATTGTCTTGATGCTTGCCACGCGTCCACTTGCTAAGAAATTTATCTTTAATAGCTTTGCTCTCCTCTTCGAGCTACAAGCCCAAACCAATCTAGTCTCTTCGTAGTCACGATACTTAAAATGTTTGTCATTATAGAGTACTAAAGCGATGACGTCACAAAAACCTTTTTCGAGGAATCGCAATCATAACTATATCACAGTGTTAACCCTACCACAGAATGTCCGTAAACAAAATACTGCATTCAAATTTCATATCAACTGCGAGAAACGGCTGTTTGGATTTGCAAAAGTCCTTAAGGAAACACTGTTAATTTTGCTCAGTTCAAAAGATTATGAACTGTGTTCTTTTAACTTTTTGATAGGCATGATTTAAAGTTTGAAAAGTCGTATCTCAACGATTGTTTAAGGTATGATTCTCATATTTGGACAGGTTGTCTATGTCAACAAGAAGAAAGCAATGAGTCAAAAAAGGTATCAAATTTCTGATATTCATCAAATCGTGACGTCACACTTTAGTACTCAATTCCTAACGCATTTTTTAGGAGATCAGTTCTTGTTCTATGGTCTTATCTACCATTGACTGCAGATAATTTTGCAAATACAGCATGCCTTTGTGCGATTTCCTCTTTGGGGGCCAAGATTTTAAATCCAGAAATACCCATCGGAACTATCAGAACATAGTAGGGTCTTTAGTGCTTCCAATGCTTTTTGTTAGTCTTCCAAAGGGAGTTAAAGCCAAAGCGATGCGCCTCTTAACACCGTTAGAGGTATGTGGCTCACCAGAATATAGAAATAAAAATTTTTTAAACGTTCTACATTTGATTGCCGTCAGTAATAATATTGTCATCACCTTCAGTCAGAACTTTGTATTTTTCAGAGTGACATTTTACTCTCCATTTTTGCAGGCAGCTTCGAGCTCCTTAGTTGCAGCTGTCAACTTCTTAAAACTTTGTGAAATCATTGTCGTGTCGTCTACATATCTTGTTTCCGTGGATAGACTCTGGTTTAGAATTAAATTTTGCTGAAGGCTCGATAGCTTATCTATAAAGAACTCAAAAAATTGTTTAATAAGGTCGAGGATAGCATACATCTCGAGTCCATTCTGTAAAACTACTGTTTAACAAGGATAATGCATTCGGACCTATCATACATTTGTTTTAACAACATTGCAACTTTTTGACTACAGACAACTCTGTGAATTGCGTCCAGCCGTCGGACTGGATTGAAATGCCCTTATTAACAAGCTGGCCTTAATATGAAGATTCATGATGGAAAAGGGACTTGGGCAAATGGGTAGCAAACCTTACATTTTATATATCCAATATTTACTTTGATATCACCATAGTCTACACCAGGGTATCTCTGATCTTAATGCCCCTCTCGTTTATTGGAACACTCAAGTTTAACTTAACAGCAAGCTTTACCTAATGACTTTTAAAATACTATCATATAAACCTTTCAGCAGTAAGCTGCTAATTCATGAGACATTTTAATTAAAGAATTTATTCCGATACACATTTATAAGGGGATGACAGCCCCGTTCCAT
The DNA here is from genome assembly GCA_010016025.2 of Alatinidae sp. Z8VKAUB7J3. Classification (NCBI taxonomy): domain Eukaryota; kingdom Metazoa; phylum Cnidaria; class Cubozoa; order Carybdeida; family Alatinidae; species Alatinidae sp. Z8VKAUB7J3. Next base: position 55,786,469 of record JAAAKM020073195.1, read on the forward strand.
TTGTTTTAAAAATCTATATATGCTCTGTTAATCATTGGCACTCTTTCCACCTGTCCTTTGCATTGTACTTGCGGAAATTTCTTGCACAATATTTGTTACTCCACTTCTTTATAATGATGAAGACTCGTTTCTTAATTACTAAAATTACATTTGTGGGAACGGCAACAACCAATTTCAACAAAACGCAAGTGTTATCTAAAACATTCCTCCTTTTCAGTACTTTTTTTACATCAATTGATATTTCTGAGCATTTAATATGTTTCAATGGTACAATCAATCTTAAATCTATATTTCACCAGCCCATAATAACATAATGAATGTCGAATGCAAGTATACGGACAGAATTACCTCAATTACTAAGAAATTCTTATAGCAGTCAGATACCGTCACATCTTAAACGAGAAGATGAACTCTCGAAGGTACAATAATTTTACGAAGATACACTAGAAAAATATTTCACACATTAATAGTTTATCTAATAGATATCTTGCTTTCTTTTTACCTGCTGATGTTTGTTGCACGAATGAATAATCATTTACTGCTGACAAGCTGTCTTCTATAGGTTGTGAAATGTCTGGGTCATCAATTGCAGTCGTGATTATGTTTCCATTCAAAATCGAGCAATTAACTCTTACCGCAGAAAAAATAAATTTTGGTTTGATGAGAACACTGATCGTGCTGCTTGGAAATTTATTCCACAACAGAGCCTCTTCGCAACTTGTATAGACTAAAAATAAATATATGATATGATCTATAACACAACGGAAGTCAAAGGAGAGCAAATAACATACTTGTAATTTAAGAGAATAGAATTCAGACAACGCCTATCAAGTCAAGAAACATCACTTTCATTACTTAGAAGATCTGTCAATACAAGTAAAAGCCTAGAAGTGTGAATTGAACTTTTATTCTTTTTTGATCTAGGGCAATGCATAATTCGCAAAATGTTTTCTAGCCCAATTGAAATTGGCACGAAATCTGTAAAAAAAAAATCCGATCGTAATGAAATTCGGATTTTGCATTTTATTTTAACTAAAGACAATCATTTATCACAATCACATGGCGCAGAGAGGCTGGTCTCCAATTGCGTTGAGCGGGATGCCGATGTCCACCGGTGGATGATTTGGAGCTAACGTGGCGACTAGAGAAATAAAAGTATGTTAACATCGGAGGTCACCTAGCTCAGTTGGTAGAGCGCACGACGCGAAAGCGTGGGTGACGGGTGTCAAAACAGCGCCGCTCCAGCTGCTTGAGTTGCCAATTTAAATGATAGATATAACGACCATTCCTATTTTACTAATAAATACTAAATCAAAACAGTCTTTTGTGACTCGCTCACATAAGTGTTTATTATTTTCCTTTCGAGGACGGGTCACACAACCTCTTGGGCCATACTCTAGTACTGCTAATGGGGAGTCCAGACAGACTATTTAAACACATCACAACAATAAATAAAGGGGTGGGTGACATTAAAACAGGGGATGTGATTGCCTAGCCTTAAAGTTGTCATGTACCAAGATTTCCGTTCTGTATTTTATTGTTATATTCATCATTGCATAAAATTGTAAGCTTTTGTGTCAAAAGTATGTATATATATGTATTGGCTAGTAGTGGAGTTGTGACACAGAGGCTTTATCTATGGTATATTACCACTGTGACATTACTGGTAAGTCAAGCAATTTGTGTGCCATCCTTATTGTGAGTATGTTGAATAGGAAATAATATGAAGAGATCTTGCAAGTTTTGATCCCATCCTCGTCACCAATTATAAGATTGTAGGAAAGCAATGAAGAACAACATCCACTCGTATCTGTATTGTAATCTATTCTGTCTCAATTGACAACGATAACACAAACACACCTGTTTTACATAACAAAATAAACAAATCAACACATTACAGTATATTACCACTGTCAAATTACCCCTGTAACATGCAGCTCCTACTTTAACGCTTTTAACCTTGTTTGACTCTTCTCCAATCATGATGTTTTTGTAAGCATTCTCCAGACCATCTTGTATCATAGTTTACGTATCATTGCATATATTTTTATTTTATATATTTGTAAAAGCCATATGGCTCCAGTTATTGTAGGGTATGCCCTACAAGTGCATGAAACTTGCATTTATCATTTCTAGTAACAATCATAATTAATCATCATCTCCAGCATTATTGTTTTGTCTAACGTACAATTCACCTGTTTTGCTTAGTTACTTTTCTGTAATAAAACCATGGCCTTATCACCTTATGTGTGAAAGCCTAAGTGTTATTCATTCAATTCCAGTCTGTGAGCACCCTTTGGCAATAAGACCCTTACATTTGGTGTCAGAAGTGGGATGAATTAGATGTATTGTGTTGCTCAGAACATAATTCTAAGGTGTTATTCTCAGTGATTTGAAGAGCTATATAATTGCTATCTTTGCATTACAGCCAAGTGTTTGTACAAATGCAGTTTGCCAAAACAGACAAAGATTCCTCTTGGACATTGACAAATCAAAGTTTGTTGACTTTCAAAAAGTGAGAATACAAGAGACACAAGCAGAACTACCAAGGGGTAGTATACCAAGAAGGTACAGTAATACTGATGTGACATTATTTTAGTGCATAGAACTTGTAGTATATTTTCATTCTTTTAAGAATTGTTTAGTATGAAGTCTCATTTGCTGCATTTTGATAATCAAAATGTTGATTTGGGGGGAAATTTTATTTATCAATAAGCCAATGTAAGCCGGTGATAAAGGCAAGCTCTTTGAGTGTAGGCGCCTGAATAAGAACACATACCCATGGACATACGGGCAAGAGTCACCCCACAGTCATCCCATAGGTCCGACATTTTTTATTTCCGATGCATCATGACATACTAAAGTGAAAAATATATACGCCAATCTGAATGTCGGAGGGGGGATACGCTAGTAATTTCTCTCAGGGGGCGGCGCCTGCCCCTGCCCCTGCCCCCATCACCTTCGTGACTGTTCAAGATGCAGTATTCCTTTCGCGACTCAGACTTAAGTTAGCAATGTATCTTTCAGTCCCGTAATCAGACGTCAAAATGAGTACCTTGCAGTGTACAGAAGTAAAACCTTTCCAGGTATTTCTCATTCCATTACCTCCAAGACGCAGGTAACCCCTAGCTAAAAGTACTACCCCGACCCCCGTATCATTCAAGACCAATTCCGGTGCTGAAAAAGGCTTTAACTTCAATGTGATAATACGTAAATCAAGGCAAAAAGATTTGGCCTCTAGTATTTAGGAACGGTGGATAGGAAAGAATTGGTTAAAGGTGAGCGATTAGCTGCTTGGGTAATATCATATTCTGCATACCAGTACTCAAATAAACACATGCAATAGACTCAGTGGATCCATATCAGTAACTGTGGGCACTCACAATGATAACGCATAAAGGACTAGGCTACCAGCTTAGTTAACGTTTAGATTTTAACTAAAAAAATTATACCGTCAACGTTATATTAAAGTAGTTGGCACCCTCATGATCATCATCAACTTTGCTTCCACCATCCCTCAATCTAAGTAGTTTAAAGGTAATCCATCCCTTCAAATTATTGTTTCGCCACATATTTGGACTTCACTAAACTGTCTAAAGGTGTAAACCAATTAATAATAAAAAGAATACGAGATCTCCGTTAAACAACTGGATTTCTCAAGGATTTCTTTTAAAAGAATAAAACAACAGGTCAAAGTGTGCAGGGTATCTAGAAATGGACTTACCTGTCTATGTTTCTGACCCTATGTTTCTCAACTTGGGAGGCAGCACCCCCTAGGGGCAGGGCGTTGAAAACGCTCAATTTCCCCTGATACTCTATGTCTTTATCTACCCCCACTTAAAAATACTCCCAGATTGAACACTGGACCCCGTTGTGAAGCACCGCAGTAGAACATTTACGTTTAGGACAGAGGTAGGCAAGCTACGGCCCGTGGGCCAGATCCGGCCCATCGGTCCTTTTAATCCGGCTCGCTGAAGATTGGCACAGAATTAAAGTTTGATGTGAATGATTGCATTCATACCACCAGATTTTGATGCAATGGTTAAAATGGATCATAAGAAAGATTATTCTTATTTAAAAGTATGTGAATAATTTAAAGCCTCTTTCTGTTTTATGTTTGATGTGTACCGTTAAAAAATAGTGTTTTTTGTTTATCGTATCGGGTACTGAACCAGCCCCTCTGTCAAATTCTAAGTGTCATTGTCACGCCTCGAGCCAAAATATTAGCAGTCTCTCAATCAAAGACCCCTGATGAGCAGTGGGCCCGACATTGAAACTACCCTAAATAAACAGAAAAACTAATCATCGGATGCATTGGTAGGGGTGTAGCCGTGAGTTTCCAAGAGAAAGAAAGAGGAAGCTGAAGAGTGATATATATCCTGGTAAACTACGGCTAGCCTGTGCGGAGTCAATGTTTTCCGTTTTCGGATTTTAGGTAATTTGACCTTTAATTCTGGAGGTCTTAATGTTGCCTACCTCCTAGCACCTAGTTTAATCCTAATTCAGGACATGGTAACGTATCGTCAACGAAACAACGTTTAGAAAATGGTATCTTAAAGGTTGAAACCTGAAACAGTTCCAGTTTGATGCTTTTGCCCGACGCTGGCTCAAAACCTACTTACGTCTTCATCATGAACAAGGTCTTGATGCACACCTTGCAATGTGGTGCAGTGGACTGCAGGCCCTCTTGTTATGTTTATAATTCCTGATCAGTAATCGGCAATTTGACAATGTCTTCATTAAGTAGCAAAATATTTAAGTTTTAAAGTCAAAGTTGACATGAAAGGAGATGACGGCATTGTCGATCCAATCCTTCTTGAAAGTCACATCTTGTTTCCCACATTGATTTTTGTCCAAAGTAAAAATGAGCTTTTCATAATAATACTTCTAGGATCCTTTCCTCTACAATTTTTAATGGGTATGGTAACTTACACATATCTTGTAAATTTAGTAAATTCAAAAGAGAAAAATAAATTTCCTTGAGTTGATTCTCATTCCATTAAATTCATCATTAGGTTACTAACACATCAGTACTGCTTCGTATTCAAATTTTACTGGATAAAGGCATTAGAAATTGATAGGACAGGTTGAAATCATAATGCATTACTAAATATAACTGCTGAGGCTACTTTCAACAGGGTGTGATAATTGATAATGGACACTAGTTGATTTGATTGTTAAGTATTTCACGGGACTGGCATCATAAGGAGCATATCTCAAGTTTATAGTAGCTCTCACGCACTTTGAAATCCTGTCCAGCATGATAAAGTTTCAAGAGCAGTGGCTGCGAAAGATCTCCTTCCTACAGCACGTTGTGCACCGGGTGTCTTACAGTGCGAGTTGAAGTATCATTATTAGTTGGAAGGATAATCCAGAGATACTAAACAAAATTCTGCATTCTGGAATTCAAGCGCTTATTGGTTAGTTAAACTGACATCCTTTGATGATAAACATTTCGAAATATCAAAACCATGAATATTAGACAAAAGAAAAGTTCCTTAAATGCAAGGATTCATAATCTCTTTACTTTCCAAATATCACCTCAGAGGATATATTAAGCAAGCATCATTTAATGAATATTACAAATGATGAAGGAGAGAAACAGATGGTTAGGTAACGTTAGTGATATGTATACAGACAAAAGTACGACGGGGAAGGGGACTGTATTAAGTACTGATTAAGTTGATGATGAATGAATGTAACATTATATCATTAGCTAAAGTATTTAGACCCCCTATCCATCTATTACCTTTTATTTACCTCTAAGGATCACTTCCTGGGGGATTTAGACAAAGATTGTACAGCAAAGTATGATTACAATTCTTTAAGGTTTTCAACATAGTTCTTATGTTCACGAACGTTCTATTTTTGCAATTCCTTTGTACAACGATTTGATAAAAACACTCGTTGGTCTGGGTACATTCAACCGTGCTTCTTAAAGACTTCTGGTCTGATTGTTATTGCAACAGTAATATTTCTACGTAAAAATACCAAATTTTGTTGATTCAAATACAAATTGAGAGATCCTTACTGTTTCTCTTCAATAAATATTGCCGTCGGTCCTTACCATATGTACAGAAAATTTTTGAAAAATATGCTTTTGCCGCCAAAATGAGGTATGGTCGGTAACCAAGAAAAACTAAGTTCATTTTCAGATTCAGCGCCCTAAAATTAGCTAAAAAAAGATGTTTGGAGTCTAGATGCCATTTCAAAAATTTTTGGGTCTTCACCAGTGTAACTGATGACATATTGGAGATATGTCCAGTTGTCCCAGATATACCAGACTAGAAACTTTTATATACTGTCAACTAGAACTTTACGAAATCTGTCCCTGAGCCATGATGTAAATACCTTACTCATTACACTTTGAAGAGACATGGGCCTAACATTTTCTGGGTTATTGTTTGGCCCTTTTTTTGTGGGCAACAATAGTAATAGCATTTTCCCAAACTAGTGGGAAATCTCTCGACGAAGAAGCTTTATCGATTATTCTCAAAACAACAGCTTGTAACATCGGACATTTCTTAAGAATAATCACACTAGTTTCATCCAGTGAACAAGGCGAAGAAGCAGACCTCATACAAGAGACTATTTCTCTGATTTCCGAAATTTGGCGGAAGGGAGATCAACGGCCTTTAAAGGACTGCGCAGTTTAGGAATCCTGGATGTTATTTCAAATCTGCGCCGAGGGTTGATAGACTTCGGCTTAGATCTAAAATATGAGAACGCGTTTTCTCATTAAAAGATGGTTAGCTTCATATGTTTTGCTTCAAATATTGATTTACAATATTTCCAAAAAATTGATTTAATTTTCTCTTCGTGATTTGTTGTTGACTATAGTTTTTCGAAAGCCTTACACGAAGTAGTTTGCTGACATACTGTGTCTCTTTACGTTTGCTGCCTGACTTCAAAATTCTCAAAGCTGACTTTAACAATAGACATCCTAGAGTATTGAGTCGGAAATGCTGTAAGGTGGACGATTTTTCTGTAGAAATGAGTCTTAAATAGCTCCATTCAGAATCTTTCTTGTTTTATTTATATCAGTAATGTTTTCACAGTAAGGTAATAACTTTTAGAAAAAGTTGTTGGCGATAATCCATTCATCTGTGTTCTTTGGCAGCTTGACACCGCTAAGCATTTCTACCTGAATTAAATGGCCTTAAATATTAACAATATATCATCGGTCTTCAAGAAAGATCTCCAGAACAGCTCTACAACAATTTAACGTAACCAGTTCCCGGTTTCGACGGTTACCAGATATATTGGTAAATTTAGAAGTTATCTTGTCAGCAGATCTGTGCAAAACAACGACACCTCAGAAGAACCTGTCAACAGCAGTTCCGATAACAGTAGTTGTTTAAAATATTAAGAAAAATTACTGATATTTGTTGGTTGGGTTTTGTTGTTGGCGGGGGGGGGGGGGGGGGCATCGTAACCTTGCTTTTAACAGCAACGACTATAAAAGTGTGAGATTTGCCAAGCATTCGATGTATCGAACACATTATCCTCCGAGTGTAAGAATTTTGAAATCAATTACGGTATTTAAGGATTAAGTGGTCTAACTAACCATGGTAAACGATAACCATGAAAAGGAAAGTAAATGAGCCTTAAAGGAGGAATGAGCCAGAATTGAGAAAGAGAAAACCAGTCAACCTCATAGTAGGACCGCCTCTCACGGATCATGGAAAGAATCTGTCATCAATGGGAACAGATACTACATCCATGCATTGCAAAAAGGCCGAAAAGCCTGCCTCATGGCTTGCTTCTCTGGGCAGGTAGCCTTAATTGCGGGGCGTTCCACTTGGACGGCTGGCCTGTATTAATTGGTTACTCTAGGGTGCCTAATAGGTGCCCCCCCCCCCCAACCGGCTAATTATTTTGTCAAAAGTTTTCCACATTCTTATTCAACCCAACATTCTTATTCAACCCAACCCATAATATTGATTATCACAAGACAAATGACTTACGGTGTAACGCACATTTTGTCACGCAAGAAAACAGTAGCACTTCAAACACCATGTTCATATATTTCTTGCATAAAATCATTCCCCATAAAATACCACAACCGAGGTACAAGGATTATAATTAGCGAAAAACGTACTTTATTTCTTAGATATTTGTAGCCTTTACACTTACAGATTTTACATACACAAAGCCGGCAACCACTTGTCCTTCCTTTCCACTGATCGAATGGTATACTAAAGCACTTGGGTACAGCCTCAGTCATCTGTACCACTACTAGTGCCGCTAAAGATTACATTTTCGAGTCGTCCAAACCTCATAACAAAAGTGGAAACTTAGATAGCTATAGCAGCTCAGTCTTTTTAAGTATTCTTACGCTTTTTCAACTCGCGTACTTTCATCACTTCGTAGTAATCACTGTTGTAATAAGTTAGAGACTGAATTAGGACTGTTAATGAAACACTAGAATTTGTCGCCCCCACCCCTTTTCGAGACTCGGTACCGTCACTCCGTGCCACTGCTGAACGAACATCAATACTTTGGCTACAATTACGTTGATGATTTTCAATCAATCGGCTCATGTGTGCGATACGAACACAGATTTTCAAAAATTAATCCTCACATTACATCGTTTTCAAAGTCAAAATCAGCCAGATAAAAATTGTTTGCTCTTCGAAATACAACTATTTTGGGTTGTTCAATTATGCTATCGCGTCTGATGGATTATCTACATGTTATCCTAGGTAATGTTCCCAAGTGCACGCTTAAATAACGAACGCATATTTCTTATGTCAATTTATCCAGGAAATGCATGGTTTCTAAATATCACACCTCTTAGGAAAGATGTGAACAACTATGTCATATATCAATATTACATAGTAAAGATCGCCCATGTATAAAGTTTATACCATTGCGATACTGAGTGTGAAGAAACTTCTTGAGTGGCAGATAGTAGAAATATTGACTGCAATAAATCGACAATTGACAATAAGAGAAAGGTGTAGACTGCATTGGCAGGTGAAATACAGTGTCAAAGTATGTTTAGAGCTCTTCGCACACTGGTACAAAGCCATAGTCAACCATTGCAGTAACGTAAGCAATTCTGCTATGTATTTTAGTACATTTGCAAATGTCCCACAAAAAAATTGCAATGACATCTTATTTCTTGGCAACACTAAGCCACATGACTGGCAACCATTTGTGTTTAAGTAGAAGGTGTTGGCTTCAGAAAGGGCCACAAAAAAGAAGGTTGAGTTTACCAGCAGAACAATTAAAGACAGCACACTTCGGCAAAAAGTAACCAGCTTTATAGCTTCAATTGGTAGTAAGCTAGAATGCTATCCAAGGCTATGTAAGTTTATTGACAATGCCAATGCTGAGCCCCTTCATCTCAAAAATATCTGTGTCCAGGAACAAGTTGTTAAAGTCTTGAAAATAACACTCAGCCAGTCAAAGGCTGAGGTCAAGATTTTCAAGTATCTCCCTGTGTACTGTTTGTGCGGTTTCTTGAATATGTGCACCATAAAATGAAACGTCCAGCAAGTTGAAGGCATGGTGTGACAAGAAAAGAAATGATGAATTTGATTAACGGTTCAGAGGGAAAGAATCTTTTAAGTTAATAAGTATAATTCTCCAGGTAGTGGATGATGAAAGTGCAAAAGAGAGGCTTTACCAAATATTTTACACATCAAAGTATCTTAGACACACTGTCTCTCTATTCGTAAGAATTAAAGATTTTTGCCCAGGTGATCTCATTTCTCTTCAAGCACATGCTAAAAATCTATTTATTGCATGTTCCTTTTCCCAAGCCACATTGTCTCCATCAACATGGACTATTTCAAATGCAGTACCCTTTCATGCACAAACGTGTTATGAAAATATAGACTTGGCCTTGGGTGTTATTCTATGGAAGGATGAGAGCAGAAACACCAATGCATCTTGAAATACTCAAAAAATGTAGCTCCACAAAACTGTTGGGAGTATGTTTCCCTTTGTGAGTTTATGCAGCTAACACACTTAAAAGAACAAGGGTATGACAAAATAAAATTCTATAAAACCACCAACAGATACATACCACTATATGAGAGTATTCAGTGTACAGTATGCAGGTTTAAACTCAATAAATATCAATGTGCTATCTGTGATTCTCCTTTGTAAAAGTACATTGCAAACCAGGTTCAGCAACAAAAAGAACAGGTGATAACAACAGACTGGCCTTGGTTGTGTAAAGATAAGAAAAGAAAGAATTAAAGCAGGACATATAGTATCCTTGGCATAGATTGGCACTGTAACACTATTATATATATATATATATAATATAATAATATATAATTTAATATATATATAACGTTAAAACCTGGCTGCTCAAGACGAGCTTTCGGAATCTTTATTCCTTCATCTGGTACCGTACAATACTGCTCTGCTTAATTTATGGAAAAATATTAGTGGTCATTAAATACAACTTTGTTGTTTTCAGTCATTGCAATTGTTTTTAAGAGCAAATGAATATCTTCCACCAAGCCTTGTGGATCCTGTTCTTCTTCAAGCTCTTCTTCTGGGCTCTTTCTCCAAATAATTGCCTTAAATAGACCAAGCACCCTTTCTTAACGGCTGGTTTAACTTCTCCTACACTTTCAATATTATCTGCTTTTTCGATCTTCTCCTTCGGCTCATGTGTCTGTCCTTCGTGTTGAGTCATCTAAACAATCTATCAAAGAAATGGTATTAAAATAAAAATGAAAAACAAGCTACTTGCATCTACACATTGTAATAAAAGTCAACTGGCTCTTTTAGTTACAGTACGCAATATCCATTGGAGGAAGACATTCTGAATAGAAGTGATTACCATTCTTACTATCTGTGCCAAATAGCAATTGAAAATATCTCTGGACAATTACTTTTCGTATCAGATTAGTTCGGGGAACATAAAATCTTTGCTTCATTGTTCTCTATATTTGGTAAGAGCATTTAGGGACATCATATCAAGACCTATCCATTCTACGTTATCTCTTTGTTTCTGCTTTTGCCAAACTCTACTCCTTCTTCCAATATCTATGCTTCTGAGCAAATAATTCTCATGCAACACTTAGTATCAGCTTAGTATGGTAGAACAGTTTTCGAGGCTGTTGCTGGTAGTTAGGATAGTAACCTGACATCTTTAATTATGCTACGTGTTATGGCATATATTAATAAAGTGGCGACTGGCAACATTTTGGTTACGTTGATGTTTTTCAGTAGCGTAATGAGAGGACCAATTATTCTATGTACCTCATAGAACCTTGACTTGTAATGAAGTATTCAAATTTTGTGCCCATATCGCAGAGCCGCCGTAGTCCAGTGGATAGTTTACTAACCTTCCATACTAGATGGTACGGGTTTGTTCCTCAGAAGGGCTATTGGTAACGACAGGAGGGGGATCCAGTGTTAAGGTGCTCTAAGCTCCATTAAAAGTCCCATGTATGTGGGCAACGCACTAGCCCCTGTAAAAATGGGGAGTGCATGGCATAAAACCGCTTCAATTCAATCAAACTCATTACCATTGTTGTGATGTAATTATTTCTTGCTCGTTTAACAATGCAGTAAGATAGAGTATGTACATTATTATGAGCTACAATCAACCTTTAAGGAGCTTTGATGTTGAAGGTTGCAGCTATCCTGAGAATTACTCTAGGCGTGATCTAGAAATATTGTTGCCCGGGAAATTAAAACGATGTATGCTATATAAATAGAAAGAGCCTCTGTCGTTTAACCTTATACGTCACCTGTGAGTACTTACTATAGGACAAAAAGTCTTGAATTACGAATTCCGCATAAAATGTAAAGAAACTGCAGTGATATCTTACCTCAGTTGCACACATGGCATATTTCGGAATTCCTGTCCTTTGAAAACGTTACGACGGGAGTGTAAAATGCTTGATGTAGCATTCGCATTCAAGGTTCTAGCTATCAAGGCTCAGGTACTGATACAGCTGAGATGTGGATGTGGATGTGGATGTGGATGTGGATGTGGATGTGGATGTGGATGTGGATGTGGATGTGGATGTGGATGTTTATGTGGATGTGGATGTGGATGTGGATGTGTATGTGTATGTGTATGTGTGTGCTTCAACCAAATAGAAGAGTAGAAGATTTTCTAAAACGAAAGATAAAGAAAAAGTAACTCTAGAGAGCTGTAAAATTAAATGAAAAGCAAAGGAAAGAGAGTTGTTATATAATTGTCCATTGCTAAATTTATTTGGGTTCTTAACTTTGTTCACGTTACGGTTTATTTCCTGACCTATTGTCTCAGAACATATGTTATGAAACCTGAAAACCCGTTGTGCACACGGTTTAAATTAACTAATTCCAGACTTGACTATGCTCCGTGAACCTTTCTGCCCATTCCAAAAGAGCTTTACGTCTGGCTTGGGAAAATGTTGAAAAACCAGGAGAGGCTAAATTAGAGCCAGCTGCGTATGACAGCAAAGTGATCGTCCTTAGAGTTGCGACTGGTTAAAGAAGAAGATTTGGGGCATTGGGTTTTTGTTTTTCTGGGTTTTTTCATCATTTATTTTTCTTTCCGTGAAATTAATGAAAGAAACAAACATTTAAATTGTAAAATTCTGATTCTATGTTTGCAGTAAATCTATGTAGACGGCCTTTGTATGTCACCGTAAATCTGTAGTTGCTTTGTGCAGTGATTGTTTCACATCAGATATATAACTCAATTGAAAAATATCATTCAAGAACTCTCACCTCACCGATGAAAAGGAACTTTGAACCAATCAGAAACAAGCCGAATGCTTTGCGGTGAATTTCAGTTTTAAGACCTGATTGAATATTCAAGATGGATTTAGTGTCAAGCGATGCTTGAAATAAAACTTCATGACTCTTGCGTTTGCTTTGTAAAGTTTTCAAGATCACTTCTTCTTCATGTTCATTTTGAATGGGGACATGTAGAGAGTCCGTATAATGCCATGGCGGGATGATTGAGGTTACACCAAAGCTAAAAATTTGTCTTAAAAGTTTGTGTCATGGACATCAAGTCATTGTAGTTTAATGAACACTTCAATTAACTAATCGAAATTTGAACGCACAAGACATTGATGGTAACAACTTGTGCCACAGACATCCAATCATTCCAGTTTTAATGAACAATGTATGTAACTGATGGAGGTTTGAACGTACCAGACGTTGATGGTAACAAGACCTACCATAGACATCCAATCACTGTAGTTTTAAAGAAGAAGTCAGGTTTTAATTCGACTCTAACCTGTTGCCAAAACACAGTTTAAAATTGCGGTTTACACCGGCAACCAATACGCAGACATTGGAAAGGTTTGTCAACTGTATTATCCATCAGTGCGGTTGAAGATTTATACTTAAAGTTAGGCAATGAATTTCCATAGATGTTTTTACAGTACCTGGACAACATCGACGATCAAGTTAGCTTTGAGAACGTATTGACAAAGAATGCTTAATGTTTGCATCAAAGACTGCAAGAAGCCCATAATGGTGAACAGCCAGTTATTCAAAGTCACGGTAGTCTCCCTTCAAATCTAGTAAAGGGCCTCTTACATCTTTTTAATGTGTGGTTTTCATATTTTAATAAAGTCTACTTACCTGCCGAAGTACCTCCTCAAAAAATTGTCATGGGTGGGAGATTACTTAAAAATTAATAGGCAGGGGGTTGGAACAAGAATGTCCTGGGTGGAAAAGTTTGAAAAATTAATTAGCGGAGGGGGGTCTATTACGTACCCAAGAGTACTGTTTTCATGTTGTGTTATTGTTTCAATATGAAAATGGGGTGGAAACAGTTAAAATCGAAGGAATGCTTTTTTGTTAAAACTATTAGTAATTGATGACAGCTTATCAATATTTGTCAGTTTTAAAGTTTCTTAATGTTCCTATTGTTGAATTTACTGAGAGAATTTGATGACATACGAAGCATAAAAAAAATTGATATATAAATGAATGGAATGAAGAGAACCATGGTAAGAATTTTTTAAATAAAATTGGCAAATAAGAATCAATGTTCTTACAGAACAAGTTGACTTCAGTAGGTTAATTATATAATTATAGTGGTAAAAAGAAGCCAGTTGACATGGATCTGCCATGCTCAATGAGAGGGGATTACAGCAATTTAATGAAATCATAGTGTATTCCAATGGATCATGGAACACCAGCAGGAAGATCCAAAGCAAGACCCAAAAGAAGACCAAAAGGAAGATCAAAAGGAATACCAAGGACTTGCAGAAGTGCATTGAAACTATGGAATTAAAAAACATTGATCTGCTCATAAAGCATACAACATGTAGAAGAATACTGAGAAATACAAACGCATTTCGGTATTAACATAAAAAACACTTGTGAAGGGGAATTAGGATGATGTGAACACACAGTTGATCAGAAAAGAAAATGTGAGATAAGAAGAAAAAGAGGCTCATATGTTCAAAGACACAGAGTCAACAGGCATTCTATATTCTGATTGGCTCTTTCAATAAACACATTCGGGTATCATATTTTCCTCTGTTTGTTTCATTTATGTTGATCATTTATACTCTAACAAATGTCAGAAGAAAAGAAGTTTAAAGGGAAAGGGCACCTCTACTGTTGTATTTGCTCACGGTGTGAAACAACATCATGAAAGGCCTATTGTACCGTGGAAAGGTGTGTTGCAAAGTATCATAACATGCACATTGAAACATCTTCATCTATGGCAGTAATTTTTAATAATTTTGCTTATTTAGTCTCCACCAAAACCAACAACTAGTTCCTGTATCCTTTCAAGAATAAGTGGACAAACAATATGAACCATTGTAATTCTATCATTGTTATTTATATGATACCCGGTTGGTGAAGGATAGACTACCTTGGAAGTCAATTTCAAGAAATGGTCCAACATATAGTAGCATGTAAAAGGGATGACAAATCGAAAATAATGATACTCCCCCCCCCCCCCCCCCCCCCCCCCCCCCCACCACACCCCCCAACCCCCCCCCCCAACCCCCCACCCCCCCCCCCCCCCCCCCCCCCCCCCCACCACACTTTGGATGTCCTCGTCATCATGTCATGGGGGAATATCAACTTGCTGAAAGGTTCTTCTTGTGCCTAATATAATAGACGATTGCCTCTATTTGGCACATACAGAGTATGAAAAGGCTCGAAAAGGGCGAGGCTTAAAAAGAAAAGGCACAAGGACAGACTTCAAGAACGGTAAGCAACATCCTAAAGATGTTTCTGAAACAGCATAGACAGCAGGATCACCTAGAAAAAGGCTCGAGTTCGGCGCAGCATTCAAAGGACCAAGGTCAGAAGAGAGTGTCTCCCTGATAGTCACTAGTCTGTATTTTACGTGATTGAAATTTGCGCCCATGAGAGCGCAGGGCTATCTACCCCAGGTTCCATGTTAAGATTGAGAGTGGTGATTTGTACCTGACGAATTGCAAGGTTATTTTATCACGTGTTTATAACTTGTCAATAATAATATTGTACGGTTCATAAGATGCAACGGAAAGAAAACATTATTGGCCATAATCAATCTAAATCACCTTGGAGTGGCAGGAAAACATTGTATCAAAAAGCTTAAGGAGAAGGTAATAACCCGTAATTAACTACACTATGTGAGAAATGTTTGTGGTTTCCTGCTTGAAGTTATATCTAGTCCTAGTGTATCTACTCTTGTTTGAAACTGTAAGAAATTTAGGGGAAATTTCACGCAATTGATAATCTGCTATGAGTTAAAGCAGTGATGGATTGTCATCTAGATTTTTATTTCGTGCAATTGGGAAGCATACCATTTCTGTTACAAAGTTCGTTAAACTTAATATCGCTCTTGATTTTGATGAGCTGAGCTGTGACTTTCTCTAGCTTTCTGAATGCAGATTTTCCATTCGCTAATCTACTTAAATCTACTTAAAATGCCACCATTTTTCTTTATCTATACATGACATTTCGGCACTCACAGTTGCCATTATCAAGTGATGTTACTTTTTTTTTACAGCGCAGCTTTATAAACTAGTCGAAGAATTTATAAAAGGAATGTAACATGCGCACGGAGGAATTGAAATTCATAGCGAGTTAAAAGAATACCCTAATACAATAGCTAGGGGGAGAAGAAAATATAAGCATGTACCGTAGTCAAGGAGCGGGTGAGATAACTTAACAATAATTTCCAATTAAAAACTATGGTTAAATGTTTGTTTATCAAGTAACTAAAAGGTGTAAGCGCTATGTGATCAAAGACCATAAAATAAAATAATATAAGAAATCAAAATTAAAATATGTAAAAAGAAGACTTAAAATATTTTTAGCAATCGTGTAAAACCTTCATCTTTCCTATTTATCGAGAATTGTTACGTTTAATAATGCTTCTGCTATATGTAGACTGGTCCTACCGGATGATAGAAAGCATATTTTCATGTCAGCAGCAATGTCCGTGTTTGCGTCATGTTCTTGAAGATGCAATTTTATTTCTCTTTTTTTATGCTGTTTGGCTCTTTTTGCCAATTTATCAATTTTGCCAATTTGCCAGAAAGCTAGAGAGCTAGAACGCTAGAGAAAGTCGCAACTTAATTTGCAAAGAAAAGTAACAAAACAGAAAGGCAAAAAACTCCACTATAGGTCAACAAAACGCCAATATCGCAAAATTTAAGGAAACGTTTTAAAAAGTTTATTCATCGTAAGACTTTCCAGTAAATTTTAGGAAAATCACCAAATTTTGTGTCAATCGGGCTAGGCTTTAAAAAGTTATGAGCTGAAATGTGTAGCCGCGGGCCTACTAGGTACCCCCATGTAAGATAGGGTTAAACGAAATGGTTATTGCGGAGAATGGTCCCCTTCTCCATCATGCAGACAATATTCTAGAGACTATGGATTAATGTTGGCGTGAAAACATTGTAAACGGAAAATGGCGATTCTTACGCCAAAGTGAGGATATTCGTTCCTATACGGGTGGTGCCAATAAAGTTATAGGCAAACCAAATGACCAACAATCAAAGCTTCCTTTCATGTGATGGAGTAAATTGAGTTGATATAGATATTGTGTAATACTCTTTTGGGGAGAATACACCAAAATTTTCACATATAATCGTACTGATTCATTATCTTATTGGAAAACACTACGTTGCATGAATTAATCCGTTTTAATCTTTTTCAAAAAGAGCATATTTTTTTATAGTGTTCCAGACCTGTTGTGTTTTTATTATGCGTTGTATTTCTGTTTTGCGTCGCTGTCTTATAAGATTGTTCTTTCTTGTATAGAAGCACGGTGTTAAAGATTGATGAACTGACCTTTTTGGTGTTCTAAATCAATATTCGTACTCGAGAGGAACCAGTAAGAACTCCCTGAATGTCATTGTAGTTAAAATATGCTTAATTATACAACAATGCAAATTCATTACCTTACAGAAAATTATGCCATTATTTTCCACGCTTCCTCGAAGTTTTCTGTTTTCTGCCACCCTAATTTTAGAAAACATGCGTACATCTAAAGTAGCACCTCTCGACATTTGTGGTACGGACATGGCGTTCTTTACCACCACCACCACTACTACTACTACTACTACTACTACTACTACTACTACTACTACTACTACTACTACTACTTCTGCTACTTCTGCTACTACTGTTACTATTGCTACTACTACTACTACCACTACTACTACTACTACTACTACTACTACTACTACTACTACTACTACTACTACTTACGTACTTAGTACTTAGAGCTCCCAGACCTGCAGACTTTCTTATCATATCAGAAATCTGTAAGGAGGATTCTGAACTCATGAAGTCTAGCTTAATTCAATGATATAACTTTCAGAGGCACATACTCTATTGTATTTACAGGAGATGAACGCCAGAATATTTAATGTCATTACAGTGAAACCTGTCTATATCGGACATCTGCGTTCCTGGAAAAAGTGTCCGCTATTACCAGGTGTCCGCTATGTAGAGGTTTTCAACTATATCTGCCTAGTTTAGTTAATCCTAATTCATTATTATTAATTTATTAGTCTGCCTCATTTCGCCAAGGAAAGAAGAACAAAAAGATACATTAATTCATAACAATGTTTTAAATCTCATATATAAACCGAAATAGTTGTTTCCTTTTAGGAGTTGATGTTTGGCGAATAAACGATGGTCCATGCCACTTAATTCGGTCAACCAGCCTCAAAGTCGTGCGGCCAACATAGCCCGCCTCGCACTGGCATGAAAACTGATAAACTACAGAGTCAGAATTCGCGGAAGGCACACAATCTTAGTGGCTGGTTGATAATACTTTTTCCGTTGTATAAACTACGCGTAAAGCGACAGCCCCAAAACACTTCCCTATGGCCTTTTTGATCTAGTTTTCAAAACGAAGTGAAACGTTTCCATGCCACAGTAGTTTTAAGTATACAGGACACTTTTTAAGTCCAAAGCGTTTGTCTCTAGAGAACTGTGAAAGTGTACTTTGATAGTGCCGTCAATGACGTCTTCCGGATAGCCATTTGAAAGAAAAGTTTGCTTCAGAAAATTGAGTTCCGATTTTAATTTGGTATCGGCGCAAATCATGAGAGCGCGGTGAACTAAGGTTTTGTGGAGATTGATTTTACGTGTTTTCGGGCAGAACGAACTCAAGGAGATGTATTAGCCACAAAATGTAAGTTTTCTATACACGTTCGAGCGGAAATTAGTGCCCTAGAGCAGCATGCGCCATCGTTTATTCGCCGAACATCAACTCTTTAAAGGAAACAACCACCTCGGGTTTCAAAGACCAAAAACACAATTAAGCAATGTGACTCTGCCATAGGGCAGCACTTACTTGAGAACCCAGACTGTGCCAAAGTGTACAACAACGATTGCTTCCGTATCGTAGAAAAAACCAGGTCCGTATTTTATTTGGCCGTTCTGTAGTCAGTACACATAAAAGTCAGAAAACCTTTGCTATGCAGACAAAAAGAATTCGTTTTCTTACTAGACCTATTGAATTAATCTAGTTGTATCATTGAGATCAGAGGATATGTAATGTTAGTTTTGAAAAGAACACTAGAGAGATAGAAAATATGTCACTACCAGGGATCGAACCCGTGACACACGCTTTCGCGGTGTGCGCTTTACGAACTGAGCTAGGTGGCCTCCGATGTTAACATACTCTACTTCTCTAGTCGCCACACTAGTTCCAATCGTGTGGGCATCGACTTTTAGCTCAACGCAATTAGAGACCAGCCTCCCTACGCCATGTGACTTGACCAAGGAAGACTGCCTTCTGGCCCGTCTATCTGTCCGAAGCCCACTGAAGTTAGAAAGTATCGTTGAGAAGAGAGGGCGTGAAACGTTAGTTTTGAAAAGAGCACTAGAGCAACAAAAATACGCCACCAGAGGTGATTGAATCCGGTTACAACTTTATACCTAGGAAGTTAGCGGATGGGAATTGCTTTTTGAATTCTTTGAATTAATTTGAATTAATTGAATTCTAACGAGAATAAAATTTTTGTTTAGCCCATACGTTTATAAATATATTTTAAGATTGGAGCTAAATCATCTTAAACTGTATATTGAATATTCAAATAATATGAACGTTCAGTAGCAAAATAGAACGGAGCTAATTCAAATAAAACAACACATATAATGTAGAAATAGCAGAAACGAACCCATGTAATTGTGTTTATGACTGACACAAACATTAAAAAACTGAAGTGTAGTGCAGTTCCAAGGTTTGCGAGCCATGTAAAAGAGTATCCACGGGCCACTCCTGAAACATAGAATGGTCAAAATCCGGATCAAATACGTAAATTAGGAAGATTGGGAATACGGGAAGCTGGTCTAATCACCGAATTAATAATTTCCCTAGTCTCCGTCATATCTTTTCTGGTTTCGCCAAACTTCGAAACATAACACGTGGTTTTGACTTTCTAATCTGTGACTTATAAACGTTTTATGTTCTTTTAAATTTTTGCAGGTTAGCTAGTGAAGGACAATTATTATTTTTGTTCTATAAGTAATCTTTCCGCTGTGAGTATTTTAGAAGACCATTTGTCATCCATGGGTTTAGCGGTCGGTATTTTTTTGGTGGCACTTTATTTGGAGTTTTAGAACAAATAATCAATGAAAGGTTGTTTAACAATATCATGAAATTTATTAAAATTTATATCTAGTTCTTTTCTTTCACCAATAAAATCCTAAGTCTGCTGAAGAAGTTTAGCATTAAGCTGAGCAAGATTTTTTTTTCAGACAGATTAAAGAATCAGAGGCTTGGTTTGCTTATTTGGGATCAACAAATCACAAATTATTGGAAAATTGTCTGAAATTTCATTAATCAAAACAGTACTTTCATGTTCAACTAGAGAAGAAACTATATTATTTAATAAAGTAGCTGACTTTTTAGTAACTCTAGTTGGAATCATGATCGTGGGTAAGAGGCAATGAGTCAGCATCACTTAAAGAAAATCAGCCGATACTGAGTTATTATTCTTCAGGAAGTTTATAGTAAAATCACCCATTAATATTATTTCACAAGGTTGCTGATGCATAGACAAAATAACTTCATTAAACACTTGAAAAAATAACAAAGAAGAACCACTTGGTGGTATATGCACTTCTCCCACAATTATCACCTCCCGGGATGAAGTATATACCTCAATGAACAAAGACTCAAAATACCTTCAGCATGTTTTGACAGATCTTCACGTATCTTATAATTCAAAGTATCTATTATTTAAATTGCAAGACCATCTTTGCTCATAGTTATGCGTGGTCACTTTTTGCAAAGCATACCCTGGAATTTCGAGAATTACGTCAGATGTTTTTGTGACAAAAGTTTTGCAGAGATCGATGATATCTGGATAAGAACAATCCACACACAAAAGTTTCAATTGATCAAACGATGGCGATAAAACTTGTGCATCTAAGTGCAGAATCCCGAGGCAATCACGATGACTGGAAGCTTTTTTCATTAACCCTGAGTTTATACTTAGTATTAAGCACATTATCAACCTTAAATTACTAACATTAGGGTTACTTCCCACATGTCCATTTAAAATTTAAACCGAATTCAGGGGATTCATTTCACGTAAATTTAGATAATTGGATCTCTAAGGAAATATTTGTGAAATTTCTGCCGAGCTCTTTTGCTTTTCACCCATCTAATCAGAATAACATCATGTTTGCACGTTAGTCTCTTCATTACTATTCCCTGGTGCGTGAAAGTTCACAGAGACAGTGTAAAACTGCGACTCGTTTTGACACTTCCTGACTTAAGTACATCACTTTACAGGTCGTCAAAGGGAACACCAGAGCGTCGTAGATTAGGCGTGACCCAACCGACCTATTGAAACTTTGAATCATCACTTCTACGTCAAGTATCATGACGTAGTTAAATATGCAGTAACTGTCACAAAAGAAGACACTCTACTTTATTAAAGTTGTGGAGCAAGTATCAATTTCAAAAATCGTATTCTCTTCCCGACATATAACCAGCACTTATGAAATCGACACCGTATGGACTATTGTTCTCCAACAACTGACTATTATTGTTTAACAAAGAAAGAGGCGTCTGAAAATTACCAACTGTATTAACCCATAGGTATCTTTCAAAAATATCCTACAGGACTTCAACATTCCAAGTATTAGGAGGCTAGGAAGTGTGTTTAGTTAAAGTAATATCTGAACTGTAATGGTAGGAAATCCAAGACTTATAGGCCAGTTTCAATATGGGGCCCATTGCCAATAATGAGTTTTAGGTTGGTAGATCGGCATGAATTCTTGACGCTGATAGAAATATACAAGCGCTTAATTTGGTAAGGCGACATAATATGTAGATAATTAAAGACTATAAGAACAATAACTTACACCATTAAGTTTACCCCTTGTAAATGGGCTTTGTTTCAATAGATCAGTTCAGTTGTTGTTGTTACGATTACGATCAGTACGGACTAGTCTCGCGATATCATCTGCATCAACTTGGTGCCGTGATCAGTTTTACGTTCCTGTAGTTTCTACGTTCGCCTTCATTCACAAGGCTTTTTTAAGCGCTATTTGACTTTAGGGAAAGCCAACGGAAACAACTTCAACGTTTACACACGCTTCTTTTGATCACGGTTTTTGATTGATAGATCGCCAAGAATTCGTGACGCTGATAGAAATATACAGACGCTTACTTTGATAAAGCAACATAATTTATCATGATTAGTTATGATGGAAAAAGTCTTTGCCACACTTTCATAGTGAGATCGCTCCGTAAGTGATATTGACCCTGACTGAAGCAGTGATGTAGATACATTATGCAAAAGATTTCCTATTGCAGAGAGTAATAGGAGAGATGTCCATGTAAAAGAAGTGCGTTGGGAAGACCAATCAAACTTAACAGAGCCGATGACTTGTTATTCGTGGCTTTGGACTATTCTACTGCAAGACGAATAGCTGAAATCGTAAAAGTGGCATTAAGAGTAGCATTTTAGTTTTCCCAAATTCCAGCAGGTGCATATGTTCATTTAAAGACAAGTAGACGACATCACTTGTAACCTTGGTCAGTTTATCATCAGTGGCCACTTTCTGCTGTATTATCGTTTATGCATTTTGCACATTTTAAGTGAAGCTGTCAACTGTTTCTTATGTATTTAGACGTGAACAGGCAATGCAAAATGGACTTAAGGTCGCCATCCAGGTGCCACTCAAGGTTATGACCACGACCAACAGGTGTCTTCTGTCTTTATTTCTAAGAAAATTTGTAATTTTGTTCTGTGAAAATAAGTTGCTAACTAACTGTCAGGGCTGAGTGTTGCTAAGCTAACAGTTTACATGAAGAAGTCTTGTAATAGGCGAAACGTTGTCAGTAATATAGTTTCATTTATGGCGTTTTCCGGCGAATTCTTTTGCGGTGAAGTATTCACCTTTTTGTGGCGTGGCTGGTTCAATCGGTTGCTCTAAGTTGGTAACCATTGTGCCCAAAGACCAATATTGTCCACTCTCCGTTACACAATTATTGGGAGGAGATTGAAATAACGGGGAGGTAAGCAAAGGGGCTAAATTTCAGACGCAGAAAATTATAATAAACACGGCGTGGGCTATTGGGGTCAGGTAATAGTAGCTTGGGGTTTGGACAGGGTGGGGTAGAGAAATATGTGTGGTTTACCTACGGCCATGCTTACTTTTGAAATGCTGATTTCAATTTCTGTTTTCGAGTACGCGACGAAAAAGCTTTGGGAATATTTCAAGAAAATTTATGATGAGAGGGGAATTAATGGATTAAACTGGTGATTTATAAAGAAGGTTACTTCAGATTCTTTTCAAAGGCCAAATGAAATTCAACTTTTTAAAGGTCAGGGCGATGGTATTATCTAAGTATGATTTAGTATCTGGATTTTATACCCTAATTAAAGCCTCTATTATGAACAACTCTCTCAAGGAGTAAAGAAGCATAGGACGATACAATTTGTCGGAGGCTATTTACTTGGCATTTTAGAGTTACAACACTAACGCTACCACTACGAAACTAGTCTTTCAATAGCAGATGGGAAGGTTTCCTGAAGAAGGGTCAATATTAGAGGAATGAATTTGCTTTGTTATAGCATGAAAACATGGACGTGAAATAAAAGTGACCACATAAATAAAAGGCGAAACCACTTTCTGGGGAAGAAACGTCACAACACACTACCGCCACATAGGAAACCCAAACTCTATTCTTATGTCGTACTTAGGATGATTCGCTACTTGTTCACATCAAGTGGTTGTGTGGCTCAAATTATTCGGAAAGCAATACTTCCTTGCAGTACTTAGTAGGGGCAGTTTTGGGTGCGGGCAATATTGAGCAATTTGCGTGGCCCTAGTGGAGACTGATGTTGCTAGATGCTGCAGAACATTGGTAGCTTGTTTGCCAAGATGGGCAGGAAGCTTTGAAAATCGGGCCGGATAATCAAAATAGAAGGAGAATAAAAATATCCTATATATTTATCAAAGTTTAATTGAAAAGAAGTTTATCGTCATCAGAAGGTACGATTCGCCTACGTTTTGAAATTGTGCTCAAGCCATTTTTTCCAAGATAATGAAAAGTAAACGCAATTTCAAAGTGAAAACCAACAAATAATAAAGCAGACTGAAACTATTATAGCCATGCTATCGACGGCGTTAGTACATGTATGGAATTCAATTGAGAAATTCGGACTCTTGTCTTTTGGTCAGCACAAATTTAAGTGGATCTGCAGTTAGTACAGCCCACATCCACACACTGAGATTAAATAACATGATTTTCGTACCCAGATATGGACAGCACACCCATGATAAATGCCCACCATCCGCTACTGGTTCATACATGGGGCTAAGGAGTGTAAAAAGTTAAATTCCTAAGCCCTTAAAATACAAACCCCTGTCACAGAAATTCCTCAAACTCAGTGATAGATGATTTTTAGTATGTTCTTAAGGATGAAATTACACTTATAATGATACCAAATTTAGCCCGTTCTGAAATTTTCTCTGGTTCAACGCCGATACTATACGAGTGGTCAGCTTATTCTGATTTTAAGGACGGATAAATATGGACCGAGGCAAAGATTTCCTTAGAGACAAGATATAAAGCCAATGTTTGAGCTTCCTGTTGCATTTCAGTCCAGGCTTACTATTGCCTTACCGTTGAAAAAAATTTTGAATCTGCTTTGTGTGGCCAGCTTATTGAAGGTTTAACAGACGACTATGCACTTTTAGGATTGTGGAGCGTGCCTTAAGGTGCTAGAGCAAGCCTTTGTTCTTGTCAGATAAAACTTGAAAGTAACATCGGAAATGCCAGTGAATGCCTCAAGATGGAATTGAATCAATTGCAAGGAATCAAATTCTATTAAAACAAGATATCAGGTCAATGATTCAGCTAGATATATAGTCCAGAATGATATATATAAATACATTTCAAAACCCATATATTCCTGGAGGGATGCAGATTTCAAGGTGACAGAACAACACTTCAATTTTTGTGGATTAACCTTGAAAGATAACATCAAAACATCAAGTGAGTTCCTCAAGACGGAATTGAATGAATTGCAGGCAAACAATTTATTACAAACTTAACAAAAGGTCAATATTTGAGCTAAGTATTGCATTTTAGTCCAAAAGAATTTGACATATGTTGTAAGAGTGGTCAACTTACTGAGATTTAAAAGATGAACATATTTAGAGGATCGCGGATTTCATGGTGCTATTGGAACACTTCAATCTTTCTTGAATTAGCTTTGAAGGATTACAACGAAAGAGCCAGTGAATGCCCTAAGACGCAATTGAGTGCTTTGCAGGGAAACAATTCTTTACAGACAAGATATAAAGCCAAAGTTTGAGCTGTCTATTGCATTTCAGCGCAAAAAGAGCTCAAATCTGCTCTAAGAGTGTTCAGCTTACTCATATTTAACAGAGGAATAAATTTAGAGATTGCGGTTTTCAAAGTGCTATTGGACTACTTCAATTATCTTGGATTAACCTGGGAAGGCAACTTTGAAAGAGCCAGTGAATGACATAAGATGGAATTCAGTGAAGTGCAGGGAAACATCTCCTTAGAGACCACCTTACAGGGGAAAATCGAACCAATGAATGCATGTCGTCAGAAAAAATTAATTGAATTGCTAGGTAATAGTTTTTTTATATACTTTTATAGCGATAGCGCTTGCTGTTGTATCTCATCTGTAATAGTTTTTATAATCTTCTCAAGACGTGGGCAGTTTATCATATTTTAAAAAGTGTTTGACTGGAGGATTGCGGTTTTCTAGGTGCTAGAACAAATATTTACTGAAAAAGGGTCTCCAGAATAGACGTTGGAGAAGAATAATTTCCCCAATACCCATCCCCCGTAATGGTTATTGTTTTGGGACTCTTCGTTTTGTCCAGTGATAGCGCATATAACGGTAAAGAATAACAGATCTTAATGGGAAAAAAGAAATTCCTGAGCTTTTGCAATGTTAATTCAAGAATGCATAATTACGCAGTACCTGCATGTTAAGGCACGTGGGCGACGGGGGCAGTAAGAGTATCCCCCAAATTAGTTCCACAGGATCTACCATTCCTCATTCCTCAGAAGAATTGAAAAATTGGGTTAAAAAATGTGTTTTTCTTTCTGTTGAGACCCCATTTAAAACAATCTGTTGCTCCCCTAATGCTTCGACGTATGTGTACCCATAAACATATACTGTATACTAGCTTTTGTTTTGATAGGTAATTGGGCTGACATCTATTCAAGAAAACACCTACCCTTGGATTGCAAACATTCATAAATCTGTTGCATCTCAGCTTCAGTTCCAATGGTCATCAGAATCGGAAGAATTGAAGCAGGACTGGGTGGTCAAAGCAAGTGCTTTGTTTGAAAATAATGCTGTGTATAACGTTCGTGAGGTAATATAGGTTTTTTTTTCTAACGTTTTCTATTTTTCTAATATTCAGAATATGTACAACAGATTTTATTTAGAAAGTGATTCCGAACTTTTTAAACCTAAAGTGGAATATATGATCTTACAATCCTAGTCTCTATTTTGTAGAGCATTTTATTGCTATTTAAATGATTGCAAGCAGGATACGCGCTTGCGTAAAGGAGGAGAGTTCTGATTCATCCTGAATGTCGTGGTTTTTAAGAACTTTTCTTTCTTCAGTTTTATGAAACTTGTCCATTTTGTTGGTTTAATTATTTTTAGTTATGTTTTTATAACTAAAAATGAAGTCCTATGTTTCTTTTTTAGGGGTTTTTATGTAATGAACACTATGGAACAATTTTAATGAAACAGACATGTGATTCAGACATATAAGTTTGTCTTGCATCAATAAAAGGCCATAGTAAAAACATACCAGGGATTATCGGCAAAACGTAATTTTATAAGAAAATCATAACAGTTGAAAAATTTTTGACGTCTATGAGCGTGAGTAGCTTTATTTAACCCTGCCAATGGCATAGCACTATACAATTTTGAATGTTCATCTTTTTTTAAGGAATCAGTAACTGGTGACTGTGAGGTCTGGTATGAAATATCGAAGATTCCCTCTGAGAGATTTGAAACCAGCCCGTCTACTGTTCCACTGAAATCGGCGTGTCCTTCAAAATCAGAAGTGTTCGAAATAGTGAAGACAAAGAATTTTGATAAGTGCAAAAAAGTTGCAAACTTCAATATTATGTCCCCTGTTGGAATGAAATGCAAGCCTTCGACGTCAGGATGTGATACCACTGCTCAAGTAATTTTTCTGTTACTTTTGATTAACATAATTAACTTTCTTGTAGGGCAGCAATTCCAATTTTTCTGCCATCGTTTACAATTTTCTGCCGAGTGTTTTAGGTCGCTGGTGTCCTCGTGATATACGCCAGAGTTATCTGGGCCGATGTTGGGTTCGAATTGTACATTGTCGCCCAATTGATAGCGTAGAGCCTTCGGATCAGCGTGATAGTGGTAGTCTCCGGAAGGAGGTTGATGCCCGTTCGTATTGTCAAATGTCACGACTTCCACAAACATCGCATTCCTAACCCAGTAGGCTGTCCTGGTTCCCTGGCCACCGTCCTGGGCCTCGGTTCCGTTGTCGTAAAAAAAACCGTCTAGCATGTTGAACAGACCGACTCCATTCACCCATAGCCCCAGTGAGCCGAGCTGGTTCGTTTCCTTCGTTTCCGCTTCCCTGGGGTGGCGAGGGAGTTGTGTGAGCGTGCTTTGATTGACGGGGAGATTGTTGAATAGCTCGGTTTTCGCTTCATTGAGATACCAGGGGCCCATGAGATGACTCGCCATTCCAGTGGTGTTGATATAGACCCAGTCATCGGAGTATTCGACTCGCTGTATGTCGGAGTAGGCCGGGAGCGTTTGGTTGTTCCAAGTCGTAACGGTTTCTCCTGCTAGAGCGGCCTCTTTGCTCAAGTAAATCCGGGCATACTGTCCAGAGCGTTCGGTTTGCCAGGTGGTGAGCAATGGGTCCGCTGAGACCGCCGATCCGAGGCAGGCAATCAGCGCATACGATAGGATTCTTACATTGGTTTTCATGTTGGTTAAACGCTTGAAATTAGCATCGTTAACCAAAAGTAGGGAGGGCCCTTGTTTGTCACAATGCTGTTGGGCCGAATACAGCGAACGGTGGGCTGAACTGGGTGGTTAAGGTTTCTGTGTTGGACGTCAGTCGATGCGCTACGAGCTTACGTATCGCAATCGATCTCTAAGATCCTCCACTGAACATGTGACTGGAACTTTTGTGCCGCTGTTGAGGATGACTTCGTAGCCGCTTCGCCCTAAGGACTCGATGCCACAGACTCGGGTCAGGTTCACTATTGCGGATCTGCTGACTCGTTTGAAAAGTTTGGGGTCGAGCTGGCGTTCGAGTTCTGTCAAAGGGATTCGTGCGATGTGGGTCTGCTTGTCGGTGTAGAGCTCGATGTAATTGCGGTCGGCTTTGAGCCAGGAGATTTTTTCAACCCGCACGTAGTCTGTCCGTCCCTGCGAACGGATCTCGATCCGACTCAAATGCTGACTGGGTTGGATCGCCGACATGAGTTCTCCGAGTTTTGTCTGCCAATCATTTCCAGGAGATCGCCCCAGGCTACTCTCGACCCTGCGGATGGCTTCTCCCAGTCGGTTGCCTTGCACGGGCTTCAATAGGTAGTCAATGGCGTTAACGTCGAATGCCCTCACCGCATGCTCGTTGAATGCGGTCACGAAGACGACGGTTGGTACCGGGAAACCCAGTGCACGGAGCTCTTTGATCACGCCGAAGCCATCGAGATCTGGCATCTGGATATCCAGAAAAACTAAGTCTGGCTCGTGTTGCTGGATCATCTCGACAGCCTGTTTGCCCCCCTCACACTCGGCGGAGTATTCATACTATTGACTTGCAAATAAAGTGAACATACCACTTGATGCCTTTTTTATGTTCTTTACAAATATAATAATTGCTTCTATTGCAAATTTGAACTTAAGCCCTTTTTGAGCTCTTGAAAAAGACCAAAGTTTTCATAGTTTTTGGGTAGGCCTAATAAAAAAAGACTTAAAACATTGTTTTCAAACTTGTTGTTTCATTAGAAGTTCATTTTTTAAGTATTGTATTACCAACAAGCACTGATAAATTTGCACAAGCATTGATAAATAAATAAATTTTGTAATATTATGCCATTTTATTCTTCCTTGATGCAGAATGTTCAATTAAAGTATGTATTTTTGACAAAATGATATTCTATATTTTCTCAGTGCCAAAATTTGTTCAACATTGTGATAGTTAATGCAGAAAAACATAGAAAATGTTGAATTTTTTCATTAAAACAGAAAAACCTGAACTAAAGTAAATGAAACAATAATTTTTAAAGGGAAAAAAGATAAATACCTTTATTATTACAGTTAAACAATCTTGGAAACTGAAACCAGCCAGATATCTCCTTCATCTGAATCCTCATCAGAATTTGCTCTTTGGTTTGCTTCAGCCTCCACTACTCTAGAAGGTGAGGGCTCTTGCCCAGGGAGGGGGTAAAGCTTTTTGGCTTCAATTAAAAAATATTGCAGGTTTTCTTCTGGCTCACAGATCTCAAAGAAGTGGCCTCAAGTACATACTCCTCTTCTCCAATCTTTTACAATTTTCTTCAGATAGTGTTATAGTCTCTCAATACATTGGGTGTGGATGGTCACATCCTCAGGGTAAACAAAGTTGTTGGAGTGATATATATGGTGGTGAGTAAAAACGATTTCTGACAGACTAGAGTATGCTGCCCAGCAGTAGCTTATAAATATTGAACCTGGCCTTATGTATCTTTGAATAAGAGGGACTAAAATTTCTTTATCCCTTCCCAGAGTCTCACTACCATCCAAGAGGGGAATTATAAACTTTCTCTTGCTCACCCTCTGGATTCCTCCAACTACCCAAACCTGGCTGAGAGGCCTCCCTCTATTATATTTCTGTTGGACCAAAACTCTTCCATTTCTGTCTACAACAACACCCTCACCTCCTATTGGCTCTTGGTGTCCTACCCAATGACCAAGTACCTCACTACATGTTGACTTCCAGTCCACACTTGTTCTTGACCTAATCCCCAGTCCTAGCATTATTCAAAAATGCTGCCACATCTCTGTCAAATAGCATGTGATGACTTTGTTGTGTAGAAGTCTGGTGCCATGTAGGAAACTTCCCTTCATATTGCTTACAGATAAGTTGCAATGTTTCCTCTTTCTTGCTTTTGGAATTGCAACTGAGTTGTTACATATCTAAACATTATTTGACAAGGAAGTAAAGTGTGAATAGGGGGTTTAGCAGTGAGGACAAATTACTTCAGTTGGAAACACCATGAGCCCTGAGAATAGAAGACATTCAAAAATAAGAAAAATGGGTAAAATTCTAGTTAATTGACTTCTTGCTTGTACATAACACTATATGAAATGTAATCCATGTTTTATTAGGCTGGAGAATAATTCACCACAGAAGTAAATGCTTTTGGCAACAAATTGAAAAAAAAAGGCGTTATCGAGCGCTACACCTTATAAAAACCTTGAAAATCACCAAACAGAGAATGCAAAAAGTGATGCAAATATCAAATGAGTTTGTATCGATGCGAAAAAAATCTTTAAAGAGGCGTTCAAAGGATCCAATAACAGAAATATGTGGATCTTGATAATGATAATGATGAGGACGGTAGTAATGACGATGATGCTGCTGCTTCTGATACATATTGTCTCTTTATATTATTGTCATTCCTGAAGTTAAAGCTATTAAATTATAACACGTATTAAATAAAGACGAATCTGAGTTCAAAAACATTGAGTTAATTATCGGTTCTAAGAAAACACAAACTATGTTATTCAACTCACGTTTTCTGCCCAAGATCACTTAGCATAGGAAAATAAATTTTAGCTTTGGCATATAACACAAATAATGGTATGACACATGAACATATGTCAACGTATGTCAATTATGTCAATGTAATAAGATATGTGTCACGTATTCTATTTTGGTCACTGGAGAAGTGAACTGCTACAGCATTAAACGGATATTTTTTTCCGCATGAAAGCATTACCGCTTTTTCTTTCAGGAGAGCATTTTTACAAAATAACATCAAGTGGAAGTAACTACATAAAGATATATAAAAAATAGGTCGGATATTTTATATACATCTTCCAGTCGTTGCCATAAATCAATTTTTCATGTAAAATTTTTCGTCTGTATTTTCTCAGCCTACACAAACACCTAGTTAATGTAGCCTAAATCATCTGTCAACATCGTTTCTAAAGGTCACAAGCAGTTGTCTGATAACAGTACATCATAAAAGACGAATAACAGTCACACTTTATACTATTCCATGCTTTCAGTGGATATGCTTCTTTCCTTCTATACAACAGTGAATTCCGCTTACTAAATGTTTGCGTGATTGGCATGGGTCAAATTTCGTCGAACTGTGTCATATTACGTTCGTTTTTTCCTCTAGACTAATAAATAGAGTAAGTAACAATATCATCTTGCTCTTAGTGGACCATTTTCAATCGTTATACATTTTTCTAGTCGTAGTACCAGTTGATTAAAGAGTGTGTATGGCAAACAAATATATACTAGCGTAGAAATATTTAGTTTTCAGCGACGAAGATTGGACACGACCTGTATCAACTCAATTGTTTGCAAGGCAATCGTTTAAGAAGGATACTCAAATATTAGAGTACTACTCCAACATATAGAATTGGAGTATTAAGATGACTGATTACAGAATAGCAGACCTCTAATTTCAGGTGTCGAAGGTGGAACTATGATCTGTGTGTTAGTTTGAGTATATCGAAATCGTACTCACTATACCTTTAGGAGACAACAATGCAATACAAGCTTTCAAGCTTGGAAATCGTGGAAATCACTGGCATTTGACGTACGTTATCATAGCCCAGCTTGCTTTATACTATTTACTGATCCCAGCACGATGCCAGCGAAGGATCGGATTCCTTCAGCCCCGTCTCGCTTGCGATAACACTCGCCATCCTCGGCTCAAACGGCGTCTCCAAGAACGCCCGGTTCGGAATCGAAGTCCCCAACAGACCCTCTGGCCAGACGATCAACTCCGTCTGCGGCGCATCCTCGACGATTGCCTCAGAAAGCGCCTGCAGTTTCTCCAACAGTAGCGCTGGATCAGAGGCCACGTCCCCTCCCGGAAGGCTCAGGACATCCGGTGCCACTTCGCACATATCGGGACGATAAGCGCCTACCGCGTTGATATGCACAGCTGGCTTGAGGTGATGTTTTGTGAAAAGCGGGGCACGCGCGGTGGTTGCTGCACAAATCACATCTGCCTCTTGAAGATGTTCGAGGTTTTGGGTCAGTTGGAGGTCCAAATTCGTTATGGCAGCCATATTTTTGACAAATGATTCCGCATTGTCCCGGCTGCGGTAAAAGACAAGCACCCGTTCCAGGGATCTAACGCTGGCCACGGCTTCTAACTGCGTGGTTGCTTGGGCACCGGTGCCAAAGAGGGCAAGAACTCTTGCATCGGTATTGGCG
Organism: Alatinidae sp. Z8VKAUB7J3; assembly: GCA_010016025.2. Lineage (NCBI taxonomy): Eukaryota > Metazoa > Cnidaria > Cubozoa > Carybdeida > Alatinidae > Alatinidae sp. Z8VKAUB7J3. The sequence goes on from JAAAKM020073195.1 coordinate 55,818,842, forward strand.
AACATGTCGGTTGCCAACCCGCTGGCGGCGCCCGTTCGGAGGGCTGTCAGTGCTTCTGCATCCATGAGGGCGCGGACTTGTCCGGTTTCGCCATCGATCAACAACATCAGGCCATGAATTAAAGGAATTTGACGCTCTGGGTTTTTGGGAAATACGGAAACGGCCTTCAAACCGACCGTGTTCAACCCCGATAAATGGCTAGGCATGATCAGGACGTTGGCGCCCTGCTCTTCAATGGCCAGATTGGTTCTCAGAGGAACGCTCGCATTACCAGAGGAAATGGCCGTGAATGCCTGTCGCATCACAGCGATGGTTTCCTGCATGGAAAGAGCTTTTCGAATGTCGGCACCAGTGAGGATTTTGAAGGAGTTCATGGGATACCTTGCAAAATAAATGGGGTTCTTCAACCTGGGGACTTTATCACAGCGCTTGGGCTTTATTGTTGTTTTCAAGCCATGGAAAGTTCATGCAAATTGGAGAAGAGTTACTCTCTACCGCCCTAGCCGCCTTGATCCTTGAATAAAGGAGAATGAATGCACTAAGATGGAGAAAATTGTTTTTGTTTTGATTGTTGTGCTCCTTTTCGAGCAACACCAAAGGGGCCTGACACATGATGTTCACCTTGTGAGGGGGGTCTGTGAAGCGAATCTTTTGCGGTCTTTGGGTGGTTGTTCTCTTTGGCTCGAGTTTTGGATTTTCGGGATTGCCACTCCTCAAACATTTGGCAGAAGGGCACGACCTGCCATTGCCCTTTGGCATCAGTGTGGATTACTTCGATATGGAACAACCCTATGCAATTGATTCGCTTAGCTTTCAATTGGAAAACTTTCAATTGCCGCCGATCAATCCCGAGCGCATTGAAGTCCAAAACGAAGTGAGCCATTTTGATTTGAAATTCGATTTATGGTTGTTGCCTTTCCTCAATCTGTTTGCCATCTAGGGATTAATTTTAGTTGAAATTTCAAAGCAAATTTTAATCTAATCCAACAACCTGTTGTCGTGCCTAAAATTTAAATCATGATGAAACAAAAATTAAATTAAATTGCGTGTCCAAAGAAAAAAAAATAATGTCCAGCATTGGTGTAAACCCAAAATTGGAGTTATTTTCAAATTACACTTTAATGAAAATTGGCAAGAAAGTGAAATTGGTTGCCTTCAATGTCTTTTTATTTGCTGATTGTAGCTGCATATGTATATTTTCTTAATAGAAGGTAGGATAGGATGGACAGCAACTGGGAACACAAGAAAAAACTTAAATAAAAAAAAAAAATTATTTATTTATTTTTGAAGGTTGTTATGAAGGGATTTGCTGCCAAATTGGGTAGAAAATTTTCAAATTACGTGTTACATTGTTAGACAGGAAGTTGAAATTAGTGTAATCTATTATAGCTTTGGATCTTGCTGCAAAATTAACACTGTTCCTTTTATACTTATGCTCATAATTTCAGAAACAAATGCGAAACTGTCCAACAAAAAGTTGTATTTGCAAATAATTAGGTAGTCTTTTCTGGTAAATAAGTGAAAGCTCAGTCAATTGTTCATTCAAATTACACAAATGTTGCCTTTTTTGTTTGTATTGTGTATAGACGTTACCCGTGGATAAATGATTTGAAATAGCCTGATTTCTTGTAGAACATACTCTTCAGTAATTGAACTAAAAAGTGCAAAACTGCAGATTTTCTCCAAGAAATGCTAAAAAGTTATACTATATTCTAGTGATGTGTAGCCTGTTGATAAGAGACCTGGTGAAAAGCTGTCTTGGTGATAAGCAGTACCTTGCTTTTATTAGGCAATTAACGAGGGTTCGTATCCTAATGTACCCAATTATTTAGTTTGGGGTGGGGGTCAGTGGCATGACTGTAAGTTGAGCCAGAGTCGACCCAGCTCTAAATTTGTACCCAAAGAAATCTGGGAAAGGTGAACAGGAAAGGTGTGCGAAAGCACAGGATGGTTGGCCTCCAACCCCCTATTGCATTTCCTGGCTGAAGGGCCAAAAAACGGAGATCAGCACCGCCGGTAGGGAGTGTAAAGTCCAATGCCGTATTCTTTACCCTTTTTTTGCCTTAATTAGCAAAATAAAAACTTTGAGCTTTTTGTAAACGTTTTGTATGCTTGGTATAGTTTACAGTGTAATCCACTTTTTATTTTTTAAGTTTTTCACGTGTAAAGTTTACCAAGAAAAATTAAACTTTCAAAAACTTTTCATTCCAACGATTTTGTATTGGAAAGTTTAAATTGGCAGTTTTACTTTGGCTTGAAATCAGCACAAAAAACATGGTATTTTTAATTAGTTTTATGTTTTCATATTTTGTATGTTTTCAGCTGCTAGTGACGAGAGGCGCTCAAAACTGTTCGCTGCCATTAACGGTTTCATTTAGACCCTAATCAGTATAGCCTATATACACTCAAAAACATGACATTGTCTTTTTTTTTATCGAAATCTGTATTATAAAAAGATATTTATGCTCCCGCTCGCGATGTGCTCAAATGAGCGTTTTTTCTCTATGTTGACGCTTGTGAAGGACTTCCTGTGGACAACGATGGAAAACGAGTGACTTTTGCATTTACTTCTTATATTCTCTGAGGAATCTGCAGTGAAGGAGCTCGATTCTAAGGAGCTTGTTGACGACTTCGTAAAAATGAAACAAAGAAGATATACATTGCTGAAGTAACAGTATGTAAGTTTCTGATTTATATAGTAAATATTCTGTTTTGGTACTTTATTTGGTCTCTAAGTAAGCTGCAAAATGCGTACCCCAAAGGTATTACAGTACCTAAATGCTTGTTCGAAAATTTAAAGGCTAAATTTTCAAGGCTGGAAGGGGGCTCAAAATCGAAGTTTTCCCCCATCCCCCAACGTTTTCTGAAACGGTGTCACCGCCTTTCGTAATTGTAAATTTGTACTGCTTAGAGCCCTTTTTCCTATTGGTGGTTGAATCATCCCCAAAGTCATACGCACTAGACCCTTCTGATATTTCCAGTAAAATAGGGATTTAAAATTTTTATCGAATTTTCAAGAGGTTTTGGGGGCCCCTGGTAGCTTTAAAATTAAGGGCTCTTTTTGAACTTTAAAATTGTAAAAACTTTCAACTTCCAATATAGGAAGCACACCCCAAACTTTTTTTGCTCTTCCATTCAAAACCATGTTGCTTTGAGAAATAAATGAAGACAAAAATTTTCTTTTTCTACAGACAAATTTAAAGCATTGGACTTAAATAAGGTCACAAATTCACGCAGTACTATAGTATAAGATTGTGTGCATTTTCATAAATAAACTGTTGAGGTTGACTAAATTTATATTCCTTATACTATGGTATTAAATAGTTAGGTACCAAGATGTTTTTGTTTTTAAACATTAAAGGATAAAAGACCAACCTCTTCAGGATAGTTTTCTGAGAAATTACTGGGAAAATCCATCTGCTTCAATTTTGTAATTGCTGAAGCACGTTCGCTGGCCGTGGAAAATGGAATAAGAAGCTCGAAGAGAATAATTCCCAAAGAATAAATATCATCCTCAAAGACATATTCGCATCCAGCTAACTGCAAAAGCACAGAAATTTGACAAAATGGAGAAAAAATAACGAAATAATGAACTAGAAATTTACAGATTTTCCTCCACTAGTGTGAAAGGCAAAGATTCTAGCAGAAAGAAAAGGAGGTCAAATTAGTAGATTAGAAAACAGAGCCTATAAAAGAGTATACCGTTAGATTAAAATTCGATTAAATTTACTACTTATTTGAAGCACGTTAGATGGCATTGGCAGGTTTGAAAATAAGGGTGATGTTCAGACGTTACTACAGATTATAATCCCTTACCCTCACCTTAAGGCTTTTAAAAATATGTCGTTGTCGGATGATGTCCTAAGAAAGTATTAAAAAAAGAGTCAAAACTTGAAAGAGAGTAAGAAAAAAAAGTAATATTGATAAATCTTAACGATTCAAACAGAAGGATGAATTTGCAAATTCTAGAGATTAACTAGATCTTTTTTTAGCTTAATACAATTGTCGCTACTTATCCACGTAGGGATAAGTTACTTCAATGAGAACTTTATTTGTTTTTAGTTTAGTTTTCTTTTTATCTTGTGCTGAGGACGCCTTGTTTGGATACAGGCGAAACATCCGCGTTGTTTTAGTCTTTCCTCTCTACTGGCCGTCGTCTCGTTTGAGGTTTTTTTTTGTAGAGTTTTATCTCTCTTTGTTGTTTATAGAATAATATTTTTTGTGCTGCTTACTGTTTAAACTAAGGTCAGCCAGACGGGTACTCAACAGAAGACAAATCCTATGGAAAACGTTCCGACAAATTCTGCTCCTTCTTTCGAAGTGACCATGTTTCATAACCTAACTTTACCACTGTCATGTCTGTAGCTTCCAATATTGGCTATTTTAGTTTTAGCATTTTTACTGCATCTATCATTTTTACTGGTAATACATAAGTAAATGAAGCTATCTGCTTGATCGATCTCAATGTCGATCGTTCAAACTAAATATAAGTCCAAACTAAGAAACGAGCTTCTGTTATCTTGCTCTAACTACTGCAGTACATAGAACAATAAAGAAAGGATATTCCCTAGAGAAAAATCAGAAATACTCCTAATAACTCTCAAATTGGCTTCAGCGCTATCTGTGATCAATCGAATTAATTCGTTAAACACTACTATGCTTTTTTTCTGTTTTGAAATCACTAAATTCCTTTTAAATTCATGTTGAAAAACTCAAATTTGGGCTCTCTCCATTTCTATATGTACTGGTTTTAGTTAAGTTTAGATTAATTATATTGTTGTTGGACAAAATTTGATTCTGTCCTTAAATTTCTTGTTAAACCTAGCGACTCATTTTTCATGAGAAGATGGCTAGGCTCCATTCACGTCCTTATTCAGCTTACATTTCTAGTTATGTACATGGTTTACGGAAGGAGGAGAAGTTTAGATGTGTTGCTAATAATATCATTCATGAAAATTGTTTTATTGTTTTCGTTCTAAAACACCCAATAAAGTGCAATTTCTTAGTAGTGATATTAGTTAGTGACATGGCGGAAAGAACTAGACAGTTAACAAATTTTGCTTATTATGAGTATATAGGGGGTTGAATTTGAATTATCAGTAATTTCATCATGAAGGTAACAATAACTAATTAATTATCATCGTTGATAGTTGGCTGCTAGAACGCACCCTTAGACGAGTATTTCATATATTTCACTTCCTGTTTAATCAAACTTTACTTTGCACATGTAAATCATGAGGTACAATCCCCACTTTTGCTTTGTGCCGTTCAGTCTCTATCGAATTATTGCTATTATTCAAGTATTCTTTTTTTCCTTTTGCTTCTTATATCGTCTTGAAACGTACAGACTACCCTCAGTCAATTGTGAAGGAGGTAGATTTCCAATGAGATTTCAATCCTTTTTATAGCAAATGGGCTTAAACTAAGCTGTAAATTCTAAAACCTAAATATCTGTTTGTAATATTGTATGTTGAATTTTCCACGTTGGCGGAGCTTCTTTCGTTTATCTCTTGGACCAAGATCAAGCTCGATATCGACCGTCTTGATCTCCTCGCCCGAGACCATCCGGCTGAGCACTTGCCGCGACAGATCGGGCAGGATCGAGTTGGTGATGATGTTGTCCACCATGCGCCCGCCACTGTCGGGATCGCGGCATTGCTCGACGATGTGATCGAGCACCGCGTCGGAATATTCCAGCGTCGCGCCATGGTTCTCGCGCATGCGTCGCACGATCGCGCCGAGCTTCAGCTTGGTGATGCCTGCCAGCACCTCCTTGCCCAGTGGGAAATAGGGGATCGTGACGATCCGGCCCAGAAGGGCAGGCGGGAAGACATCCTGTAGGAAGGGCTTCATCGCCGCATCCAGCTCATCCTTGTCGGGCGTGGTGTTGCCGTCCTCGCCCATCTCCATGATCACATCGGTGCCGACGTTGGACGTCAAGAGAATGAGCGTGTTCTTGAAGTCGATCATCCGGCCCGTGCCGTCCTCCATGATGCCCTTGTCAAAGACCTGGAAGAACAGCTCATGCACATCCGGGTGGGCCTTCTCGACCTCATCGAGCAGCACGACGGAGTAAGGCTTGCGCCGCACCGCTTCGGTCAGCCTGCCGCCCTCGCCATAGCCCACATAGCCGGGAGGCGCGCCTTTCAGAAGCGAGACGGAGTGCGCCTCCTGAAACTCGGACATGTTGATGGTGATGATGTTCTGTTCGCCACCATAAAGCGCCTCGGCCAAGGCCAGCGCGGTTTCGGTTTTACCGACACCGGAGGGGCCGCAGAGCATGAAAACCCCGATGGGTTTGTTCGGGTTCGACAGTTTCGCGCGGGAGGTCTCCACCCGCTTGGCGATCATCTCCAGCCCGTGATCCTGACCGATCACACGCTCTTTCAGACGGTCCGCGACCGTCAGGATCGCCTGCAATTCATCGGTGACCATGCGGCCCGCCGGGATGCCGGTCCAGTCGGAAATGACGGAGGCGACGGCCTGTTCATCCACATGGGCGTAGACCATGCGGTCGTCCGGATTGGCGGCTTCCAGAACCGCGAGTTTCTCATGCAACTCCTTGCGGATTTCCTCGGGATCCTTGTCCTCGGCGGCGGGGGCTTCGGCTTCTCCCACGCCCTCTTCCTGAGGGGCTTCATCGCCCGGTTCCTCGGCCTCCGCGTCAGATTTCAGATGGCCGCGCAGGGACAGGATCTCGTCCACGAGTTCCTTCTCCTTGGTGTATTTCTCCTCCAATTCGGCCAGCTTCGCTTCGGCCTCGGCCTTCTCCGCTGTGGCTTCGTCGATGCGTTCCTGCGCGTCCTCGCCAAGGTCTTTCTGCGCGGTTTTCGCATCGATCTCCTTGGTCAGCGCCGCGATCTGCTCGTTGAGATCGGCGATGCGCGCAGGCGTCGAGGCTTGCGAAATGGCCACCCGCGCACAGGCCGTGTCGAGCAGCGATACCGCCTTGTCCGGCAATTGCCGCGAGGGGATGTAGCGGGCGGACAGCGACACAGCCGCCACGATGGCCTCATCCGAAATCCGCACCGAGTGGTGGTCCTCCATGTAGACAATGCCAAAAACGGAGTTCAAGTAATTTTATTGTAAGAAGGCTATGTAGTTTACTGTCTGATTAGGAGCAATATTCTTCTAAATTGGTCGAAATTTCATTTTGGCTATATTTTTTTGGGGGTACACCCAAGGAGCTAAACTATGCTCTTTATCCTTTCTAATTGTTTCAAGAGTTTATTGTTGGCATAGCTGTAAGGTTGTAGATGACATGAGCATTTTAAGTTCAAGCCATATTTTTACTCTTTCTCTGGAAATTATTATTGGCTTCTTACCAGGGTTGTTACTTGCCAAAATATTTGGGAGGGTTAGCAAGAGATTTTACCGAATGTCTGTTCATTTTCACTGCCTATTTTGTCAAAAATTAGCGTAATGTCCGTTTCAAACTCAATACGTAAAATCACTACACGAGTCGGTAAAACTGCTGCATTTACCAACCGAGATTGAGGGGGTATGTCCCCCTCCCCCCATACGTGACGTCCCTGCTACTTACTCAATACATTGAAGTATAGCCTATGAAATATAGACAAATTGAAGGTATTTTAAATAACAGGAAGGCGTTCTTTTTGTCATTTTCTTTCTTTTAGCTACCAGCTCTTTAATAAAATCCTTTTCTAAGCTTAAATTATTTAGTATTCCCATGGTTGCTCAAGAACTACTTATTTCTCCTAAGGTCAGTCTGCTCCTGATTACGTCAGAAATTCTGATCTCACTAAAAACTTGATATCTACAATTGCAGATATTAAAGAAAGGGTTTCTTAAAGTATTCTTGGGTCTTTCTTATCTACTTTTTAGAATGGTTTTAATTAGCTTCTCTGACTTCCTGGGAAATTTGACGCCATAAACTTTGGATGGAAATATCTGCAGTCTGATGTCCTCTGCCACATTCTCTAAGCTGACATTTAGCTCACTAAATCTTCAATGAACTTTGGGTTCGTTTATTTTAATGAAAATCCTTTTTTCTTGGGTTTTGTAATTGAAAAGGCATTATTTGACACTTTTGCTGGATATGACATTTATTTCCACTCACCCTAATCTGAAAATATGGGACTAATCAGCTAAATCCATTACCCGGCATTCCAATAATTTTTCAGTGGGTCACGGGTGTGCTTTTTTTTTCCTTTTATTGTTTTCAGGAATATGTAGAGACAAAAGTTTTTGATATCAACATTATCTATTTCGTGTTTCACAGGTCTAAAACAAAAAGACGTTATTTAAACATCTAGCCAATATTTACAATACTTTTTCTCCCGTGTAAAATTTGTGTCTTTACCTCCAGTCATTTAGAATTATTATTGCTCCCGTGTTGAGTTAGCCTATTTGAAAAATTTTTTCTTTTTTTTTTTATAGGAGGAAGAGGTGCCAGCAGCTCAAGTGCAGACAGCTTTTACTGTCAAATTGATGAAATATGATGATAGCAAAAAAGTGGCACTAATCAAGGAGATGAAGAACTTAGTTGAAGGCATGAATTTAGTCCAGGTGCGATTTGAACACTATTGATTGTTTTTTTTTTTATTTTGGTATCATGGTACAATGTTTATGATAACATTGCACCATCAAAATTCCAGTACAACAAGTCTGCATGGCTATCAGTTTAAACTGCATGACACGTGCTTTTTCAGGGACAGAAAAAGGTGGGTATTATCCAATCAAGTTATCAACATGTGGAATAGCCTGCATTCATCAATAACAAATAGCCCAGATGTGGATTGACTCAAGAAAGAACTTCTTCAGTCATTTTCATGGACTTGATATGTTTTCTGGTTTTTCATTTTGTAATGAAGATTTCACTGACTTAATTTTTTTTTTTTTAGTTTCATGGTTTTGTTGAATGCTTCTAAAGAGGACTGCAGTTTCCCAAAACTGATAAAATCTTCATTATTATTATTTAATCATTTAGAAGTTTTATAAGTTGTTGGCATAACAATCCTTACTATCTAAGAAGTTCTACAATGCAGTCTTATACCCTTTCTGTGATAGTAGATGAGAGGCAGGTTTAATGTCTGATGTCAGACAAGAATTATGAGTTCTATGGCAACATTATTGGCACAATTCCAACTTGTCTCTGCAAAACAATGTGTCTTATTGTTCATGACTGCTTTAACAAGTTCTAATCCAAATCTTGTTAGTATTTACAATCACATTGGAAACATTTTCTCTTAGCTCCATCACATCAACAAACTCAGTAGCCTGCTACATATGATATACTTTTTTAGATAGATCTACAGCCCAAAACAGGGCTCAGACAGTGTTTTAAGTCTTATGTCTTTCCTAAATTGTGATTAAGAGGCTTTAAAGATTCTATTAAAATATGCGTTAGGTTTGAAGGAAAATCTAATAAGGCTTGACATACTATTAAAATAATTGGCACTTTGTTTCAAAATTCAAAGTTAATTATGAGCAGATTTGAACCAAAATTACAGAACAAATCTTTTTTCCCAAAGTTAAGACAGGTAGACTTGTCTTCTATACCATCTTCTAAGCCTTAGAAATTGGAAAAGAGTACAGATTAGAACTTGAAACACACTCTTAAGCCTTAGCATAGGCTATGGATTTGCATGGATTACAGATTACTTATCAGGCTGTTCCCAGCAAGTTATAGTTGGTAGAATACTTTCAATTGAAAGCCTGGTTTTGAGTAGTGTACCATAAGGCAGTTGTTTGGGCCCAGTGTTATTTTGTTTATTTGTCAATGATTTACCTAAAGTTATTATTTGTCACTCCTGTCAAACTGTTTGCAGATGATGTTAAATTGTATAAAAAGGATTTAGGTATTCACTTTGATAACCAGTCAAGGTTTCATAAGCATGTGTCAATAAGTTCGCAAAATGCTAATTATCATCTTCATGGCAAAAATCCCTTCATGGCAAAGTTTAGATTCTGATTTCATTCCTTAAAGTTTCATTCTCCTAACTAAACTATACTTTTCAATATACCAAAATGCCATCATCTAGATTTCACCCAACAGAATGTTGCCTGTGAATCAAGGGAATGAAGTTTCTAAAGCCTAGGGATCAAAGAAAAGTAGATCCAAACCAAAATTCAAGGAAGCTCAGGCTCGTAACATTTGATGGGTAAGACTAAACTTGATGAAACTTATATATTTAAAATCAGCATTAAAATGCAATTCTTTTTATGTAACTATTGGTATCAAAATTCTATTTTTTAGAGTTTCGGCTACTATTGAGCCGGGTACCACGAACTGTTTGATGATTAAACAAAATACACAAAAACCTAACAATGGAATTAGGTAAAGAACATTTTGATGGGCTTAATGCCACAAAATATGTAATCAGAAAGTTTTGAAAGTTCAAGTAATTAGAAATATTAATTATTAAGTTACACTTTTTTATTCCATATGAAATTATCTTCTAGAGTCTTTTAACTTCCAAAAACATGCGTGCGTTGGGTTTAGATTGATTGAATCATGGCGCGTAAGTGTTGAACCAACATCTACCAAAGTAGGGATGGTCACCCATTGCACTTGACGAAGCATAATTGAATGGAACATGAACAAATTTTTATACTTTTAATTTTAAATGAATCCATTGCTGAAGTTTTTTGCAGTTTGAAACAGATGGTCTACTCTGCCCTTCATCAACGGAAACTGAGGAGGTTCAGAAGATCTCTTTGGCTGATTCATAGCGGCCTTGTTAGTAATCTTAAATCCCTGTATTATCGGCAAGCATGTTTCAAAAAGCCTCCCCATGCCTCAAGGGCTTTTTTGGGTGAGCATTAGACTTTTCTCTATTGGTATTGTATTCTAAAGTTCAGTTCCATTTGCAGTCAAATTACAATCGAGCTTACGAGTTGTCTTCTTATCTATTTGAATTTACAAATTGCCTTGAACTAGAAATCATTTTGTTGTTCAAAGCATTAGACAGCTAATTATTGGCCTCTTTAGGTTTTTCGTTTAGTTCCTCCTGTGGATACAAGTCTAATAGACAGCTTAATTTACATAGGCTCTTAAGAGGTATGATTACCTGATCACAAATGATGAGGGATTGGCACATCCAGCCATGACAACTTCATATCAATGCTTATTTGTTGTTTATTAGCATTTATCTTCGAGGGTGGGCTGTTAGCATTGGTTTAAATTTGAAAATGTTGACTTTCTATTTTTCTAAGATTTCCTGTTGAATTGATAGGCATAAAAGTTTAAAGACATAACTACTACTATTACTACTAGCAACTCACCCTAGCACCAAGCCCCCTACAAAACTTATAAATTCACAATGCTAGTATAATTTTGATTGAATGAAAGGAAAAATGTTGGTCATAAAGTCGGAGGTTGTTGATTGTAACTTCTAGCTTCATTTCTTAGATGACTTAATATTTTTCTTATTTTTTGTACTGTCTTATCCCCGGCAATTCAAATCACGATAATGTAGATATAAATCGTACATATTTATTCATATACAGTAAACCAACAATAATCAAATAGTTCTTGGTAAGTACTGTAAGTAAGGAGTGACTGGGCCCAATAATAACCGAAACTCTAAAATAAAAGAATTTTGACAACAGTTAACAAATAAAAATAAATTGATTTTTAAGCTGGCTCTAAATATATAAAATTCTAAGAACCAATTCTTCCGGGACGGTCCGCGCTCGCTGATCGAGTTCGCGACCATGCTGCTCCTAAAACGCAGCCCGCATCTAGTCACGCCGGGTGGTGTCTGGAGCGTGCTGAGCGATCCCGAGACCATGCGCGCCATGGCCCGGGTCGAGGCGGAAGAGGGCGATGACGTGCTGGCGGGGCTGGCCCGCTACGTGATCGACCTCGCCGAGAATAGCCCGGAGCACTGGAGCCAGCATCTCCAGGCCGCATTGAAAGCACTCCGCATCTATGGCGCGGGCAGCGCACTGCACGAGGCCGGACTCGGAGCAACCCTGACCCATGCCGATCTGTTGCGCGAACCTTATGTGGTCTTTTTGGTGGGGCCGATCCAGCACATGGCCCGGCTTGGACCGCATTACGCACTTCATATTCAGAGCTTCCTCACCGCGCTTTATGACGGCATTCCGGGGCAGGTGGATTTCCTTTTGGAGGAAGCCACCAATGCGCCTTTGAAAGCCCTCGTCTCCGCGCTTACCACCATGCGCGGCTACGGCGGGAGCTGCCATTTCGTGGTGCAGTCGCGATCCGAAATGGTCCGGTCCTTCGGGGAGAAGGAGACCGAGACCATCGAAGAAAACGCCCTGATCAAGCAATGGTTCGGTATGTCCTACTTTGCCCAAGCGCGGCGTCTGTCCGAAGCCCTCGGCGAGGACCAGGTGCTGACCAAGAGCCTGGGCTACACCACGGGCCGCCTTGAGCTTACGGGCAATCTCGGAACTGGGAAGGAAGCAATCTATTCCCCGGAGCGGCTCACGCGTATGGATCCGGGCGAACAGTTGGTCCATGCCAAGGGTGTCGGTTTCTTTCCGGCCCGAAAGCTCCGGCAGAATCAGATTGCCCCTTACTGTCACGATCTTGCGGACAATCCGCTGGAGGGCTCCCGCCTGCTGCCGGACCCCAGGATCACGCTTGAAACCGCCAAAGGACGGCGGGGATGGGGGCGCACGAAATGAAACGCGCGCGCCTACTGCGGCCGTCATACTTTCTTTGGCTCGCCGTCCCGCTCGCCCTTTACGGCAGCTATCTGCATTGGGGATTGCCACATTTCCGATGGTCTTACGCGGGGCTTGATGAGGGACAGGGACAGGACCCGTTCGCGGAACGCTTTCTTATCCACTGCCACTATGTGGGTATCGCGTCGGAGTTCACGATTCACTTTCCGGTGGACGGAACATGCGCGTGGGTCCTCTTTCGAAAGGAGGATTCAGTCTAATGAAGCGCCATCGGTTCCAACCCGTCGGACCAGGTGAGGCCCAGGATCGCCGAGAGTTCCAGCCGGGCCATGTTCTTCACAATGTCCAGCACCTCTTCCTCGGAGACAGCGCCGGCCTCGATGCTGGCATCGCAATGATCACGCGGCAGCATGAGTAGGCAAAAGGGACGTATCTCACCCCAAAACTCCTCGTAGTCCATTGGCTTCAACCAGTCGATCACATCTTCTACATGTTTAAATTCCATCGCGCTTTAAGGATGCCACAGAGGAGCGTAAGCAATGTTGAGCGCGAGACCCAGCGCCTTCGCGTTGCCCAATTGCGCGAAGCACTGGACGCCGCAAGCATTCCACATTTGGCAAACGAAAGTCATATCGTGCCCGTCATGGTGGGTGATGCCAATCTCTGCCGTGCCATCAGCGACCGCCTGATGGACGAGTACAGCATTTACGTGCAGCCGATCAATTATCCGACCGTGGCCAAGGGCACGGAGCGGCTGCGGATCACGCCATCGCCGCTGCATTCCGACGCGGATATCGACCATCTGGCAGGCGCATTGAGCGAACTCTGGTCGCAATGTGCTCTCAGCCGCGCTGTCGCCTGACCTGACAAGATAATTTCGACCGTGAAACGGCTCCGCATGTGCGGGGCCGTTTTGCCAATTGGGTGCCTAATTGGCGCTTTGGCCGGCGATATGCTTTTATTCTCATGATTCAGGTAATTCGTTTCCGGGGGGAATTCGCGATGCTCACCACATCTCTTCGTGCCACAGTATTGTCTACGGTACTCTTGGCGGCCACACCTGCGCTCTCGAATGAAAATGTCATGGTTGTGTTTGATGGGTCGAATTCGATGTGGGGCCAGATCGACGGCACCGCCAAGATCGAGATCGCCCGCGGCGTCATGCAGAACCTTCTGGGCACTTGGGTCGAGGATCGCAATGTCGGTCTCATGGCCTATGGTCACCGCCGCCGCGGTGATTGCAGCGATATCGAAGTGCTGGTCGAACCCGGTCAGCATTCCCGGCAAAGCATTCTGGATCAGATCAACGGGATCACACCGACCGGCAAGACACCCCTGTCCGATGCCGTGGAGCAAGCGGCCCGCGCCCTGTCTTACACCGATCAACCCGCCACGGTGGTGCTGATCTCCGACGGGCTCGAAAGCTGCGAACGTGACCCTTGCGCCCTGGCCGAAGCGCTTGAGAAAGGCGGCGTTGGTTTCACCGCACATGTGGTGGGCTTTGGCCTGTCAAACGCCGAGGATGCGTGGTCGCTCTCTTGCATCGCAGAGAAAACCGGTGGGAAATACATCACGGCGGGCAACACGGCTGAGTTGGGCGCGGCCTTGAGCGCCGTAGGTGCCGCCGTCGCTGAGGCCGAACCCGAGCCCGTGCAAGAGCCCGAGCCGGAAGCTCCCGAAGTGGTTGTCGAAGCGCCCGATACCGCCGTCGGCGGATCGGATGTGACGGTGACCTGGTCTCCGACAATTGCCGAAAGCGATTACATCACAATCGTCCCGGTCGGCTCGGATGCCGGCGAGTTCGGCACTTACGTTCGCATCGGGAAATCGACGGAGGTTACACTGCCGGTGCCTGGGGATGAGGGCCTCCATGAGGCGCGCTATCTGCACAATGACACCAAGGAAACACTGGGCCACGACACGGTCGAGGTCACAAAACCCGAAGTAGCGTTGACCTCGGTGGACAGCGTTCAAACCGGTGCGAAATTCTCCGTCGCCTGGACCCCGGCATTGTAATCGTCCACGTATCAGTCCTTGTATACGTATAATTGATAAGTATAATCGCTTCCGACGACATTCAGGCCCTCTTCAACGAGATCACGCCCGAGCAGAACCTCGAGCAGTTCGCCGCCGAGAACGACACCGACTTCGCCTACGAGATCCCGGGCCTGGCCCGCTTCCGTGTTAACGCCTTTAACCAGAATCGCGGTTCCGGCGCGGTTTTCAGAACCATTCCCTCTGAAATCCTCAGCCTGGAACAATTAAATTGCCCGGCGATTTTTAAGGATATTTCCGATTACCCCCGTGGCGTGGTGCTTGTCACCGGACCTACCGGCTCAGGTAAATCCACCACCCTGGCAGCCATGGTCAACCATAAGAACGAGAATGAATACGGCCACATTCTGACCGTGGAAGACCCAATTGAATTTGTCCACGAAAGTAAAAAATGTCTGATCAACCAACGTGAAGTCCACCGTGACACCCTTGGTTTTAATGAGGCATTGCGTTCGGCTTTACGTGAAGATCCGGATGTGATTCTGGTCGGCGAAATGCGTGACTTGGAAACTATCCGTTTGGCCCTGTCTGCCGCTGAAACCGGCCACTTGGTGTTCGGCACCCTGCATACCAGTTCTGCCGCCAAGACCATTGACCGTGTGGTTGACGTCTTTCCAGCCGAGGAAAAAGACATGATCCGTGCCATGTTGTCAGAATCCTTACGCGCGGTAATTTCACAGACTCTGCTGAAGAAACAAGGCGGTGGTCGTGTTGCGGCCCATGAGATCATGATCGGCACCCCGGCTATTCGAAATCTGATCCGTGAAAACAAGATCGCTCAGATGTATTCAGCAATCCAGACAGGACAACAGTTCGGTATGCATACACTGGATCAAAACTTAAAAGAGTTAGTCGATAAGGGCGTGGTCAACCGCAACGAAGCACGCTCCAAGGCAGCCAATAAAGATAATTTCTAAACTTTACTATTTCAGCATTTAACCAGGAGTAGAGGATGGAACGAGAACAGGCGATAAAATTCATGCGAGACCTTCTCAAACTCATGGTTGAGAAGAAGGGTTCTGATTTATTCGTGACCGTTGGTTTTCCACCGGCCATTAAAATCGATGGTAAGGTCACACCGGTATCTAAAACCGAGCTTACGCCCGAAAACACCAAAGCCATGGCCTACGCCATCATGAACGACAAGCAGTTAAAGGAATATGAAGCGACTAAGGAATGTAACTTTGCTGTCGCTCCAGTGGGGATTGGCCGTTTCCGTGCCAACGCCTTTATCCAACAAAGCTGTTGTGGTCTGGTCATGCGTACCATTGAGACCGATGTACCAACATTAGAAAAATTAGGCCTGCCGGAAGTATTAAAAGATGTGGTCATGACTAAAAAAGGCCTGGTTATCATGGTCGGTGGTACCGGCTCCGGTAAGTCCACCTCACTTGCGGCCATGATTGATCACCGGAATCAAAACAGTTATGGACATATCATCACCATTGAAGACCCGGTGGAATATGTGCATCCCCATAAGAACTGCATCATCATGCAACGTGAAGTGGGCGTGGATACCGATGATTGGGACATATAGCTGTGCACCAGAAGTGATTAGACAACATGGTTTAGGTGTCATAAAGTATAATAGTGTGCGATTGAAGGATATGTGTGCTGGTCGTGGCCTAATGTTTGGTGGCTTGTGGTTTCCTCACCGGAAAATCCATAAATATGCTTGGACTTCCACTTATGGAGTGACAAGAAGCCAAACTGATCACCTCTTGATCAGAAAGCGACACAGACAAGGTTTGGAGGACGTGCGTTCCTTTCGTGGTACTGATTCGTTCCCCCATCACCAGCTAGTGATCACCGTTTCAAGCAGAAGCTTAAGACTAATGTGAAATACAAAAGGACTCTCTGAATATTTGATGTGCAGAAGTTAAGGGACAAAGACATTTGACAAGTTATTTTCTACCCCTCTTCAATAAGTTTTCTAACTTTGTTTGTGAGGAGAGGACAGCATCTACTGGTTAAGCAAGGACCCAGATCGTGGAAAATGTGCAAAGCGTAGCTGAAGAGACTCTTGTTTTTGCTATAAAAAGAAAAGAGAACAGTGGTTAAGTGATTCTTATTGGAAACTCACGAGGGTGAGTAAAGAGGTTAAAATTCAACTAGACACGTGTGATCTCGTTGCCACCTCTGAATATAGACACTATTTTAAGAATACGTACGAAAAAGCCCACAGGACTGTAAAAAGGTCAACTAGAGCGGATAGAGGTTGCTTCCTCGAGGCAAAAGCTACCGAAGCCGATGCTGCCGATGGTGATAGCAGGATAGTTTACCGCATAACAAAAGAGATCACGGGAGACTTCAAAAAATCCTACTACGATTGAGACTAAATCGCGACAACTGTTAACACACAATGAAGAAATCGATTAATGATGGAAAGAGTATTTCTGTAAAACATTAAACTTTACCGCTCCTGCAGACTCTGCAGACCCCCAAGATGGTCGACCAATTGGATATAAGTACAGAGCCAATTAGTTTACATGAAGTTGAGACAGTATTAAGTAAACTTGAGAATGAAAAAGCAGCTGGCATCGATGGTATACATCTTGAACTATTGAAATACGGTGTTGGAGTGTTAGCTGAGCCGCTACAACAAGTGTTAATGCAGATATGGGACACTGAGGATATTCCCACAGATTGGAAGAAAGGGGTTTTAGTGAAACTATATGAGAAGGGTAGAACTACTAATTGCAACAATTGGCGAGATATCACCCCAGAGTCTGCAGGAAGCAATGTCTTCTGCCAAGTACTTTTGAATCACATCCGAACAAAAGTTGACGCCATAGTCAGAGATGAACAGCATGGCTTCCGACCAAGTAGGTCATGTGCTGACTTGACATTTAGTCATAGACTACTTATCGAAGGATCAAATGAATGGCAGACTGAAACCATAATAGCTTTCATCGATTTCTTGAAGGTTTGTGACTCAGTCCATAAAGATTCACTGATGTAAAGTATTGCGCTACTATGATTTCTCTAATAAGATTGTCAGAATTATAATGGCGTTAAATGATGTACAAATGTGTGCTGTTTGAACTGATGATGGGGACTAACCCTTGGCGTAGAAATGCCCATTACCGAAGTGGTTTATCAAATTCTTTACGAAGGCTTGGCCCCGGTAGATGCTCTGAGGGCGCTCATGACACGGCGTTTAAAATCAGAGGTGTTTGCCTATTCTACCGCGGAACTCAACGGGGCATTGGACGAAGACAACTAATCGGGAATTCGTTTATTCGGAATTGGCATTGGAACGGGCGACAACATGCTGCGTCAAGAACTCTTTGCAAAAAACCCAATCCCTTTTGATCCTACTCAGGTGCAGGCCGGTTGCCTCGGCAATTTCAGCAAGCGTGAATCCGTATTTCAACTTGAGATGGGCCAAAAAGGCTTTCTCCGGATGGGTGATGGTGAGTTGTTCCAAAGCCTGGTCTCCGGTCAAGCGGCTTTCAATCGAGGAGGGGTTCTCCGCCGTGGTGCGGCAGGACTCTAATATAAAAGTGTCTTCCGTTGGGATTTCCTGATTGTTCTTGTACTTGCGAACATGATCGATCAGGATTTGGACCATGGCATGGGCTGCAAGTCGTTTAATCGCATGCCGATCGGTTGCCGGTACTTTTTGCGCTGCAAACCATTTTAGATAGAGTTCATGGACCAAGGCTGTCGTTTGCAGGAAGTGGGAAGATTTCCATTCCTGTAACTTGAAATGCGCCATTTTGCGAAGATCTTCATAAACCAAACTGAACAAATTGTGAAAGGCATTTTCTTTACCGTCACGCCAGAGCTCGAGAAGTTGGGTGATCTCTCGCTTGGATTGAATGGGAGGCATAGACTCGCCACTAAAATATTCTGCCTGGTTCATATGATCCTCATTTTCCCTGCTTCTGAATTTCTTCTTGGTCTTAATGGGTCTTGGCATTGACCGGCTGGGGCGCGGGTACAGGTTGTTCCAAGCGCTGTACATTCTGTCTTGTTTCATTGGCATCGTCGGCCATGTAAGCGAGTATTCTGTCGATTGAATCCGACATCAACATTTCCATTTCGTGCAAGTCTTTACCCTTGGCGTTGCGTTGCCAATGCTCGGGTGCGCCGTGCTCGGTATTCTGCAGACAAATCTCCAAAAGAGGTTGGTCTTCTGACGGTTGGTATTTGGTGAAAATGACCCATTGCACGCCCAGTTCTTCCCGGATGGTTCGAATTTGTTTGATGTTGAGACAATGACCACTTGCTCCTAAAGGGCGGGCACGGAAGAATTTGTGTTGTTCCACATCCGAAATAAGTTGGAAGGGAAGGCTGTCGGCATTTTTCGTGATTTGGTAGGCAAGTCGTTGCCGCAACCAGTCACTGCTCGGGTCACCTTCTTTCTGAGCAATGACCAGTAATTTTTGAAGCTGATCAGTTCGGCGGCCGTCCTTGGTAAAAATATTTGCGGGTTTATTGGCTTCGCTCATTGGCAATGAACTCAAAGCAATAAGGAATAAGGCCGCCACCAGCACGCCGGTGACGTAGATGATGGCCGGTGAACGCCAAAGCGGTTTTTTCTCGCGGACCGGTCGTTTGTAGGGTAGGAATTTCGGTGCCAAGTGGTCGTCGCCCGAAAGGATTAGGTCAACGGCGCCAGCTTCGACCAATTCCAGGTCTTCCGCGACATCGGTATGGGCAAGCGCGATAACCAGATCAGCACCGCCATCGCGCAATTCGGCAGCAAGTGCTTCGGCAGTCTCCACGATCGGGCTGAAAGTGACCGATCCCGGGCTCGATTTGATGGCGGTTCCCTGCGTTGTCAGACCCAGGAAACCCAGCGTGTAATCGCCGACGGTCGTCGTCCAGGTCGGAATAGAACCGTCGACGGGTTCGCCATCGCTGTCGATCGCGTTGCCGCCCAACATCGGGAAATTGGCCTCGGCGATGCGTTCCTTCAGAATCTCGGGCCCGAAGTCGAACTCGTGGTTGCCCAAGACCATGACGTCGAAACCGACCGAGTTGTACAGGTCGATCATGTGAGCGCCCTGGTCGAAGGCGGACATAAGGGACGGTGAAATCGCATCCCCACCATTGGTCACGATGACGTTGGGATTGCTCGCCTTTTCTTCCGCAATCAAGCCAGCGAGCTTGGCGACGCCCCCGCGCCCGTCATCGTCTTCCATGCGATCGAGATCGTTGACGTGAAGGATGGTGACCGAAAGCGGTTCGGCCTGGGCAATACCGCCGATCAGCGCGAAGCCGGCTGCGGCAGCCAGGGTGTGTTTGGCACGCGGCGGGGTGATAATACGAGGGGATTTACTCATCGACAGTCCTCCTAGCGGGGCCGTTGGCCACCTGTCATTGGGTCTGTCGGAGAGTTTAGGCAAGCCGGCCCGCGGCTGCCATAGGTTCGTTGTCCGGTTGTGCCCTTCTTTGGGCGATGAGGATGACGAAACGCGGGTAGGTCGGCCGTTTACGCCGTCGCTGCCTTGCCGGCCTGCAACTTCTTTGCAAGGGCGCTGAGGCCATCGAGCATTCGGTTTTCCGCCTGACCTAGCGATGTCGATGGGCCGTGCGAAAGATCCAACCCAATGGCGTCGATGTGAACTTTTGCGGCAGAAATGGCTCGAGCGTCACCGGAATCGAACAATTCCCGATTTCCATCGAGCATATGGCAAAGCTTGTTTGCCGCGATCGATGTCAGCTGAAAACCGAACGTCCCGGCCGTTCCCCGCAGTTCATGGCTGACACCGTAGAGCTTATCAGTCAGATCGGCGTGATTAACCCCGTCAGCCAGCATGCTGTCGATGAGTTCTCGCATGCGACCCAGGTCACGCTGGCCGATATTCGCAAAATCCGCCTTGAGCGCCTTCACAGCCATGTTCGAGCGGGTGACCGCCTGTTCCATGGTGATCCCGCGTCCACTTTCGAGGACTTTGCTTTTCAGGCGTTTTTGCGCGTCGCTCAGTTCCGGTTCATTTGCCATTGTGTTCTGTCCGTATTCGGTTGGTGTAAGAACCCACCAATCAAGCGGTCATATTGTCGAAGAGAGCATCGACATCGTCATTGCTTAGTGTGGACTCTTCAACCTCTTCGGCAGCGTCAAAACCCATTGCCGCTGCCTTGCTTTCCTCACTCTTGCGGAAATGAAAATACTTCTGGTGATTATTTATAATCAACTATAAACATATAAAAGTTCGCTTAGAACAGAGCCCCAAATTTTCCTAGGATCCTTCGAATCAATCTTTACTCTCTCCTAATGAGTCGTAGTAAAGTGAGATGCGAGAAATATTAGGGGAATGCGAGGTTATTTTTCTGTATATTGATTCCTAGCTCAATTTTCACTTGGCTTGGGTGTAGTAATAATAATAATAATAATAATAATAATAAAAAAAAAAAAAAAAATTATGCTATCAATTTCATTTTTCTTTGCTTTTTGATTTTTCATAGAATAGCTTATTCTATGAGCTTATTAAAAGCCCCTTAAGATTTCATGTGTAAGTTAAATCAAAACTACAACAGGCTAGCCTATATCAGACAAAAAAAAAGTGAATTTTAAGCCCCAAATTTTCCCCGGATAACCTTAGACTCACTCTTTGCTATCTCCTAATGAGTCATAGCAAAGTTGCATAAGAGTAATGATAGGAGGATGAGAGGGTAGAACTACCCAGCATACCTGCCATACAACTAACATGGCCATTTCCATGAACATTTCGTGCGATTCTCGCATAAAATTCATAACATCATCATGGCACGCTTCAATATCTGCAAATGTTTGCCTTGCTTGTTGCGTCTTCATTAATAACTGTAAAGAAATAAGAAATTTAACTAATGCTCAAAATGTCAGGATTGTTAGGGCCCTATTCATATATACACAGAGGGGGTGACCGACCATGGCCTTGCTCTTTAGAAACATCAATAGCATTCTTCAGTATGATTTAGGTTGAAAAGTAAACATACTCCGACATTAGCTTGGGATGATTCTATACTAACTTTGCTGCACATATCAGAAGCAGAGGTATCAGATCGTTTCAGAAGATAGGGCCTGAAATGGAGAAACACTTTGGCCTATTTTTCTGATCTTTCGGAGCAGGTGGGAGGGGACAAGGTATCTTTGGCTTAATTCTGAGAAGATTCCCTGCTTAAAGATGTGTTCGCTGTTATAAGTTAAATTCAACAAGTGATCAGATTCTACTTAGCGAAAGGCAGAAAATGCAATCTTAGGTAACAATTTAGATTTTAATAGCTTGTATTACGACCATACATAATTTATTTATTTCTGCATGTAAATCTAATTTCGAACAGAAAACATTTGAAAAAAAACAATTTTACGTTGTTAAGTAAGCGAAAGGAGGACAAGGGCTCAAGGTTCCTAACTTGGATTAAAAGCCCTTGAAACAAAAGCCATCCATGCCATCATGCATTAACCCGTCAAACAATACTAGGAGAAAAGAAGACACAAGGGTCTAAATACGAGTCCTACTGATGAAACAGTTTGAGAAGTAAGGAGCCATGGCGAACCTCACTACGTCCAATAAAAAGTGGTCATCTAACAAAGATCATCTCAAGTTCCAATGAGCTTGAGATGCCTAAGAAGCGTACAACTCAGCTAGTCGCGACGACCAGTTTTTCTTTGGGCTATCTCAGTACCAGATCCTACGCAGGCAGTCTAAATAAGGTTTAGCTCTTCTACTTTAGATGTCATTATCCCAAAAGGACTTTTAAGCGAGTGCTAGGCACGGCTTAAACTCGCGGAAATATAACTTTCTCGCAAAAGGCTTATTTGGGAACGAACTTGAATGAAATATTTATCCACACTGGCAATCGTATTTTCACTTTCTGCCTGTCAGCAATTACCGCTAAAAACAGCGTCTGGGAATAATGACAAACTACCAGAAGGTATTCGTCTAATTGACGAGCAACCGGTTGTAACAGATAAACTTGCCATTAGTTATCGAAAGTTTGAATTGGATAATGGATTAACGGTTGTTCTGCATGAAGATCATTCCGATCCATTAGTTCATGTTGACGTCACCTATCACGTAGGTTCGTCAAGAGAAGAGCCCGGTAGGTCTGGGTTTGCTCATTTCTTTGAACATATGATGTTCCAGGGGTCGGAAAATGTTGCTGATGAGCAGCATTTTAAGTTGGTTACCGAAGCTGGTGGCTCCATGAATGGCACTACCAATAATGATCGAACTAACTACTATCAAACAGTTCCCGCCAATCAATTGGAAAAGATGTTATGGCTTGAAGCTGATCGCATGGGCTATTTGCTGGATGCAGTGACACAGGAAAAGTTTGAGGTTCAGCGTGAAACCGTGAAAAACGAAAGAGCTCAGCGCGTGGACAACCAACCTTATGGGTTGAGGCAAGAACGGATTT
>JAAAKM020073195.1:55841882-55884382 GCA_010016025.2 Alatinidae sp. Z8VKAUB7J3
GGAAGCACTGTTTCCAAAAAACCACCCGTACTCCTGGCCTGTCATTGGCTACATCGACGACCTAAATCGAGTAGATGTTAATGATTTGAAAGCGTTTTTTGCTCGCTGGTATGGTCCAAATAATGCGGTGTTAACCATTGGTGGAAATATTGATGAAGCTCAAACCTTAGCGTGGGTTAACAAGTATTTCGGCAATATTCCCACAGGTCAGACAGTGACAAAGTTGCCCAAAACTCCAGTGACACTGGAAGCTGACCGATATTTGACTATTGAAGATGATGTTCACTTGCCGCTTTTGCAATTGACCTTTCCGACTGTTCACGCCAGACATGAAGATGAAGCGCCACTTGATGTGCTATCAAATATTTTGGGTGGAGGTAAAACGTCACTGTTTTATAAGAACCTGGTTAAGGATGGCTTTGCGGTCCATGCTGGAGTAGGGCATCCCTGTATAGAATTGGCGTGTTCTTTTGAGCTAATTAGTTTACCCAATCCGCAAAGACTGCATCACTTAAAAGATTTGGAGCAGCGGGTTCGCGATACTTTGGTCGAATTTGAAGAGCGAGGCGTACTTGATGATGATATTGAAAGAGTTAAAGCGTACATTCGCGCTGGTACCATCTTTGGATTACAGAGTGTGGCGGGTAAAGTCAGTACGCTAGCTTACAATGAGACGTTTACTGGCAGTCCGGATCAGGTCCAGTATGACCTTGAGCGTTATGCCGCCGTTACCAAAGAAGACGTTATGCGTGTTTTCAGAAAGTACATAAAAAATAAAGCGTCTGTAGTTTTGAGCATCGTGCGCATAAAATGTATAACCTAATCCTGCAGCTGTTCCAACACCAGCTCCAATTGCACCAATAATCATTCCTTGGAAAATAAAAATTATTAAGATATCTTTTCTTTTTGCTCCAATTGCTCTCATTACTCCAATTTCTCTTGTTTTGCCATTAACTAACATCATTTGAATAGTTACAATAGCAAATGCAGATGACATCATTCCAAAGTATCCAATCATGTTAATCATTGCAATTCCAGATCTAAATCCGGCAAGTTGTTCTTCTGCAGATTCTTCAATTGTTTCTGCGAGAAAATCATCGTTTGGGAATGAACGTAAAAAGAATTCTTTAACTTCAAAGGCTTTTGAAGGATCATTTAGTTTTACCATTAGTGATCCTGTATCTCCAGGTCTATTCATCATATCACGTAAAGTATCAATGTGTACTACAGCAGTATAATCAAAACCTTGACCTCCAGGTGACTTTGCAATTCCAGCTACAGTAAAACGTCTAATTTCGTCTTGACCATATCTATCAACTACAAGAACTTTGACACTATCACCAACTTGAGCTCCTCCAAGATCTTCTGCAACATTTGATCCTAAAACAATAGAATTTCTTGAAAACACATAACTTCCATCAGCAATTGTTTCATGAACTGTAGATGCTCTAATATCACGGAATGGATCAACTCCAACTAAAGGAACTCTTGTTTCTTCAATTACTTTCCCATTCTTTGTCATATTCATCTCAGCTGTTGACGAAAGCCGGGGGGTAGCCGCTTCAACATAAGGGATTCTTTCAAACCAATTTACAAGTGACAAATCAGATTTGTCGATATAATCTGCATCATCAGTTACAAGAATGTCTCCATTTCTATAATCACTGATGTCTCTAACAATTGCATCAAACAATCCCTGAAAAATTACGAAATTAACATGAATGACTAAAATTCCAATAGTTACAGCTAGAACAGCCCCAATCAAACTTCCTTTCTTATTGAATAGCATTCGTTTAGCTAGCTTTAACCTATATTCCACAAATAACATAAAATAGTCTGATATTTAATGTCTATGATACATAGTGCTAACAGTATAGACAATTTTATAATGTATTAGTTATTTCTATATTCTATGGAGACACTTTAGGTGATATAATGGACAATTTAGATATGAAAATCCTCAATAGACTACTGAATAATTGTAGAGAATCTGATAGGCAAATAGGCATAGAATTAGGAATTTCAGGCGGTGCAGTTAGGGCCAGAATTCGAAAAATGCAAGAACATGGAATTATTGAAGAATTTATCATCAAAGTCGAACCACCAGTTTTAGGATATGGAGTATTGTACTTTGTTGTCTCTGGTGAAAATACCTCAGAAATTTTAGAACAGGCAAGTTTGGTTGGAGAACCATATTTTGTGGTTCCATGTGTTGGAGGAATAACTGTAGTAGGAATTTCCATAAAAGAAGATATGAATCAAAAAATTGAATTGGCAAAAAAACTGATGAAAGATGTCCGAGTTCTTAGTATTTTTGAAGCAGAAAATCCAAATTTTACGTAGTTAAAAATATATATATATCCATCTATATTCGCAGGTGGGACACAGGGACACAACTACAATGGCGCATAACTAATATGGCGCATTTTTATAAAACTGCAGTAAAATCGCAGCGCTTCACCCAGTGATTTAATTATCTCAATTCTGGGAAAGAGGAAGGAGGGAGTGATGTCCTCATCCTCCTTCATTGCTTGACTACTTGATCCTCTTTATATGCTTTATATAGGATATACTTTTACTGAATTTACCAACTTAATTCTATTTCAATCTAACTAAAGGTGTTTTACATTACGTAAAGAATTTAAAGCATTAAAAAGTTTACATGTAATTGGCTTAGTTTATAGCTTAGAGTCTTTCTTGTCTCCATAGACACATAGGACGTTGAAAATGAGTACCATATCTAGTCTTATCACCGTCTTGTTACCATATCCCCAATCGGGTAGCCGGAATGTTGTAGGAATGGAGTGGTTTGACTCTCATACACAAAAGCAAGAAGTTTCCAGGACGAACATTCCTCCTTAATCCTGATGGATGCCACTGAAGAAATTTATCAGGGGTTTATTAAAATAATGTCTGTAAGGCATGGCCTCAGTTTTGACATCAACATTGTCAGATAAAATTTATGCGAGACTAGCTTACCTGTCGTGCGTTGCTGCGATTTTTTCACGATGGGATGTTACCAGTCAAATGCTGCAATCTTAAAAGAAAAGAAATTAAGCGAAAACCCCCACAAGGAAACTTCTTCACTACGAGAACTCCCCCTTTGCAGAGAGTCCTCTGCATAAATAACGATAGTATTTTTAATTTAAAGGTTTTGGAAATTCCTCCTGCAGACAATTCTTTCACCAAAAATTCCTCCCAACAGAAAACTCCTCCTTCATGGAAAATCCCCCTGGAAATCTTTTCCCACATATAAGACATCAACTTTTAAATCTGAAACAATTTGAAAAATTATGTTAAGATTACTAGTTTACATATTAGGCATTGTAAAATAGATCGACAAAAAATGTATGAAATACTTACAAGCACATGGTGTGGCAACTGTGAAATCAACATTCAACTCGACTTTTTCAAAAATTTCTGAATCAGGAATAAATTTGAACTTTGTCCCAGGATTAAGATAATCTTTCACTTCTGACACCAAAAGGTATACAATTACAAACCAGCATAAAATGGATACTAGAAAGAAAAAAGAGCCTTAGATCAAAATTTATGTTTTCAGCAATATGGAACTATTTTAGATATGTTTTTTTACCCAAACTTTCAGATTATCCTTCATTTTAAAACTGTGAAATATTTGCATACAGAGATAGGTGTGAACTATTCTCCATCACAGATTGCTTTCAAGGGCTCCCCTCCCAGAAAAAATGGTGCCCTAAAAAAGCACATTTTCTGTGTTTCGACACTATTTCTGTAGGGTAGTAGTACCAAGGACACCCTGCTCCAAGACCCAGACTTTATTACAAATACACTATTCGTTGAATTTTGGAGAAAAAGAGCAAAAGTCTTACAATACCATCAAGGATATGGCTCTTGATAGATTTAATTGGGAAAAGTTTGAACAAAACCTAATACTAAGGTGGAAGAAACCGATTTAAAACTAGTGCCACCGAAAGTAGAAGCCATTTCTTTTCGTGACAACATTGCACATTATACTTGAAAATTTTTGGTGGTTTTGGCTGACATTTTTTTATTTGGAGCTCAAGTTTCACCTCCACTCTTTCCCAACTACTGTCATAAGTTAGATTCGTATTTAGACATGCGTCTCAGAGGATCCCAACCGATAGAAACGATCCAAAGCACACATTCACTGTTCCACTGCAGCCACTTCAGAACTCGTAGCATGTATAAATACAATGCACATTTTGAACTCCTCAGCATGCACACAAGAATCAGCATAATTATTTTGCTGCTTCTGCTATTTGTTGAAACAGTCAGGAGAAAAGGGGGCTAACAGCCGCGTTTTTGGCCAAAGCCTAAATTACCTTCTAGATAATTTTTTTTGCTGAGAATTTTTTCTCGTCGTTCTGAAGTCGGTTATACACATGGAATATTTGCATGTCACTTTTGTATGTTCTTCTTTATCTTATCTCAGCAGTTTTTAATGACCGTGAACCTTAGGCCGATTGATAAATATTGTGTTGCATTTTAGAAAGCTGCTGGTTTTCTAGACTTGGGCCAAAAAAGAGGGTTTTTGGTCGCCCTTGAGCCAGAGCTTACGGTATACGGATTGAAATGGAGTTTTACAGCCTGTGTCTGGGAAAAGCATATGGTGTTTCTCCACCAAGCTCTTTATTTCTTCGAGCCATACTTCAGCTCTTAAGTAAGAAACTCTGTTCAAGCAGGAACCTATTTGAAATTGAAGCTGAACGATGTCCAAGAGTGCTTTCCCATAGATTTGAAAGAGCTTTGTCATGGGCCCTCAAGAGCTTCCATCTCCTGTTCCAAGCCCTTTTTATTTGTGATTCAGCTTTTAATTTGATTTTTTGCGTTTGAGACTGAGGCAGAGGGGTGAAATCACAATTTCTTGTTAGAACTAAAGCTCTTCTTTCAAGCAGGCAAGGAAGTAGGCTCCCGTTTCCAATTTTAGCTAGATTAAAATCTAAATGTGCTTAAGGTTGCTCGGCCATGGGTCTGAAAGTGCTTTTTCGTGGGCTTTAAAGAGCTTCTATCTCCTTTTACAAGCCATTTCTGTTTGCGATTTCTGTTTTGAGTTTGGTGTTTAGTTGCAATTCAAATTGAAGTACAAACGAAAATATTGTACTGCGAAATCTGCAATTGGAAGGCAAACCAAAAAAAAAATACAATGGAGCGAAGAAACGTGCTATTTTAGGGCTTTGTAAAGGATAAACAGGAAGGAGGGATTGAATTCACTCCTGAATTCCCCAGTTCAATTGAGATTGCCGATGTGTCACCCCATGAATTAAAAACAAAGAAAAATGTAATATCTGTGCTCATGCTTAACTTAGAAAAACTCAGATATAATGCTACTGAAGGTTGCTACTAAATTTTTCAACAACGGAATTTAGGAAAATATAATTACTACTATAGAGGGATTTAGCAAAGTTTTGGGGATTATTTGGGACACAACATCTGATAGATTAATTTTTAACTTGAAGAATGCTGGGACTGTTGATCCCAATGGCAAGGTGACAAAACGTTTTATTTTAAGCACTCTTGGGAAGTTTTTTGATCCACTTGGGCTGATAAGTGCAGTTATTGTGAGTGCTAAAATTTTGTTTCAGGAGCTATGTATTGAGAAGTTAGATTGGGATGATGAATTAAATAATGATCATAGAAGGAGGTGGGAAAGTTTTTTATTAGATTTAACGACTACCGATCGCATTTATGTACCTAGATGTTTGTACACTCATGATTTGAGTGAGGTGATTGGTTGCCATTTGCACGGTTTTGCAGATGCTAGTTCTAAAGCATATTGTGCCATGATTTATCTTGTGTATGAAACACCGGAAGGGTTTGAACCCACCTTGATTTGTGCCAAAGCAAGGGTAGTCCCATTAAAGAAGCTTACCATACCTAGACTAGAGCTCATGTCAGCACGTATTTTGGTGACGCTAATGGACAGTGTGAAGAAGGCTTTAGGTACTTCCCTCAGGTAAAAATAGATAGTGTCAGGTACTGGCTTGACAGTAAGACAGCTCTGTATTGGATAAACAATGGAGGTGAGTGGAAGCATTTTTTCCAGCACAGGGTAAATGAAATTTTAAACCTGACAACAAAGGAGAACTGGGGTCACTGTGCTGGAGTATGCAATCCCTGCTGATTTAGGTTCTAGGGGTGTATCAGCAAG
The DNA here is from genome assembly GCA_010016025.2 of Alatinidae sp. Z8VKAUB7J3. Lineage (NCBI taxonomy): Eukaryota > Metazoa > Cnidaria > Cubozoa > Carybdeida > Alatinidae > Alatinidae sp. Z8VKAUB7J3. The sequence goes on from JAAAKM020073195.1 coordinate 55,848,034, forward strand.
TACCTTAAAGGCAAGCCACCTGTGGTGGGAAGGCCCCCATTGGCTATCCATGGGGAGGGAACATTGGCCAAAGGAATTGTTGTTAGAAGATTCAAGTGAAGTTGATCTTGAGAAAAAGAAGGTTGTTCCTGTTTTGTCAATTACAGACACCACTGATGTAGGTATAAGCAACATTGTTTATGCTGAGGGGTATAGTACACTTGGTAAACTACTAAGGGTTTCCGTATGGCTAGTTCGTTTTGTACAGGGCTTGAGAAGGAAGGGGAAATTGCTGACACCATTGTTGGCAACAGAATTGCAGCATTGTGAAGGTTTGTGGATTTCTGAAGCACAAAAAGTACTGAAACAACAAGGGAACTTCAAAAATCTGAAAGATCAATTGAGAATTGTTGAAGATAATAATGTTCTGAGATGTAGAGGTAGATTAGGGAATTCTGTCTTGGATGAGGGAGCAAAGTCCCCAGTTATTTTGCCTAGGGACCATCTATTCTCTGAGTTAGCTGTTCGAAGCAGTCACTCTCGTGTTCTGCATTGTGGGTTAAAATCCACACTCACTGACTTGAGATCAAGGTTTTGGATGCCGAGAGGGAGACAGTATGTAAAGAAAATCTTTTGCAAATGTGTCACATGCAAGAAACTGCAAGGGAAATCGTACCACTGGCCAGACTCACCTTATTTACCGGAATTTAGGGTACAACAGGCGCCCCCCTTTACCAATATTGGGGTTGATTTTGCAGGACCATTATATTTTAAGAACAGTAACATACAAATTGCAACTCATTTGTCTAGTACTATCTTTCACTGTCAATGTAAAGAGAAACCCTATTACCTTACGTTCAATGACCGTCAGTATTATGTTCTATTCTAAACATTAACAAGGTAAAAACTATAATCTTAATCCTCCTTAATATCATGAAGTAGATTATGAATTATTAATTGTAGCCCTTTTTTATATAAGAAAATTCGGACGAGCATCTATCCACTGTCTGACCATATCACGTTAGTATTACATAGCAGTTTCTATCTAAGTAGTGTTTGTTAATTAATACTTCTGTCATCTTCTCATTGCAGGTGTTCCTACTCAGTGACTCTCAGCTGAGGCCAGTAGTAGATAGGAGAATCCAGTTGCCAGCGCGTTGGTATGTCAATTCCACACCTGGAGCTGGTTTCGACCATTTACGACACGACGTAAAGGAAGCTCAGCTGGGAGGGGATCCCACTTGTATATATATATGTTGTGGCACCAACAATGTCTCCAGGGATGTGGGTTTGTCCAGGAGTGTTCAAGATTTCCAATATTTAGCACAATACTTGCAATCAAGATTTCCAGAAACAAGGGAATGATTGATTTTTTCAAGTATAGTTAAGATTTCTCTTTAAATACATCCTCGTAGTTATTATGATTCCATGATTCACCCTGACGCCAATAGTGTAAACTAGGGAGGTTAAACCTCATATCTGCACATCCAAAGTTTTCGCGTGCTCGTTTCTTTGTTACCTGATGGTACTCTTCTGATTCAACATTTGAAGGTTCAAAGGTTTGTTCCATTGGCAGTAATGATATGGTGTATATGCTATGTTGAGGGTTACCTTGATAAGTAACGAATTTCTAGTTTTGTTACATACCAGAAATCATCTTCAACATGACCCTTCGGGGGTCATGCAGATGAAAAGAAAGTGGCCGGTAACGTACGTAATTTGATGCAAGCAAAACATTCTATGGAATCAATATCGTTTACAGTCAAATCTGGTAAACTGTATTTAAATTACTTAATTATTAATATTACTACTTCTTTTCTGTAGGTTAAAAAAATTTAAATACGGCAACACCTCCTTTAATTATACTCAAACATTATTCAGCTTGACGTCATCAATTTTATGTCATTAAATCAACTCATTTCACAGATTGTACTAATGGAAATCTTACCAAGACTAGATAACAGGAACAAGGAGGTTGAGGTACTCATCAACTTGATGAAGGGCATCATCTTTGGGGCTGAAGTGGTTAAGTACTTGGAATGCTTTCCCACTGTCACAGAAATACTTCTGGTCAAGGTGGGATTCAATCCATCGTTCTGAAGATTATGGATTAAACAATGTTTTCCACCTTGTCTAGGAGCTCATGCTAACCAAAGACCACTCCATACCCCTACCCCTAAATCTACTCATTTCACAGATTGTACTAATGGAAATCTTACCAAGACTGGATAACAGTAACAAGGAGGTTGAAGTACTCAACAACTTGTTGAAGGAACGGGCATCATCTTTGGGGCTGAAGTGGTTAAGCCTGATTTTGGAAAATTGCTAAGCAACTCGAGGCCTGACCCTGAAAATGGAGTTGCTTATAAAAAAACAACGTGTATCACACATTAAAAAACTTTCTCGACCATGTCATGAAAAAAACTCTTAATTGCAAGTTTGGAGTTTTGACAATAAAGAAACTCAAAAAAGCTACCAGGAAAAAAGCTGCATCATCAGTAATAGTCGTTAATCTATATAATTTAAAATATTTCATTAAATCTTGAAACTTCAAAACTTACAACGCATACTGGACTAGTGGTTTTGTCGAATAATGTACCTTCTCGGGTTGTGTTACATAGCGAAGAGGAGCTGACCTTCAAATGGCTTAAAGCTGGATGACGACGTCCAACGATGGAGGATTGGAAGTTGAAGTTTCAGCTGGAGAGATAAGGGGTGATTGTAATTGGGTCGCCGTAACTCGACTGGTAGAGCAACACGCTACGCAATCCAGCCCTCTGAGTTCTGGCAATTGCATAGAAACCACAAGTTGTTGCGCATACGTAATGCGAGACTATCAATTTAGGAACTATGAAGCTTCATTTCTTATAGGCAGCCATGCAGTCAGTTGGTGGGAAACTTCACAGAATCAGCAACTGTTTAGAAAACAATTACAACCAAACACTGCCAACATCATAATGGCATGGTCTTTTAAGATATCAGTCCTTTTGAGGTGCATTTATGTTAGGCAAATCTTAATTAGTCCAGCTGCGTAAATATTTCTTATTTGTCCTTTCCTTCCTCCATCGCATTTCATCGATAACAAATACAGATCAGAGTTTACTAAAATGATCGTAAAGTTTATCAGATTATCAGTGGCGTAAGATATTTGCTCATGTGCCATAATTTGGAATCACCAAGCTGTAACAAGAGCTTGGTCCAAAGACAAACGTTTGCGTTGCCTCTATACCTCCCCGGTGCTTTTCTTGGATACGTGACTCTTAACGCAAGCTTGGGTCTCTTCAAAATAGCTTCACCACCGAGCACCCATACACTTTCTTGTGAAACTGCAACAGAGGTAAGTAACAGTTTGCAGAAAAACTCCATGCAAAGAGAAGGAGGTAAAATGTTCAGGACAATTTCAGTTGTAATATACTATTCATCTAGAACAGGTTCTATAAAGGTATATTCATCATCAAGAAGAGAAGATTTAAAATATCAGTTTTGAAAAGAACACTAGAGAAATAGAAAATATGTCACCACTGGAGGTCGAACGCGTGACCCTCGCTTTCGCGGTTTTCACCTTTCAATGGCCTTCGGACAGGTAGACGGGCCGGATGGCAGTCCTACCTTGGTCAAGTATCATGGCGCAGAAAGGCTTGTCTCCAACTGCGTTGAGCTGGATGTCGATGTCGACCGGTTGATGATTTGGAGCTAATGTGGCGACTAGGCAAGTAGAGTATGTTTACATCGGAGATCACCTAGCTCAGTTGGTGGAGCGCACGCCGCGAAAGCGTGGGTCACGGGTTCGATCCCCGGTGGTGACATGCTTTTCTATTTCTCTAGTGTTCTTCTACAATATTATTTTTAACCAAGAAACCATTCCTCTTACCCATTTTTATAAGGCCTTCCGTATGGTTCTCCGAATATGCCATCGCCATTTATGCTTGGAACTTTATTGCTCTGAAATGCCCTTGACCTGTCTACTTTGTCTTCCAAGTGGTCAACATTGATGATTCTGCAATAACACAGCACAAATATCAATATATACTCAATCAAGATAGTTTCTTAAATGATTGCAGAGAACTTAAAGTTTAGGATTCCAAGACATGACATACCAAAATAACTGTGTGATTATGAACTAAGAGTTTAATTAGAATGTTTAGAAGAAAAATAGTTGAGCCATCTCCTGGTTGGGTCCATTTACTAGCTTTCCTCTTCAGTTGGAAGCACTCCTCCCTGATTCGTACCATCAAGAATAATGGATTTGAAAGGTCAGTTTTGAAAAGACATCAGAAAATATAAATATGTCACCACCGTAACATGAACCCATGCCCACTTTTTTGCTGCGTGTCCTCTACCAACATCAGCTTGAATTTTCAATGGGCATTAGGACAGATAGACGGGCCTGATGGCAGTGCTTCCTTGGTCAAGTCACATGGCGCAGAAAGGTTGGTCTCCAATTCCGTGAAGCTAGATGTCGATGCCCACTAATAGATAGTTGAGTGCTTATGTGGCAACAAGAGAAATAGAGTATGTTAACATCGGAGGTCACCTAGCTCAGTTGCTAGAGCGCAAGCTGCGAAAGCGTGGGTACCTGCCCAGCAAAGATATATGCAAAAATGCAAAAATTATTGCAAATTTGAGCAACTTGAAAGCCTAAAACATTGCTAAAGTTGCGTAAACTCTTTTGAGTTAACGCAACCAAAAAACAAGTAATTATGGACACAAAAAATGAAAGCCTTTACAGAAACCAAATGTCAAACTGAATAGGCAAAGTCATACAGGACCTTCCGTAGACGAAAGCAGTAACAATTTCTTGTATTACCTGGCATCAAACGAAGTAACTCGAAAATTATCCACTTTTAGACAGTTTCGTGAAAAAGGCAGATTCAAGAATTTGCATCAAATCCTTACTGTGTTGTAGAAAGTTACAAAAGTCCGTAGATGACGACCTTTATTTCTTTCGTCTGTTGCAAAATCACTACTAGCCTTTCAATGGCTTACATAGGTCATGAACAGCGGCGTAGACTTTCAAAAATGACAGATAGAAGAATGACTAGCAGTAATTTAGATAAAGAAAATCCAATATAACTTAATTGGATGAAAAATGTCATACTAAACATTTGAGAAAACAGACAGAAAAATAATTAATAAGTATAGGTATAAGGAATACCTTGAACCGTATGGAAAACGGACCTTTTAAGTGTCAGCTCACCTATTATGTAACTCCCTTCCGTATGATCTACGTGAAATTACGCAGATTGACACTTTCAAAAGCCAATTATAGACAATACTTTTTAAGAAAGCTTTTTATACGTAAGTGTTTATCCCTCTAAATGCAATATTTTATATGTAATAGACTCTAAGAGCTACTATCTACAGCAGACGTGTGATCATGTGATCATGAGTTAGCTTTAATAAAAATATAGTAATAAAATGTAGATAATATATTTAGGAACCAAAGTTTATGGGCATTAGTGAATGGTATTTAAAGCATGTATACAATAAAAAGATTTTAAAGTACTTCCCTTAAAATTGATCTCTTTAAGTCTCTTCTAAATAGCATAAATATCTACAGTGGAGGTGGTTTACAAAATGAATTCTAAAATTACCTGCAAAGCTCTCCTCTCCGCACGTAATTCTGCTTTAGACTTTGCTGGACCCTCTGAGTTACCTTGACCCTCCAATTGTCCTTGGTTTTGCTGTGTTTGTGCTCCCTTTTGACCCTGCTTTGGCTTTTTTTCTTTTGGTTTCTTCTTGTCTTGTTTTGGCTTTTGACCACTTTCAGCTGTGGCTGTTGAACCCTACAGTAAGAGAAAATGCAATGAATTGTGAAAAAAGTACATTTGCTGGCATAATAAGCGTTGACAAGGAAAAACCCTAAACTAGAAACAATATATCTAAAGCTATGTAAGAATTTTAATTTCCCTTTCAAATTAATTATCTTAAATATGTATACATCATACAAAATACGTATACCAGGCAAGAAAGAACCATAATGTAGCAACGAAATCCACCTCTATCTGGCCATCTAGTACCTGCCAAAATGTGTATGGGATACCTCTGTCTGTTGTTGACAGAGGATTCACAAATGTTACCCAGCACTAATTATCAGCAGTAACAAATTTTAAATTTATTCTCCAGGCCTATATACTATCTGTGTGTTTTAGAATCAACTAAGAAGGACCTCTCCAACCCTCTTTACTCTAGAATTCAGGAATACTGTACTGATTTTAATGCACACTTCTCCATTTCCTGCTCTAACTTTCCTCCTACCACTGAGCAAAACTGCCAGGATCAAGCAAAGCAGACGGAATCAATGCGAAGGAATGTGGCAAGACTCTCTTGAGTGTGTAACTAAGTCAAGTAAGTCAAGTATTTATATACTCAAACCTTCCTCTTCTTGTAATTAAATTAAAAGCAAGCTTTAACATGACTTGTTCTTCAGTAAAACCTTCTCTTAAATCACATTATCTCAAGCTCATTTTGTCTTAAATACCTCTTAACTCTCATATATACAGGGCAACAAATGCTTAATGTATAAGTTTGCTTTGTTAGTTTGATAGAGATCACATTTTCAATTAATGTTACTCTTCCAGCTTATTGCAGGGCTTTCATATATATTTACTATAAGCCTTAACTCTTGGGTTCCCAACCCCAAATAGATATCCAAAAAGCAAAGCTTGGATGAGGAGAGCACAGTGTTAGAAAGTAGAGTCCCACGCGAATTACGTATATGGTAATGCCTCGAACTTGAAACTAGGCCCGCATTGTTTATATATAATTAGCATTTATTGCTTGATTAGTAGTAAAGCGAAGGTGTTAGGAGCGGGAGTTAATTGCGATATCAAAATAATGTTGTTTAAAGGAGTTAATGTAAATGTATAGTCTTTATGTGTAGTTTAGTGTTAGTGTAAAATTCGTAGCCATTTTGATTATCAAAGCTATCTCAGAATCAACGTCTCTCAATTAAAATTCATTTAAATTTTTCTTCGAGCCAATACTAGAAGCAGTTGCAATCAAGCGGGAAGAACGTCAAATAAGACATGGTGCTACAACAACAGAACCCATAGAGAAGCATTTATGACTCTCAGAGGAACAGCTTCAGGAGCTTGTTGACGATTACCACGAGTGCCGAGATCGTGATGGTAAGGCTCAACAAGTTACTTCCATGGGCATGATAACCACATTTCTCGACTACCTTGCCTCTGGTGGTTACTACAGACAGGTGGGTTTTGCTGAGGGGAAATCGAAGCCAACAACAATTGATTATACCCGTAAAGTGACGGAATTTTTTATGGCAGTTGCCGCCGAACATATTTCGTTACCGCAACCTGATGAGTTCGAATACGCTATCAGAGTCGACCTTCAGCATGACAAATTCACCTCTCAGACATTTGGGACTGTAATAAAGACTCAGGTCTGGTAACCCCTTTTAAAGAAGACATGGGTTTAAACATAATTCAAGTACACTTTTGCGGAAGAATTTAAACTGAATTATCGTTGGTATCAAAACAACTTCAATCTACTTTAAAGGGGTGAGTGATGTTTTGAAGTTGCTCTAAGAAATACGTATCTGCTCCAAACAAGAAGCACAGTAAAGCAATGATAACAAAAAAAATTAATGTTTTGTCTCAAACATGAGATCGTCATTCTATGAACCTTTCGCAGAATTAACACTTGCAAATTGTGTTTAACAGAGATCCATAGCTTAGATATATGAGCTACAACTGTTGATAGTTTGGGAAACCTCATGCCCTGGTGACAAGAAAAAACGTTCTTAAATAATGTCTTCAACAAACACATAAGCTACGTTTTCATGATATATCTCGATATGTAACGAGCAAGACTGGGGTCTATCTAACCTAATAGGTGGAATGGATATCATGATCTGACTTAAAAATTAACCCCTATTACCACTTCTCACTCCACCGAGAAAGCTGACAACTGTCTGGATGCAAAGATATAGGCTTGAACTGTGCAGTTTCTAACACGAAAATTTGCATCCGTTTACATAACGTGACTATTCGGGGTACAGTTTCCCTTGCAAATCCACATGACTGCAGTTGGCCTCCAGTTTACGACTCAAGTTGCTTTTACTTGGTGCCTCTCACAAAACCGTAAGCAGTTGTTGTCACGAGGTTACCCTCCCAGCAAGTAACCCACCCGAGTTCTTTAACTAACGCTGAACACAGCGGACGCAGTGAAATGTACGAAAATACGACAACGAAGTGTATAGTTATAACAACTCAAATCACCTTCTAAAAACACAACAACAAAACAACGTTACAAAATCAAAACGTTACAATTTAAATGAAATCAACGTTCGCACAATAATAGCTCACCAACAGTCTTTGTTATAATAGGTTGAAATTCTTTCGCGCAATGGACTGCAATTCGTCTTTGGTGTAATTGACTGTAATTCGTCCAAATGGGCCTTATGCCTTTGCCTCTGGCGGGGGGGGGGGGGGATTGGCCATGGGATGTGTCTTGACATCAACCGAAACAAACCTTTTTCTACGTCAATGGTATGGGACTATGGTGTAATAGCTAGCATCAGCGTTGCAGCAACGGAGGACGAGATCCCATTGCTTGTAGTCCTACGTTGTCACCGTTAAGCTTTTCATCGCATGTCGTCATACGTCTGCGTCAGATTTTCAGGAGCGGACAAGCCCGTTCCCCCCATTCAAAACCATCCATACGCTACCATGAAAATGAAAATTATAAGCAGCTTACACTTTCTCTGTGTATGGTAAGTAGGATGCTAAGCAAGGTTAGCACATGATTAAACAGACTCTTGTCTTAAAATGCAAGATCATGAAAATTGATTAGCGTTGTCAGGGCTCCTCTTTAGTTTATATGTCAATGTTTATTTGCTAGCTAAGCAAAATAATGTGACGATGGTGTATATTTATCACATATGCTTGGCAAGTCCCATGTGTTACACGACAGGTGGGCACAAACATCTCCAAAATTAGCTGCGGTCACACACACCAGAGTAAAACGGATTTTCCGCTTCGGAATCCCAGGTGTCAAATCTGTCTTCGTATTTCAGTTATACCGGGGCTTTGAGCTCACACTGCAAAATTGACTCACAGCAGGATCTAAACGCCTGGTCAGATCGTGCCTTCCTTGCACTGTTTACCAGGTGCGATATCTCTGAACATGTTTGTATTTGGCGGGGAAATTTATTTTGAGTTTCAGTTTACCCAGAACCTTTCAACAATCTATCAAGGCTGCCACATGATTAGTTAATTACATCTGGGGTTCTGAACGCACTACTCACAAGACACTGTGAATGTAATCCGAAACCCTTTTGTTCTTTTTGACGTTGCTATGGAAACGCAACATCTTCAGATCTGAAGTGGGATTTGCGGTCACACACAAAAAGTCGTTTCCCCAATCAAAACCTGCTGTTTCGCTCGGTCAAAAGTGGCATGTGACCGTAGCTATTATGTAAAGTAAAGGCAGTGGAAAGACAAGATCTCCAATGAAACAGCACTGAATAGGATAAAGAATGCCTTAACAATCATAAAAACAATCAAAACACGTAAATTAAAAAACTTTGGTCATCTGGTGAGACAAAACTAACTACAAAGGATATTATTGGCAGGAAAAATCGAAGGAAAAAAGGAAGAGGTCACCCCAATACATCATGGACTGATAACATCACTTCCTGGACAGGTTTGGCTTATGAAAAGGCTGAGCGGATATCCCAAGACCGGAAAAGTTGGCAACTCGTATCATCCAACCCTTTGGAAACGGAGGAGGGAACACGAAGAATAACAACAACAACGGCAATAGTAGTAGTGCTTTTGGTCACACCTCCACACCAGTTCGCTCCAACCAATCAAAAAAGTCACCGCCACACTCGAGAATAGCTGCGTATCCATTTGGAATTGAGTTATAAGGGCACTGCAGGACTAGGTGGTCGGCTTCTTGAGGTGCTGTGCCGCTTCATTGTTTTTGTTTTCTGCCCCCGGTTACCCAGCGTGCTCTTGTATTTTGAGACTCAACTGGGCAAGCTGTTTTGGTCCTCCAGCAATTCTATTAACACCTCCCTGGTGTATACGGATGGCAAGGTATGTTCCTCTGTGTCACATATTTGGTATGTTTGGCGCCTTGTTCAGTGTTCCTTGCGTTAGCAATAGTTTCTCCGTAAAAGCAAAATGACTAAAACAAAACAGTTTCTTTTACAGGTCAAACCTAGTCTGCCTTTTTTGAAAGTTAGTGTAGTAATCTTACTCATTATTTTAAGATAGTGAAATTCATTAATATATGTCATAAACAGTAAACGATACATTATCACATGGATTTGTTGTATTCCGAACGAGGTCGAGCAAGGTTGATGGAGTTGAGTCGAGTTAAAGTAAAGATACTCAAAAAAAGTAGGGAGATTTATAATACTTCGTTGATTTTCCTTCTGGTTTGGCCTTTGCTTGTATTATTTAAACATTTATTCAATAAGACACTGAAATTGTATTATTGGATAAATAACCGACGTTAGTCTGTGTTCGCCTTGCAAATCAGCGCTTCAAAAGGGATGTATCTCTTTTAAGTCGTCGAACCAAGTTTCTCTTCCTTTCTCTCTTGACCGGATGGTTTCTATTTTATCACGACAGCTTGATTGGCAGATGTGTTACACAGCCAACATGCGGTATATATCAATGATAGTAGCATAGCAGCAAGAATGTTAAATTCTGGGAACCAAACAGATGCAAGAGGATATAAAGTCATATAGTAACCTTGACAACTATGTCCGCATGAACAGTAGCGGTCCCGATGCAAAATCATGAGCAGCTTAGAGCAACGCCTAGCGGGCTGATCGCAGCTTCATTCATGCTTTAGCAGACATAATCTAAGTGGTCATGGGGTATATAAGCTCATCCAACGGATGTTTAGAATTATACCAAACATTTTCTATGCCGTTATTTTACAGTACCAGCTTATTCTACATGACGTCACTTAATCCATACACACCTTGTCAGCGGTGTCATGTGTAGCGATTACATGATTCTTTCTGGGGTTGATCGCCTTTTATGTTTCTGTCTAATGGTTGATGTGAATATCCGCATTAATCTCCTTTCGACAGATAAAGAGTATGATTTCATAGTTGGAGCAGAATGCTTTAAATGACTTGACAACAGTTATGATTCAAAATAATAATAGCAAGTGTACTTTTTTATAGTTTCTCCAGCAACCAAGCTTTTTAGGGAATCTCGACAAACCCTACATGTTTGTATTGTATCAAACAGCTCCTATACTATGTTTGAGTTAAGCCTTGTTAGTAACAAGTGTACGACGTAAAGCTGCATCATCTTCATTATTGAAGTGACGGGTTTATACTAAGAGGGGACGTACAATGTCAAAGTTATGCAGCAGGGATATTTACTTTAGATAGTGGGAAGTATATGCACCAAGATAGAAGATGAAGTAATTGTTAGCGTCGAGGTGGAGAGTGACGTAGCATCGTAAAAAAATCAGTACCAGTTTTGACAGCCGTAGATGTAAAGAAAATTATTTATAAGACATTTTGCCTTTTAGTACATCATTTTAAGAGAAAATCCACAACCCCTGCTCAGTTGCATTTTACGTAAAACAAACACTTACAATGCCCATTTCCTTCTTTTACACCTTCTCTGAAATCATTTTAACTCACAGGTGCATGTCAGTGAAAGGGATGGATTTTGTAGAAAGCAAAACCTTTTACTTAAGTTTTAGGTAGGGCTATGTACCAAACTTTCTTAAAATAATTTATAGTGTAGATAACATTTATTAACGGAATCATTAGTGAAATGCCATTGACCTGTTTCGTTGCACCCTCATCGGAATGGTTGCGCGTGCAAAGAACGAGTTGTTGAAACATTCAAGCATCATTTATGATAACTTGCAAACAAATTTTTGAACAACTCGTTCTTTGCACGAGCCACTCAGATAAGGGTGCAACGAAACCGGCCAATGGCATTTCACTGATGATTTCGTTAATAGATATTATCGACAAATATTTTAGTACCAGGAATCTTTTCTTATTTATAGCAGTACTCTAAATATGGTCAGTGCCATAAGATGTAAGATTGAGCTGTATGCAACGATGTCATTGTATATAGCAGCTTCTAAGTAGTCTTAACTATGCTCTAACGGTTTGAAAGAGAGGCAACGAATTTGAGAAGACGTGCCTAAAGTTGTTTAAGAAGTCCCCTCTTGTTTACTTTCTTTAACAATCCAATGCCACGTTAGTCAATGTAACGCTAGCATAAGCAATCTCATTAATGGCACCAAAGTACCTATTAATTCCAATACAGTAAAGTAGTCTACTCGTTTTCAAAGCTGTCTGTAATATTCTTTACGACAAAATAGAACAGATACGTCAGTCACATTTGCCTCAAGTGACACGTCGATGCACGTGAGGGGGCAATTCTGGCATTGAGCATTATCAGTAATACAGACAGTAAGCATTGTCGGTCGTTTAGCACGCACTCAAGGGCATGAAATCAGGAAGGAGTGTACTGCTCCACTAATACCGGATATCTTAATAAGAAACGTATGATATGTGCCAGGGATGTATATTGAACGTGAGGCCGCTTCAAACGGACTGAATATACCACTGTTTAAGACCAGGAGGCAAGCGTGTTGTTTTCGATAAGCCGTGCCAATTTTATAAAGTGCCATTGAGGAAGGGTGCATGCTACCCTCTATATTTAGGAAAACACAATACCGCTTGTTGATTGAATTCGATAGTACAATGGTATTTTCTTTGCAGTTGTGTGTGATAATCACTCTATTATGAGAGAGAAATGGTACTTTACGATGATTCACGGATGAGATTTCGTCGGATTTGGGGCTAGCTGAAAGGCTGTAATCGGATGATTTGATGACACATTCGACATTAACAACAATCTGAGGGGAAAGCGCCAGAGGTACTGAAAACTGCTTCATCATTCGTCCCACAAGTGTGGTATCTTTCCAACGTCATCAGATAGGTCCAAAACAGACAAAGCAAACTTTCACGAAAAAAATCGCTTCGCGCTAACAAATTCGTCTAGTGGAAATTCGGCTTTATAGAGGTATTAACTAAAATAGAGGAGAATATACTATAAAGGTAAGTTCCCATCAAATGAAGTAAGTCCATTCCTTATAAACAGTATATACTATAAGTATATAGCCATATTTGCACAGTATGGATAAGGCATTTGGGAGAAGCAACAATAAAGTTGAATATGTCAAAAGGTGTATAGATCTGTGGTGACTTAAAAATAATAGGGTACAGAATTATATAATGTTGGTCGCCACAGGCCATTACAGAAAATGTTCTTCCATAGTAGTGATGTCAAATAGTGACTTCCATACTTATATTTGCTTTTTGATTCAAATCCCTAAAAACGATAATAGTGGAGCATTTCATGTTTACAATAAAGGGCGATAGAATAAAGCTGCGAGTCATAAACCTATACACGAGTGGCATTGAATCCAAACAACTGCAACGTAAATTCTACTCAGCTTTTCTTTTAACGTCTTGTTTCTTTTGCAGGAGTGCAGGATAAAGCAACTACTAATGTTTTGCATTCTTAAGTGTCCTGTATTGTTTTCACTGTTAAGTACCCAAGCGACAAATTGTTAAACTGTCTGCCCCTTTACTTCCTATGTTTTCATGATTTATATTTAGGGACTACTTGACGTGGCTTCAGATATTTAGCAAAGAGTACACTAAGCAGATGATAGAATAACATTTTATGGTCATGAGTACTTGTTTTCTTAATGTGCAATTAAAGAGAATGGAGAAGGAGACGTGTTTAAAACTTAATTAGCTTTTTTATTTTTTAAATAGTTTTTGGAATTTTAAAATAAGATACTTTTCATGGCACAAAATTCAATAAAAATCCATAATTTTATAATTAAGTCATGAACAAAACAATGTTGGTCGACATATATTAAGTGTTAATATACATTTATTAGTCAACGATTCATCGATTATGAATCCCAACACCAACTACGAAACTTGTATTGCTTAGAATCACCCAGAAGTAGTTGCTTGGACTATAAGAGAGCTTGCCTCAATTTAATGATATAAAGAAATTTTAAATTGATTCTTACCATCGATTTCCTTCAATCTTCTTGTAATATTCTTCAATTTCTCTTCTCTCCTAGATTCTTCTATACGTTCGTCAATAACTATAAACAAGAGCATTTCTTTGTATGACAATAACAATACTAATAGTTGGTAAGCATCTATATAGCTTTATGTCAGGGGCGTGAAACAGGTATGCATGCAATAGAAAAATTACAACAACATACAACACTATTCTCTTGTAAAATAAGAATTACAAATTTAACAACATACTATAATATTGAACCCCTCCTTCATCGTTCATTCATTCCTCATTTTTTAAAACCCATTTTCTCTTCCCTTTTAGTGCTGAAAGTGTGCCGATATTCAGTATCTTAGAGTACACGGTTCCAATGTTTGTTAGTTGAAAAACCGCCTCCTGCTCACCCCACGCAGAATGGAATGAGAAAAAAGGGTTCAACAAAATACATTGACCTTACAAAGGCCTTTGGCACAGTAAACCATGCAGCTCCCTGGAAAATGTTGAAAAAGCTGGGAATACCAGGCAACATCTTGAATGTAACTACATCTTTTCATGATGGAATAAAGGCATCAGTTGTTTCAAATTGAGAGTTTTCAAAACCTTTCAATGTGACAAGTGGTACCAAACAGGGTAGCATATTGATACCTGTGTTGTTTGCTTTGTTCTTCTCAGTTATGCTGAAATATGCATTTGCTGATATTGATGCTGGCATAGAGTTTAAATTTAGAACAAGTGGTGGCCTCTTCAACCAGCAATGTTTCAAAGCTAAGACCCTTCTTCAACAAACTGTGATTAGAGATGATTTTTGCTTTTCTTGCAGATGATGCTGCACTATGTGCAACACCTTGGGAAGAAGCACAACTACTTGCAGACAGGTTTTCTACTGCGTGCAAGGCCTTTGGTCTGAAAATGGGCATCAAGGAGACAGAAGTGATTCACCAACCCTATCCCATGCCAAAAAAAATCCAGGGTGTAAAATATCTTGGAAGTAAGGTAAATTGGTACACCACCAATTTTTTAAATTTCTCTTTGAACTTGTTTACACTTGAACTTGAACAGCAGCATCCAGTGGGAATAAATAACCAGGCTTTTTCATTTTCTATTTGATTAGATTTCTCCACTTTGTACTATTTTACAGGAAGATTGACTGTATATCACAGTCAAATGCTCTTACAGAGTGACTTTGTTTACAACTGATAACTCTGGCCTCGTTTTCACGCTAAAAATGATTACATCACAGTAATTCGAGAAGTGTCTATTGAAAGCTTTTTGATTCAATAACAACTGTGTTGGGCAGGGCATGTCTTGCATATGGAAGATGACCGAATACCAAAGCAACTGATGTATGGCAAGCTCAACAGTGGACAATGAAATATTGGTGGACTTCTGCTTCGCTTTAAGGACAAGCTGAAGATGAATTTGATGTCTATCAATATTGTGTATCATGACTTTAAACCAATTGCTTCTCAAAGAAATGAGTGGAGACCTACTTGTCAGAGGGGCATCAGACAGTTCTCTGTAACTGACATTGACAAACTGTGCAAAAACAAAAGCATCTGCAAGTATTCTAGCTGATCCTTGTGAAGATCTTCCTACTTGCACCATCTGTGGGCTAGTTTGTCAATCTCTTGCAGGACTCAAATGGCATTTACAATTGAGTAAATGTAAGCATGTAACACCAAACTACACATATTTAAGTTGTCTAGACTTCATACGCTGAATCAACAGGAGAGTCAATCATAAACATATATATATACAATGACTTAAAATGCATGACTTAAAAGGTCATCTCATAAATCTTTTACTTGATAAAGGTTTTTAACTGAAAGCTCATAGCTCGCCTCAAGGCATTTTATATAGTATTTAATGCATATTTTAATGTGATTTTAGGTTTTAATATATATATATATATATATATATATATATATAATTCTCAAAGAGTGGAGCATTACCACAATAGCTTGCAAATTAAAAGCTTTTAAGTACACAATGTTTTCGCTATTTCGTGCAATATTCTTATTTTGTACCACAAACAAACTATTTGATATGTAAATCACATATTTAAATCACATATTTAAATTACATATGTAAATCATATATGTAAATCACATATTTAAATCACATATTTAAATCACATACGTAAATCACATATTTAAATCACATATGTAAATCGCACATGTAATCACGTATGCAGCCTTTGTTTGATGTAGCGGGTTGCACCGCAAGTCAGTCTTAGTGTCGTACTGTTTCTGTTCAGTGCGAGCCAGCAGTTGGCCGCGAATGGTTTATAGGACATAGCTGCTCGGCCCATTTGACAGGGAGTGGGTTTAGTATCTGTTCTCATTCAGTACAAATGTTTTCCAATGATTAGTGAGAGGCGATCCTAGCGGGTGATTGAGCCTGTCTTATGGCTTACTTCTCTCTCCGGTAGACTAAATTGAGGGACGTTGCCCTTGGACGCCCCATCTGCCCTTTATATATTAGTTAGCTTGTTTGATGGTTTTATAGTTTATTTAGGATAGTTTCAAAGTCGGGCCCACTGTTTATGAGGGGTCTTTGATTGAGAGATTGCGTTAGACATAGTTGTGCCACGTCTTAAGGAAAGAAGCGTTTAAGACCATCAGCAAACTATATCTGGTAGTTTCTTCAGGAACGCGAAAGTATCACTGATAGGCCTTCCGTTCACGCAAGGAACGAGTAACTTCGACATAAATTTTCCTTTTTGGAATCCCGTCAAGACGCAGTGGCCTTGAACATGATAAGTTTCGTATCGGATAGGTTTTTACAACGCATTTTTCAGCTCGTACATGTATTTTGGCTTGATGTACTCGATGGAAACTCGTTTTCACACAAAAGCATTGCTGACCTCACTTTCAAGTAGTTTTGAAAAGAAATTAGAGAAATAGAAAATATGTCACCAGTTGGGGGATTGAACCCGTGACCGACACTTCCGCGGATGTGCTCTACCTAGTGAACTAGGTAACCTTACGATTTTAACATACTCTACTTCTCTAGTCGCCACATTAGCTCCCAATCATCCACCGGTGGACATCGACATCAAGCTTACCCGCGATTGCTGAACAGCTTCTCAGCGCCATGTACTTTTCAATATTGCCTTTCCAAATCCTTTCTTCTCGATGATAGTTTGAAGTAAAACTGTACATTTCATTAGTACCTGTCAAAGTAAATGTTACCATGTGAACACTACATGTCTTGATAAACGTTGAAGATTAACTTCTTTTCACTGTATCAGATGTGTTTCATACTATTGTGAGAACCTCTCCGCTAGAGAGTGTACATATTCTAAGACGAAAAGGCTAGGGCATATTGTAATGGTACAAGAAGGTTTACGGGTTCTAAAGATCCAACGACTGAATAAGCACTCGAATGATTCAAATTGCCTTACGGCTTTCCACAATCTATTCGAACAAGAAAACAACAAAACAACGTCCTCTACATCTCCTCTCTCTGACTAAATATCACTTTACAATCGTTTATCCTCTAGGTTATATTTATGTTTTTGGTAGCTGAAGGATGCAGTGAAATTTGTGGCCGATGTTTGCTGATACTTTTTGCAATTTTCTCTTCGTTCTGCAGCCCAAAAGTCGTAGAACTATTTTTTTGTATTTTACTGGCAAGATGTAGGGATACATCGTTGCAGCTCCCGGTGACCTTGCAAATATTGTATTGCACCCTTCGATAGCTGCCTCACATTTTGACAACCCCCTTACCTTTTTAACCCTAGCCACAGCTTTTCCCCTAACTCCCCCAAACGCCCTATCAAAGAACGTGAAATCCCGTGAGCATCTTTGAAACGTCTGTGCATGGTCAAAACTGGTCTTACGTGCACCGCATGGCTCTCAATCACTTGATGAAGATTAGCCCTCAGTGCGAATTGATATTTCTCAAAGTGATTTTGTCTGACAGGACTTTGTCTGTACACTGTTATTTCAAGCTTTATGGTTACTGAAGTCATTGTTTACATTAACATATCCATATCTTTCCTCAACGCAAGTTGCCTCTGAATGAATTAAAGACCGTTAATACCCCTCGTAACCTTCTTTGTCCTCATTTCTCAGTGAATTGTTCGCGACAGGAACCCCGAAGTTTGTATTTCCTCCTTAACGAACGTGACAAGAAAGCTGAAGTATCTTTTATGGATTTGATACATTTCCACATTACAGATAGCGAGGTCTGCCTTCATAAACGTTAGAAGCCGGTCTTTGTTGTTTCGCAGTGACAGTGTAAATGTAGAGAGGATTGTTCAAAAACCTAATTTTAAATCACACGTTGGTTTGAAGTCTTTATCGCAAAGCCTTTTGGTAGCAAGTTGGCCAGAAATGGGAAAAGCAGGGAACAGATGTTGAGCATTGGAAAATGCGTCATGCACAATGAAAGTGGTCTCTGATTTTTATAGTCTACGAGTTGTTAGTACTCATTTCGGTTTGACTGTATATTCACTGAAATGGTAACTTTCTCCATGGTCTTTCTATTCAACCCCGGTCTGGAAAGCCGGTCAAGATCAAAGAGGTATCTTATTGTTGGCCTAATTCTGGTCTGACGTCACCAAAGTCTAGTTGTGTTTCTTAAGGGAAAACAGTGTTATTTTTTCTACCTGCAAGCAGCTATTTCGATGTTTTAGCCAAGACTGATAAGATATACTTTTTCTTAACATGCTAAAAGAGTTTTCTAACATACCAAGAATAAATGTGCGATCTTCGGTTGTAGATGACAAAACCAAATCTTAAGCAACTCGCACCTAAAAATGAATTCGGAAGAGGTGACAGGCTATTTGCTCTTGAATTATGGTTAATTTCGAAAGTATATTACATGAAAAAAAAAATATGTATATTCATATATTTATGTATTTATATTTATTTAGAGCCTTGATGGCTCAATGGTTGAGTTTGCATTGGTTTAGTAACCATGAGGTTGTGGGTTCGAATCCGGTCAGCACCATTAAATTGCAAGCTATTGTGATAATGCTTCGCTCTTTGAGAATTATATATAATTGCAATGTGTCCGCATCTAGTGTATGCAAACTATGTCAAATATGCCTTATTAGCCTATTTTGAACGCTTTGTGCACTATGGAATGAACACATCTAGTGTATGCAAACTATGTCAAATATGCCTTATAAGCCTATCTTGAACTCTTTGTGCACTATGGAATGAACGCATCGAGTGTTTGCAAACTATGTATAAAATGCCTTATTAGAATATTTTGAACGCTTTGTGCATCATGGAATGTACGCATCTAGTGTATGCAAACTATGACAAATATGTCTTTTTAGCCTATTTGGACGCTTTATCCACCATAAGATGTACACAATAAGTGTTTGCAGACTATGTCAAATATGCCTTATCAGCTTATTTTGAACGCTTTGTTCACGATGGAATGTATGGTTCTACTGTATACAAACTATATCAAATATGCACATGTACGCATCGAGTGTTTTCAAACTATGTCAAATATGCCTTATTAGCCTATTTTGATCTTTTTATGCACCATGGAATGTATGGATCAAGTGTATGCATACTATGTCAAATATGCCTTATAAGCCTATTTTGAAAGCTTTGTGCACCATGGAATGTACGTATCTAATATATGCAAACTAAGTAAAATATGCCTCATTAGCCTATTATGAACGCTTCTTGCGCCATGGAATGTACGCATCTAATGTACACAAACTATGTCAAATATGCCTCATCAGTCTATTATGAACGATTTGTGCACCTTGGAATGTACGCATCTAGTGTATGCAAACTATGTCAAATATGCCTTATTAGCCTATTTAGAATGCTTTGTTCACCATGAAATGTACGCATCTAGTTTTCGCAAACTATGTATAATATGCCTCACTAGCCTTTTATGAACGCTTTGTGTGCCATGGAATGTACGCATCTGATGTAGGCAAACTATGTCAGATATGCCTCATTAGCCTATTATGAACGCTTTGTGCACCATGGAATCTACGCATCTAGTGTATGCAAACTAAGTCAAATATGCCTTATTAGGCTATTTTGAACGCTTTGTGCGCCATTGATTGTATGCATCTAGTGTAGGCAAACTATGTCAAATATGCCTTATTAGCCAATTTTGAACGCTTTGTGCACCATGAAATGTACGCATCTAGTATTTGCAAACTATATATAATATGCCTCATTAGCCTATTATGAACGCTTTGTGCACCATAGAAGGTACGCATCTAGTGTATGCAATCTATGTCAAATATGCCCTATTAGCCTATTTTGAACGCTTTGTGCACCATGGAATATACGCATTCAGTGTATGCAAACTGTGTCAAATATGCCTTATTAGCCTATGTTAAACAATTTGTGCACCATGGAATGTACGCATCTACAGTATGCAAACTATGTCAACTATGCCTTATTAGCCTATTTGGACACTTTCGTCACAATAGAGTGTAAGCATCTAGTGTATGCAAACTATGTGAAATATGCCTTATCAGCCTATTTTGAACGCCTTGCGCACCATGGAATGAACGTATTTAGTGTATGCAAACTTTGTCAGATATGCCTCAATAGCCCAGTTAATATTACTTATTACTCTGAAGATGTTAACAGTTTAGTTTGAGGAAAAGTTATTATAGTTTATATAGTAAGCAAAAATATATATATCGATATGCCTCTTCCTTTAAAGATCCTTGGACTGGCTGTCATTTTCATAAGCAGATTACGTTTTCCGCCTGGCATTTCATTTGTTACAAGGGGTAAATTGCTGTTTAGAAACTGTGGTATCAGGATGTCCTAAAGAGGTAAATGAAGGATGCTGGCCTCAACGGGTTACTAGGAGAGATAAGACCTTGACAGTGAACTATGGTGCTCTACACTCGAGAAAGCAAAGCAAGCAGTCAAGAAGAATAGGAGAAATGACTACACACAAGCCGATTGCAGGAAGCACTCGATTGTGACGAATCTCCAAACTCCAAATCGAAATAGCCAAAGATTAACAAATTTATTTTCAATTTACAGAATTTCTTATAATTTGAATCTAAACATAAGTAAATAAACAAGGAAAGAGATCGTGAAATGTCTGACATGCCAGACCTCAATTCAACTTACTAGAACAAAAAACCCATCGGACAAACAAAAATTCCAGGACATTTTTATGCTTCTTTCGAAATGAAAAACAAATCTTAGGACTTTCAAGGCTTCTCAAGGGCACATTTCAAATTCCACGGCATTCAAAGACGTTCTAGGATCGGTAGGAAACCCACATAACGTGTAGAATTCCACATTTTTTTTTTAATAAGCACCTCCTAAGTCTCGTCATTGTAAAGAAACACCCCTCAAATAAGCTCCACCAAGATTTTATATCATAAACTTGCAATTTCTACTCTAATAAGCGCACCGCCCTCTTTTGCAATAAACACTAAAGTATAAGTCAAGTAAATAACTTTGTCTATGCTTAAGCGAACATTTCTTCATTATTTCCCAAGTAGAAATTTTCCAGCTTTTAAATAAGCGGCCACCTTTAATAAGCAGCCCGAAATTTCGAATACTTCAAGTCAGCGCCTGGGCGCTTATTAAAGTAAATACTGCACTGTGAATAAAAGAAGGGCGGCTCTGCTCTGTCTTGAACTCAATTGAGACAAGATAACTACAACCCGTATATTGTCTGCCTTATCTATTGCTATATCGTTTCAAAGGATAGAAAAATATAAACACTGCAACATAACAAACGACAAAGCGATCTCTTTCAGGAGTAGCAGTTGATACCTTGGAAAAGGGCACTCAAACTGCACATACAAAATTTGACTATGTCGCTTTGACTGCAATGCCCTTATCTTGTTGGAAGCTTTACGTGTCCTGATTTTCACTGCAGTGAACAAGGACACTAGCAATTTTAAACGGGAGTGACGCATCATGGCCAATGGTTGCGAGCGCTCTGATGTCATCAAAAAGATGTATGAATTAGGTGGAAAATTGGAAATTAGGCTCATATTAAGCAGGAGGCAGTACAGCGCCTCTAGAGCATAGCAGTCTCTCAATCAAAGACCCCTGATGAGCAGTGGGCCCGACATTGAAACTACCCTAAATAAACAGAAAAACAGGCATGGTTCATGATTATATATATCAACAAGAAGTTCCAAACATTATCAAACTTCTAAAATTAATGGAACTGTGACTTCACATTTTAGAGATCTATTTTATTTAAAAGTAAATAGTTTCTGATGTGACCTGCGAATGACCTAGCATTACTCGATCTTTACTCGTTTGTGTTGTTCCCTTAATAAGAAACACTAACCAGCAGAGATAATAAATAGTCATGGAAACAGGACAAGGCACAATCTCTTTAATACTTCCAATCAAGCAAGCAATTATTGAAAGATAATTCCTTAATCTAATAGTATCAACTTCTTATGCGCCTTACTCATTAGACTTAATTATATTAAAACACATTGCCCCATATGGGCAAAGGAGGCTAAAGGAAGCAGAATCTCATTTTTAATGGTACCACAGCTTTCACAGGCATTAACCACATGATCGAGAACCGGTTGCTTGTTACGAACAGCTGGCAGCTGGTCTGAACGACCCAGGGTGCTTTGCAACACATTAGTCTATTCTGATTTGGCTTTGCTTTTAGGCTTGAGGCTTTCCAATGACATAGTTTTCAACAAGGATCTTGAGTCAATGAGGTGTTCGTTTCTCTATGAAAAATGAAGGCAGTTAAGACTGACTAGCATGTTATGGAACCAGTGGGAATTGAGTAAAGAAATACATAACATCGAGAGAATAGGATTTGAAATGTCGGATTTTGTCGGTAGAAAATACGATGGTGTGTTGTAACTGTTAATAGGCTTTGGACAGATAGACGGGCCGGATGACAGTCCTTCCTTGGTCAAGTCACATGGCGCAGAGAGGCTGGTCTCCAATTGCGTTGAGCTAGATGTCGATGTCCACCGGTGTATGATTGCAAGGTAATGTGGCAACTGAAGAAATAGAGTATGTTAACATTGGAGGTCACCCAGCTTAGATGGAAGAGTATGATGATAATAACGTGAACAATTCTGATGAAAGGGGGCTTGACACTAATGCGTCACGAGATTCTTTTGTAAAGACGTTGCCCTCTCGCAATTATTGTTATATTCTTTGTTACTTTTTGTAAAGGTCAGTTGATGAATATGAGCTGTAGCAAGTTGCTGTATGTTTTTCTCACAGCGTTATGTTTCAACAAGAAATAGTTTAAGCTTGATAGCTTAACAAGAAGTACGTTATCTATTTTCTGCTTTACATTTCGACTCCAATGGATTTCACGCCGTGAAAACGTGGGTCACGGGTTCAATCCCCGGTGGTGACATATTTTCTATTTCTCTTGTGTTCTTTTCAAAACTAACATTTCAAATCCCCTCTTCTCAATGACACTTTCTAACTTAATGGGCTTTGAATTGATGACAGGCCGCAGGGCAGTTCTTCCTTGGTCAAGTCACATAGCGCAGAGAGGCTGGTCTCCAACTGCGTTGAGCTGGATGTCGACGTCCACCGGTGGATGATTGGAATCTAATGTAGCGACTATAAAAATAGAGTATGTTAAAGTCAGCGGTCGCCTAGCTCAGTTGGTAGAGTGCATGCTGCGATAATAAGGAAGAAACTGGGAATTTATGTTGCTTTTGGTTGAGGCTATAATCCAATTTCTATCTTGAAATATTTTTTGCTCGATTGCATTCATTTCTCCAACATCTGCTATCAGATTTTTGTCGTATTTATTTAGGGAAGGAACTCCTCTAGTAAGGCTCTGGTACTTGAGTGCGTGTTACTTGTATGTTAGTGAACAAAGGTAATGCAAAAAGGGCAGTCTGTAGACGCTAAACGCGAGCGTGTAGGATATACTTGGTGGAGTCAAAGGACGATCACATCATACGTTTTTTGAATGTAAATTCAGAGATTTGCGGAATTCAATTAGAAAACTAGGAAATTGAGGGCATCAAGTAAGTTTAAAAAATTTCAGTTGTGACAATTAATTGAAGACAGTTGATACATCTCCATTTCATTGAGTCTTGTAATAACTCCTGGTGAATCTCCGCTTCCTTTTTTTAGTGTAATGGGATCCTTCATACACATGTTATTGCATTGATATCTTTCAAAGAGCGCCTCACCGCTGACGATAGACATTAAGTGACACGAAGATCTTCAAACCACTTTCGGAGATAATTTGACACCTGAGATCCCCAAAATAACCGCAAAGTAGAAGGCCTCGCCGTCGAAATGACAGATAACGAAAACTTTCTCCAAATAGCAAAGAGAAAAATGTTTACAGTTATCTAAACTCACACCTTTGCTATGGAGGATATTCTGAAATACGGAATGATGATTTTGTAATAGAGAAAACAAATTTAAAGGCATTTCAAAAGCAGCTATACCCACTCTATGCTACTTAGTGCTTCTCTGATAACTGCAGTTTAAGAATATATTACAATCAAATATACAAAACTACACGTACCTTTTAGTCTTAACAATGCCCCCTTGTAAAGAAGGAATAAATCACATCCTATGCTTGTGAATCGTAAATATCCAGCAACTGGTTTACAGGACCAACACACGCACTCCTTGCAAGTAGGAGCTGCCTTTATTGTGTCTGTGAGAAATGAGTAAGACCGAGATCTACTTCCGGTCAAATCTCTTGCGTCACTAAAGAGAGGTCGTGCTCTTCTGTTAATCCAAACATCAAACTCACAATATAGTATGAACAGCCGTCACGTCACACGTTCCAACCCCACTAGGAAAAACTATGTGTCCCTTTAATGCAATCAAGAGTATAGGGAAACACCAGAACAGGCAGAGAGTGCATCGGCAGCCACACAAAGCATGCGCGAAAGCGGAAATTGATCTAAACATGTTCCCGTTTTCTTTGTGGTATGAATTGGCTAGTACACTTTGATTTTAATATTGACGTCAGCTATTTACGTCGACAGGATCAGTTTAATGTACTTAAAGTAATCTACTACTCTATTAAAATTTTCTTTCGGCCTACTATTCGTGCATCACCCCCTTCCCTTCCACGTGCCCATCCCTAAAATTTTACTTCGAAACAAGTTTTGAAATGTAAGAATTCGAAACCTTCGAACCCATTTTTTCTTAGTTACATACGGTCTCAATGCAGGAAAAATTCTTAAAATCCTACGTAAAAACCACACCTCCACAGCCTTTAACCTATCTTGCATTTGTTTGCTTACTGTCCATGTCTCACACCCATTTAGTAAAACTGACCAGATGTATGTCCTCATAATTCTTAACCTTGTGTCTAAACTTAGTGTTTGATTTCTAAAAATGGATTTCATGTTGTTAAGAGAAGACTTAGCTACTCCAATTCTTTTCTTTACCTTATAATCACACCTACAATCTGAAGATACCTCACTCCCAAGGTAGTTGAAATGACCTACTTGCTGTATCCCTGTATCTCTCAACTCTATGGCAGTGGTCCGTAATCTTGGGACCGCAGAGAAAATCAGAGGGTGCGTAACCTATTAAAAATTTGACTTAGTTAAATGAAAATTATGATGGGACGTAATTATACTCACCCCCCCAGACGAACTTCTGACAATGGGGGGCTGTTTATCCTCCCCGTTATCCATGAAACTCTCTGGCTTGAAGATTATGGCCATCGCCCAGATGGGCAACAACCATTTCATTGTCTAAGACAGGGGAAAGTAAATGAGAAGTACAATGAAAACAAGCTTGCAAATAACTATATCTGCAATTGATTTACCAAGCGCAAAACGTAATTTCGTAATGAATAGCAACGCCTAGCAAAGAATGCGCATATGAAACATGTTAAAGATGTTCCAAGTAAAGGACAGGATTTCCAAGTTATTACGGTCTAGCGTCGTTAAAAAAATTCAGTGTCGTTGCTGTAGTGCAACGTATTTGGGTCAGACGACTCGCCAATTTCAAAGACGCATAGCTGATTACCTGGGAACCTCGGCCGTTACTGGTAATCCACGACCCTTTTCTAACATTTGCTCTTACTCTCTTCAACACTCTCATCCTTTTTCTGAATCTGATTGCACATTCTTATCTTCTGCCTCTTCTTAGTTTTCTCTTCTTATTAAAGATCTCCGGTCAAATTCAAATCCAGAAAAATATAATTTAGATACTGATCAACTACAATGTAAGGCTTCTATGGTAGGTATAGCTTTCCAAATTTTGCTATCTTGCTGTAAGTAGCTCTATGTAGGAGTCTCCCCACTCTCAACAATGACAGCATTGAATGTGAATGTAAATCATAGGTTCAGAAAAGGCACTAAACCTTAGACATTACAGAAAAACCGGCTGGGTAATACGCTTAGTGTATGCTTATTTTTACCGCAATCTGAGCCTGTTTATGCTTATAAAAAAACACATGTTAGTCTTTCTAGGGAACGAAGAGGGGCAACAAAGAGAAAGAATATTTGTACAAATAACAAGCAGACCAATTTCCCGATATCAAACCCAAAACCTAAGTTGACTACTCGTATAAAAAATCGCGTAACAACCTATATAGAACCACGATGTCTCCACATGTCCCTACCATATCAACGATATTATTTCATCTATGATACAAGAGACGATACATATTCGTCCCAGAATCCTCAAAAATACAACATATTTACAGATTTCAGATTATAAATGTTGGCCTGCAAGGCTTTTACGCGGAAAGAAATGAGATGCGTCTTCTCTGATTTTAACTCATAAGTAACTGCGCCAACTTATCCGGCAACTAGCGAATGATATGTTTAACACCTACCATTACTTTTTAATTCATAATGGCCTTTGCTTTTCTCGCATTGAAGAATCCTTGATCAGAATGAGCGGTCCTTTTCATATACTTTCCTCTCATTTTAGGAGAGATTTCCGTAGTTTCTAAACTACAAGATAGAGTAGTGTGATTAAATCTTTGTGAACGTGATTGGCAAAAGCGGACGAAGAAGAAGACAAGGATGACTTGGCGAAAACTTAATGTCTCCAATCGTTGAGTATGAAGTTTCCGCACATAATAATCAAGTTTGTTTTCCGTATCTTGCCTTTTATACGCTTCCATTAGCTTCCAAAAAAATGCGATTCATTTCCCTCTTATGATTATTTTGACTTACTATAAATAAAACTTTCAAATCCAATTTCAAAACAGTTTAACTCCGACAGCAATTACGCTGTTACTCCGACAGCAATTACGCTTATTTAATGGTGCGCTTGTCAAATTTTATTCACTTGAAAATGGCAACAGGGAGTGCCGAAACGTCGTGTCAAAGAAATCAGATTTACCTTATCATAAAGTGGTTTTCATTTGTAGTATTGCGTGTACTGCGAGATAACAAGGCCTTCAGAAAATTAGAAGAAGTCGCCCTACGTCTTACAAAATGTATCTGTGACATTGATTACAACATGTTTTATAAGGACAATCAACTACTTCCCAATTATACAAGGCTGTTAAGTTTATTTACTAAGAAAAGAGCTTTGACGCTGTAATGCC
Organism: Alatinidae sp. Z8VKAUB7J3; assembly: GCA_010016025.2. Taxonomy (NCBI): domain Eukaryota; kingdom Metazoa; phylum Cnidaria; class Cubozoa; order Carybdeida; family Alatinidae; species Alatinidae sp. Z8VKAUB7J3. The sequence goes on from JAAAKM020073195.1 coordinate 55,875,552, forward strand.
ATCACAGAATCGTTACCCATCTTTTAATCAACGTTTATTCATTCTTATATTAAACTACAGACCGGTATATATTGCCTATTTTATGTGAGTGAAGTACATAAGAACGGATTTTCATCAAATAAAACATCGCAAAGATTACAAGAGTGTGAAGACTTTTAAAACCTCGAAATTAAGAACAGGATTAAAAGCAAAGACGAATATTGCGTCATGAGAATATCAGCAACAATATGAGAAATCACAAGTGCGGAAGCTCAATTAAATATCTATGTCCATACAGATGGTAACCAGGCAGCATGTATGTATAAGTGAAGCTTGACTTCAGGGTTCCATAAAACATGTTTTGGCTCAATGTCTGCTTCTGGCACAATACAAAAGTGGAAATCTATAACATTTCTTCATTTTTTCACTGTGATCATTCTTTAACATCATCTTGGCGTTTAATAAATTGGTTTTCGTTTGTCTTTTGGATGTGCGTCTCGTTTGTTGTTGTTGTTAATGTTTAGTTGATGTTGTCTCCTAAAGTCCAGCTCCACGTCCACGTCGTAGGAGATGGAAGCAGAGCGTCTATGCTGCTGACCAACGGAGCTCTGGTAAAGCCAAAAAGAAACCGAGTCGGGTCGGTATAAGCCCTAAAGAGCCTGTTGCCAAAAGCCTCAGGTGAAACAGCTGCTCATACTGGTCCGCTCTTTCTGATGGGTCAAAATCCAGTAGCGACAACAAATAGTCTGGACTTTCAAAATTCCTTTGCTTTTTCTGGCTAAATTGTCATTTTAAAGTATCATCGAGAAGAGTAGATTTGTAATTATCAATTTTAAAAAGTACGAGGGAGATAGAAGATCCGTCCTCTCGGGAATCGAAGCCTAGACCTACAGTCATGGGCTTTACTTATGTAAACTTTTACTTCACATTGATGAAATTGATCGGAATCATGGAAGATAGTAAAAAAGAGACTCCCGCTTCCGGTATTTTATGATATCTGCCCGTGTTACTACCTATCAGAACGGAGGTGTGACATGGAAGTCACCGAAATCATGATTATCAAAGTCAATCTTCAGTTGGAACTGTGGTTAGCCCACAATGTCAACTGTGGTTGACAAAAATTTAAGTCAGAAATTGTAGGCATGCAAGAACTAATGATTTAAAATTCTCTGTTCTCAGTGCTGTTTTCCAGCTTTGAACGGGGTTTGGAAAAATTGAGGGGCTGCATGATAGTCCTTCCCTGGTCAAGTCACATGGTGAAGATGAGCTTGTCCCCGGATTGCGCTGAGTTAGATGTCGATGTGGTACCGCTTTATAAGTACAAGGAGGAGAGGTGATGCAGTGGAGTCGCCACACATAAACCTAATGGCCTCTTAAGAGTGAGAGTTTCAAATCCAAAAGCCGCCTCGATCGGGATTTGTAATTCGGCCTCATTCTGATAATGGTCTGTAAAGTGGATCTCAATGTTTCAGGCCCAGTAATAAGGTTTCGGATAATATTGTGCAGCAAAAGAATAAAAAAGGAAAGACGATAAAATTGTAAACATAAAGAGAAATATTTATCAAAAAGTAACTCCATGTCTGGTAGTGACATCCTTCTTCTGTAAAGTGAAAGCGTTAAAAAAGTTAAATACGTCCTAATGCTATAGTGTGGTTTCTGATTATTTGGTTTGAATATCGCGTTGAGTAACGGATTCATTTTGCCAAACGTTTTCGCCATACACTGATCACAGCAATAACATGAGTGGCAGAAAATGTGTCGCTCTAGTGACCGTTATTTTCAAGGATCTTCTCGTTTCCTATAAATTCATCGTAATAGCTTTCTCATTTCACTCCATACGATTCCTGTGATCAGTGTATGGCGAAAACGTTTAGCAAAATGAATCCGTTACTCAACACACTATTCACGTTTTGTACAACAAACCAACTTTTCAAATATTTCGTTTGTTTTATGTTTATTTCTGTTGCTGAAATTGTGCTGACAACAGTATGCAGTAATAGTTTAGTTTTGTTCTTTACCTTTCGGTTTTCCATGTTCGGCCGTTGTTTTACTGACTTTTCCCTCTTTCTTTGAGACATTGTTTTACAGTTATAGTTTGTATATAGGGAGAAAAACGTCAGGGAGAGAGGATAACTTGTACAACAAGCGTGGTTAATACAGAACTAAATTTTCTGACGTTTATTTTAATTTGTAGGATGCTGTTCTACTTCAACATATAGCACTTCAGAAGAAGTTGGAGCTCCAAAGAGCAGAGGGCTTTCCTCAGCATGAATTCAACCTTAAGGCTGCGTTCGTTCGTACATACTTAACCGAAATAGCACAAAGAGCGTGAGAGCGTCAGACTTCGCTTGACTTAATCTATTTGCGCAAAAGTTCTTGCGTCCTGCAATGTCACAGGTCGACTGATATTGTACAATTGACAAGGTGGATCAGTGTGCTGCTATCTGGCTACCTCTTAAAGTAATTTTATTAAGGTATGGACTCCTCTGCGGAGACAATGCATTTGTCTCAAGAAAAATGCCTTCGAGGAAGATAAGCTGAATGTTACAATCTTTTTGTTAGGAAAGGAAACAGATCCAAAGAAATTCAACCCTGTCATACCATAATTAAATAGGTTCTAGCAATCAGTGGCTTAACAAGTTCCAAAGCCTTGACATGATTAACATGGCTTCAAAGACGACAAAAGTAAATTTTCTCCCAAGTTATCATACTATTTCAAGTGCAAATGTGTTTAGTCATATATCTCCTTGGCACCACTATGTTCTCAGCCCAACTCTGGATGAAGCTTTGTGAAAAGAGAGAAGAGGAAGCGATGTTTTCTTCAAAAGCTGTCAAATACACTGCTTATTCACCTAATTTCTTTTCTTTTTGATTGCGCGTACCAACCCCTAAATAGCAAAGAATATGATTAAGTACAGCCTGGGTCGGAGTACATGACGTTAGCAGGATCATTATGTAGAAGAGTATGAGAAGACCACAGGGCGTCCAGGTTACAAAAGTGATGTTTGACAACTTGACGTATTTAAAGGCTATTTTAGTAATAAGAGGCTGCATTGGACTTCCGAAGAGCACTTCACGTGCAATTGCTAGTTTGCAGTTAACTTAGTCTCCAATTTCAGGCTGAGTTTTGATACTCGTATAAAACTAGATTTTTTTAATGTGTAGTGGTATTTACCATCAGGTTACAGCTCCTTCTTTCCCACCGCTTTTTCTCTTCCACACCTCAAAGGAAAAATTCATTGACTGGAGACGAATCCCATCCCTTATTTTTTCTAATAGTAGCCGTATATAGCATAATATAATATTTGCTTTCCCCATTTTTCTACATCGTGCTGTACTGTAATTTTTAATTTATTTTTGGGATTTCATTGGTTACCTTGTCTGAACAATCAATACCAATACTAGTCTATCGAGCGCAGTGCACTCGGATATAGTAACAGCTATTCCACCATACTGATCTTAAAACCTGTCTTTTGTGCCACGCCCACTCCGAGGAACGTCTAAACTTAATTATGGCGCACCCAATTGACGAATACCTGGCTACATTATTCAATGCCTCCGGTGTGGTTTGAAAGGGGGGAGGGGGCAACCAAATCTTGGAAGAAAATTACAATGATGATTATTATTCATAGACACGCAACTGGTTACCTAATTCAATGCTACAAGCATTTGAAGTCATAAGAATAACGTTTGTAGCTAACATATTGTAACCGAGTTCAAAAGTTCGACGAGTTCTCCAAGACTACACAAGGTTGATAGGTCTTGCGTTATTTTCCGATATATTAGTGTATGTAAGCCCTAAATGTTTCCAATTTATAATATACAAAAATGTGGGGTTTTTGAGAAGCAAAAGAATCTTCAACTTTGTCTTAATCAGGGATAAAACAACAGTGAGGTAACTTTATTAGCCATTGGAAGCGCTGGAAGGGAACACAAAAGAGATTTTAAATGTATATACCGACCACAAATACAAAGAGATTTTAAATGTATATACCGACCACAAATACAAAGAGCAGGTGAATATATGTATTGTTTGCTTTTTCTTTCGTTCAGTGAGAAGCTGAACTAATTCAACCAACTAACAACAAACTATAAAGTCCGTTGGGAGCTGGCTAGTATCTGCTCAGTAATGGATTTGACAAGGGCACACTTCTGCCACTCACCTATCATCTGATACCTTCGCCACAGAGCAACTGGGTTGACTCTAAGCAGACCAGGTCTTATGGTATCGCTAAGACCTCCTGCTGAACAGCTTGCATCATGATAATGTACATATTTGCAGCAATGTTGAGCATGCACATTACCGCAAAAATGTACCTTAGCCAAGCATTAACTAGCTTGGGCCTGTAAATGAATCAGACCCTGTGATGTCCCTAAGACCTCGTGTGAACAGCATGTATTATTATAAAGTACTGTACATATTTGCAGCAGCGTTAAGCTCGCACATTATCTAAAATTGTAATTGTAATAATTGGTAGCCCCTAATTAGCTCTTACTTCGTTTATCACCATAAAGGAAGAAGAGAATATCTCAAAGACATCCTCTCATCCAACAGATACAGTCAAAAAGACATCAGAGTGGCCTTGCGGAAAAGATAAACATCCCCTCAGTAACAGGAAACGGAACCTCTAAAACAGGCATACCTTCCCTACATCAACGACATGTGCGAAACCATCAAAGGAATACCCCAACAACACGACATCTGATGCACATTCTTTACATCGTCCACCTTACGCAGGACTCTGCCAAAACCCAAATACCCTGTCCCAAGAGCAGAAACAAACCACATCGTGTACTAAGTACAGTCTATACCCGTGAAATTTAACTCGGAGATACATGTGCTTCTTTGGGGTACGAAGTATCGGAACAAGGAGTACGAAACATAGTTTTCAATTTCAATGCAAGATAGGCCCAGTTTTTAACTTCAAATAAATCATTTTAAACATGGAGTACGAAAAATTTATGAAAGCGCAAGGAATTCGAGTAGATAACAAGGTTAAGAAACACTGGCCTACACTAAAAAGTAACTCATAAATGAAATTATGGGTACGCCAAGTATGCTTTTTTCTTCTTCTTGGAGTGACATGTTAGACTCTGATGAGGGCGGCCCGGTGATAACCTATTTTCTATATATCTAGTGTCTTCTCAAACTAAAATTTGAGTTTCTGATTAATAGATAAATTATTTTATTTATTCCATTGATATATATATATATATATATATATATATATTTATATATATTCTCAGCAGACACATTGCAATTATATATAATTCTCAAAGAGTGCGGCGTTACCACAATAGCTTGCAAAATTGAACATATAAACATTTTTCCTTAGTTACCGTCTTAAGTATTTTGTTTATTTAGGCAACTGTGACCCTTAATACCGTACCCACTTTTCAAGTTCCTTATACCTGAGGATGATGTGATAATACATTGAAAGCTTCATTATTAAATATATTGTTTTATATGTTTAATTTAAATTTTCAACATGTTTCGTATATGCATTCTTTGCTGGGAATTGCTTTTCATTACCAAGTTACGTTTTCCGCCTGGTAAATCAATTGCAAACTTATTGAACTTTTAAGAGACACTGGTCTATTGTTGATGACAATGACAAGAAAGTTTCTGCAATAGATTACTAAAGTATGTTGGTCAGGCAAATGATGCAACAGATCTTTTCAATTCACTGGCCATTAAAGATCAGCTTTGTTGTTTCGGTATATTTGCTGTCAATGGATCATGAACGGTTTCTCTGTGTTTCGAACGTGTGGATCAACTCCCTTTTATAAAGGTATATCATAGCACTTATTGTATAGTGTACTTAATTACTGCTAATCTTTTGAGGCTTATGAGCATATGCTAACCCTTCTACTGGCCTTAGTAGGAGCTCAGGAACAGAAAAGCCTGAAATAGGAATGGGGAATTTGTTATTTGATTTGTCTTGCATGAATTACAATGTTTTTCAAGTTACAGCAAACATCCTTCTACATGAGTGCTCAAATTATATGTATATAGGTGTAAGTAAGCTTTTGCAATAATGGTTCTAGCATTATCTGAAGCTCTATTAGACCATTCATAGTGTGCACCCCCCCTACCACTAGGGGGGTTGAGACTTATTCCAAACTACCAACGTAGGTGGGGGTTAGGAAACTTTCAGAACTTGTGTGGGGGTTGCCAATATAGGTGGGAGTAACTTTTTGATGAGTGGGTTGGATTTTGTTGATGTGGAAGCTGATAATGTTGTAATAACCACTTTAGGAGAGGTTCCAGGTACCATTTTCTTCTCAGAAGTAATTGTTTGGAAAGGTACAATTGAGCACACCTTTTAAACTTGGAACTGTCCCATGCATGACATGCATTCCAAAACCTGATCCTAGCCAATTGTTGGAGAGTAATTCAGTAAGTTATGTGATTTTTAAGTGAGAAACATGGAGTATTAAGAATGAAATGACGGCAACGAAACATGATGGGATATAAATTGAATCAAATTCATTACTCAACAGTTCATCGAACTTGAGCTATCAAGATACCGTACCTTCTTTGGCTAACTTAAACCCATGCAGAGTTTTAGAGTTGTTTAGGGTGCTCCCTCCTCAATGTACAGTGAACAACAATACCGGAGCTTTTTATACCTACTGGTCTACATTTTCAAATAAATTGATAATTTCAACATCATGTACATTAGAACGTCAACAAGTGGTCATAAAACACATTTTGTTATTTTGTAACAACATATAAGGAAGAAGTTGACGTGGGGGTTGGGATAAACCTTGTTTTGATTTGGGGGTTGGGGAAAAAGGTGGGGGTATTGCTATCACATTTTCATGTGGGGGATGATGATGACGATGATGATGATGATGATGATGATGATGATGATGATGATGATGATGATGATGATGATGATGATGACAACGGCTTTTTAATATTTTTGTATTTTTTTTCTCTTGTAGCATTCCATATAGATGAGATGGTTCCCTGTAAGGCTCCATTTAACGTGAGTAAAACAAATTACAGCGGTTGCTGTGAAATATTTCCTTCAGACTAGATCTTCTCGTTGTCTTCAAGGCTGTTATAATGATTTTACTTACATATTTTCTCCGGTCACGAAGCTGGCCCTCTAAGAGAAGGGGGGCGGGTGGGATTTCCAAAATATGAAAGGGGGGCGGTCATAAAATTCATCATTCTCCGGAAATAATCTTAACAATAGAATCCATTCAATTTTATATCAGATTTGGTTAAATCGATACAAAAATTTCAGAGGTGGGTAAATTCAACTGAAAATGGTATTGTAAAGTCTTAATTCTAGCTGGGACAAGCTAAGCCATTGATTGAAAGTCGCGAAAAAAGTTTCTTCATTAAGGCTAAAAGGTACAATTTTTTTAAAGTTATATCTCACGGAAGGCATTTTCAAGGAACTTTCAACGCACATACCCATGGACATACGGGGAAGAGTCACCCCACACTCATCCGATAGGTCCGACATTATTTACGATGCATCATGATATACTACAGTGAAAAATATATATGCCGATCAGAATATCGGGGGGAGGGGGCGGAATACGCTAGTGAATTCTCTCAGGGGGTCGGCGCCCGCCCTTACCCCCCTCACCTTCGTGACTGATTTTTTCTTTCTTTTTTAGCAAAGAACAAAGGTTGTGATTCTCATGAACCGGCCATTGCCAAGTGATCATGAGTTCATCATCAAATTTGTAGGATTAGACTCCAACAGAAGTGCATCAGTTCCTGTTACCAGGCGTACAAATACAGCTCTGACCATCGAGACACCACGTAAGTTGCTTTACCGTATCTAATAGATTGTAAGCGCCCTCTTAAGCGCCATTGTCTCATGCGATACATGGAAAAAGAGGGTTTATGTCCGTAACTACAGTGCCGTAGCTCTTTTCAATTTCTCTTTTTTTTCGGGGGGCTGGGGGAAAGGGAGCAGGTAATTCTATTCACCATTATCAAGTATTTAAAGTAAATAATTTTTTACTCGCACGTAGGATGCATTAAACACAAGGCCTCTAAAATATATAGAGACAAATATTTCTTTATGACATGAAAGCGAGGCAATGGAGCACTTCAATGTGATGTCACAATTTAATGAATTTTAAAAGTTTGGTAATACTTTAATATTTTGCACTCGTTGCATTTTATTATTGATATAGATAACCTGTCAAGATTTAAGAACGATACCTTAAGCAATCCTCAAGATATACCCTTTCAAAGTTTAAGTTGTGCCTATCAAAACCAGTTCATAATCTGCAATAGATGAGCCAGGCGGAAAACGTAATCTTAAGATAAATGTTTATACCCAGCATATAGGACGCAAAAGAATCATGATGCTAACGCAATAAAATTTATTATTCTGATTCTAATTTTCAGGCAAGATAGTGATCAGTCGACGTTAATTGTTCCGACCATGGATATGATAAAAGCACAGTTTACGTTGTCACCTGAGTGCGATTGCGCAATGAATCTGAAGTAAGTCTATGGTATAGAAAATATATTAACCTTTTTTCTGTACTACTACGTACTTTTTAAGTATAGGTTACATATGCAAAGCATCGTGAATTATTTATATCATGTTGGCATTTTTTATTTCAGTTATTATTTACCACCCTAGCCACCGTCTCACTTACTATCGCAATGATGCAATCGCCGATCTGCCAATTCGTACTTCTCTCCATATCCTCTACTAGGTGTCAAATCTAGGTTTTGTTCACCCATTTTTATGTCTTAACAATAGTGAACTGTATCTGATATCTAATGTGCTGTAGCTAACGTTTGTGCGCCTATTCTTTGAGTGTTCGAGTTCAAGCAAAACAGTTTTCCAAGGGTGGAAAAGCTT
>JAAAKM020073195.1:55885717-55937536 GCA_010016025.2 Alatinidae sp. Z8VKAUB7J3
CTCCCTAGATATTGGCTTACTTTAAATCAGTTCTAGCTAAAGGAAAATCTCCCTAGATATTGGCTTACTTCAAATCAGTTCTAGCTAAAGGAAAATCTCTCTAGATATTGGCTTACTTCAAATCAGTTTTAACTAAAAGCAAATCTCCCTAGATATTGGCTTACTTTAAATCAGTTCTAGCTAAAGGAAAATCTCCCTAGATATTGGCTTACTTCAAATCAATTCTGAATTTTGTGATGCTCATTCTGCACGTTTGCTGAAATTGTGTTGGTATAGTGAACTTCAAGCTAATTCGTGAGAGTTCTTGTGTACTTGGGCGGTTTACGTCCTAAAACCCCAACTGATCAAAGCACTCCCTAGGGTAAATGGTGGAAAAAATAACCTTTTGACGATATTGGGAAAGATTACTTCGGGGTCTCTATATTAGGACGACGTGCAGATTTATTAAAAACTATTTATAATTTTAAAAGTTTTCCATTTTCTATTATTCGTCTGTACGCTAAAACTTATTCATATCAGTTTTCTGCTTCTGACTTTACATTCTTCGCTTCAGCTTCTTCGCGATTCCACTTTCTACACAAAGACAGTTTCCTTTTGTATAAATGTACCTATTCTCTGAATATAAAGGAAAGCTCTACTCCTTTCTCCCTCTTTTGGCTTGTGTCTTGTTACTTAATTATGTATCCTATTGCTTATGTTGCGACCTTAACCAAGTGTTTTTTTGTAAAGAGTAATTTAGTGATGCGAGGATGGTGATAGAATACACTGAAAGATCGTCATATAATGTTTCGTCGCTCTGTCGTCCACACGTTCTTGTGCTGGGCACTAACCTTTACCGTATATTAAGAATTCGATTTTCACTTGACTTGTTCATTGCAGACACTATACTTAATGTCTTTATGCTTTTATGTCTTACAGGGTGAGAAAATATTTTATGCTTTTTTAACTTACTGGACATAAACTCATAAAAAAGTTGGTTAGTGGTATAAAATTTGGTCATTAGGTTGAGTAACACATTCATTTTGCTAAACGTTTCCGACGGACACTGATTACAATAATCGTATGGAGTGAAGTAAGAAAGCTCTTAGCGATGAATTTATAGGAAACGAGAAGACCAAAACAAGTCGTAGAAAATAACGGTCACGAAAGCGACCCCTTTTCTGCAACTGTTATTGAAAAAGGCATAATCAGTAACCAAATTCTTTTTGGTCGACAATCCGTTACCAACGTGCAGAGCGCTCTTGTTTGTTCAGTCGGGTCGATTTTTACAGTTTGTGAGCAGCAATTTTGGTTTGTGGTCCACTTGCGGAAGCTGTGAAGCAAACTTTATTTATACCGTGTTTCATCTAATACAAGCGGTACGTTTATTCCAACTTCCAGCTTTTCGATGCGGCGTTCAGCGTTCGGCGTTATTACAAATGATCGGCTGGTAGTGCGGCGTTTGATAGTGGGCGGCATTTATCGGAGGGCGGCGTTTATTGGAGGAAATACGATATGCAATTACACAAGGCGCTAGCGTGGCAATCACGCTTATCAAACTGAGAGCGTGATGGTTCCCGCTTATCAGATTGCAAGTGCGATAGAAAGATTTTGAATTAAAAGGTTTTGTTAAAAAGTCGAATGACCTCCATATATAGCGCTACACGCAAAAATTAATTACACAAAGATGTTCCGAATCTGCTATTTGTGGATAAAATGATTTAAGGTTTATTATGGTAACATCAGTAATTTGTTTCTATGTTGAGTTCAGACCATCCTCTCTTGGGAGCTTCAGGATACTGGAAAATAAGATGAATCGAAATGGAAAAAACCCTATGTTTTAATCAAAATCAAAAAACATTCCGATTCAATATTTGAAAACTCTGTTTGGAATATAAACATATACATATATGCTCACTGCGCATGCGGTTTGAGTACTGTGGGATGGTGCCACATAAATTTTTAAAATTGCATTGCTGCAACGGTACTTACTTCATAGCTAAGATTCAGTCTCTTCACTCTTTGCTGCACTGATGAGACCACACCTTTTATAATATATCTATAAGCATAAAAGTGCGGAGGATTTTGACTATACATATATATTATATATTATGTTACTATATTTGCATATATACATAAATGGAGGATGGTACCCAATATGCACGGGGGCCATTGGGGTTCATTTTAATAAACGTCCCTCTTGGACAATCTTTGCAACGGGGCAATGTAATGTCGTTGCGCTCACCTGACAGTGTTGAAAAAGGCAAATCATGTTTTGAAACATGTTGCAGATTTACTGATATTGCTCTCTATCAAATAATATAATATTCTATGCTCGTGGTTGACAGAAAAAGGATCTGAGTTCTTAACAAAAACACCCCACAGCTGTAGGACTCGTATTAATCGAATATTGTAATTGCAGTGACGTAGTAAAACGTAACTTGCTACCTGGCCAGGAAACAAGAACGATATGGCAAATGACATTTTTGCAGAATACGTAACCCTAGATGGCCTAATTATTAAAGTCCGACTCTTCGTAATCAACAGAAAAAGCTAAAACCGGCTAAAGCTGACATACTTCAGCCTGGTAATGATGCAATAAGATTTTAGGGTAAAGGAGTTGAGCATTCCAATAAGCTCGACACTAGCTCGAGAACCATCATCAAGGAGGCATAGCAACATAGCAACATTTGATGTTAGTAGCACAAAAGAGACTAATGAAGAGGTACTTAATTAGCTGACGCGACTTGGGTATCGCCTTCTAACAGTTGGGCCAAATAAACGCTCGTTCATTCCTACGAGTAAAGATTGGTCATATATTTGAGGGTGGCTTCTGATGGTAAAATAACACTTTAGAGGAGGCACCAAAACTAAAAACCTACCTTTGCTTCTCCGTATCATTGCATTGACCAATAAAGAAAATTTTCACGTCTTTCATGTTTAATTAGTGTTGCATACTTTAAATAATGTTTTAACTGCCCTTGCCTTTATACACCCGGAAAAGGTTATTTAATTACTCAAATCTTGTGATATGATCAGATATACCCTTACAGATTTACTCCCCTCAGCGTAAACATATCTATGTTGCTTTTTGTAATTGGGTGTCCATTAAAAATATATAGAATTGAAGAACGGGACACGATGAGGTCAAAGTTAAATCAACTGGCATCTCTTACAACAAATTTTTGATTGCCATGCTGGGTTAACTAGAGGTGAACAATGCATGCAATTCTGTATAAACATCAATACATCCCTGGCGCAGAGTTGCTAGATAGAAACTTCCTCCCCAGTAGTAGCTTCTTTACGCACAAAATAGTCACGCTATTTACAAAAAATCCACAGGCCTCAATTATTGGGCTTTATCACTCCGCCTCATTCATACAATGGCCAGTTGTAGTGGTTTTCTATACTTTGGGCTAGGAAATGACATTTACATTTGTACATAGCATTAATTAAACATCAGTTGCCTAAAAACTATATTAAACAAATAAAAGTAGCTCCACAATTATTAGCGGCCTTTAATGCCTCAAGTGGGATATGAAACTCTGGTTTTTCAAGAAAGAACTACTTGACCTCGGCCATCCTAACAATATGAAAAACACTCTGGAGGGCGTTGCTATGATAACGAAATTTCGCATTTGTACACATATTGTTTAGCGCAAAACCTACGTTTGCCAAATTTGACTATACAAAAATAGACTCCCTCTGCGTTCCAATACAATACTGCAATTCGTTAGATTAGCTTTAAAACTGATTTTGGGCAACCAGCTATTTAAATTGAGAAACGGAATACTGTGTGTAATGGAAAAAAGCCAAGTGAAACGGCAATAAAGCTCCAGGTGGTATTAAAGCGTGATTCTTTACTTAAACGAAGTGGTTATTCTACCGGTAAGCTGTTGCCACCATCGAGCAGCAACAGCAGCAACGCACAAAATGAAAAATACTTTTATGGTTGAATAAATTGTCTCAGTCGCGGACGTTATGAATTGGGTTCACATAATGTCTAAGTTTTTATACATAAATCTTAAACAACAGTTGTTATTAGATATATTATCACCTGCAAAGCTTAACATCTACCACTCATGATACACAGAAATGTATCACACACTTGGCCAGATCACAAATTTTCTTATGGGTAATGAATATGGAGACCACTTTGAAGTTGTTAGTTAAAAAGGTATTGGATTCTGTAGAAATTAAAAACTTTATCATTCTGTTTTCCTTTGCTTTCTTCCTTGGTTGTTCCATGTTGCTTACAGTGCGGATTTTAAACATGTCCCAACAAAACATCAATAAGTGGAATGCCACAGTATGCCACTGGCGCACGTGAAAATTTCCCCTTTGCATTGCGCTGCCGTAACGCCAATAATTATTCTTTGCAAGATTGGGGGAAAATAGTTCGTGAAGTTTTAGACGAGTACTTACCAGAGTACGGTGCGGTTATGGTTCGTGGGTTACCAATCGGAGGACACGAAGGTTTCACTTCATTAATGCAAAACACCGGATACAGCTCGACAGATTACCAATTCGGTGCTGATCATCGCGAGACTGTTGGGAACAACACATTTGGTGCAAGCTATGAGGCCTCACCAGTAGTAATAGAAATGCATACAGAAGGCGCATATCGACCCGAGGATTTCCCTGTTATCCGTAAGGTAAGGTTCATTTTTTATATTTGGTGTTTCACAGTGCCTCCAACGTGGTCTGAAGGAGGGAGAGGGGGCAGACCCGCGGCGTGTGCTCTACCAATCGCGGTAGGTGACCTCTAATGTTAACATTCTCAGAAGTTCTTTTAAAGTTTATCATCATTCAATTCCTTAATCAAATCCGATTTTTAAACCAAATATTTCATTCTCAGTGTTCCTCTACATCATCATACATGGTCCGCAGCAATAATAACCGATAGTTTGTTATAATCTTCAGTATCCATGAACAAATTGATCCCCTATCTGATGGCTCTTTCCCCTCCGTCCCACCCCCGATGAACGTGCTAGAGTGCAGGACTGGGGCGAAATATTTGAAATCGGGGCGATATTTGTGTGAGGGACAACAGAATTTTTTTATCAATAATAAGAAGGGGGATGAACCTATGTGACCATTAAGGGAGTAGTAAACTGCTGTAGTGTATCTGCATTTTTTTCGGGTCGTTTTTTTTTGTCACGTCGTGTAACAATAACCACTCTCTTTTCTTCAAGATTATATTTTACTCACATAAGCCATGTCAGGACATGCTTGGAGGTGAGACTCCAATATGTAAATTACGTGATGTTGTAAGGAGACTGGACCCGAATTTTCTTAGAAAGCTTGGAGATAAAAAGTTAACGTACCATCGAATTATGGCACACCCAGATCAAGACGCAGTTACAAACTGGAAGACCCGTATGGGGGTCAACAATGAAAAGGTAGGAAATTATTTTTAATTTTGTTACTTCATTATCTAATCTTTGGTCTCTAATAAGTCAGGGGGATATTTAGTAATTTTTGGAATTTATTGAACCCCCGGAGCTTCTTTGAACCCCCTTGCCTATTAATTTTGGGAAATGGCTTTGATGATGTAAAAGGAAGCATTTCAACGGATTTATTTGATGATGATTTTTAAAGACATGTAAAGATTCTTGAGGCTAAAATGTGCCTTACGTTGTTATTTTTTGTTTTATTTTCATTTTACGACTATCAGAAATTATGTTCAAAAATTGTATTCCTATGCTACCGTTTATCCTAACCCACCGTTTAGTAATTTTAATAATGTTTCTACTACCCTGTCCCCCTTAGAGAACAAAGTGTATGCTATTGCCGGGTGCCCGGTGATCCCCGCTCCCTTTCCAAAGTTAAGATTATTTGCATGGAATAAAGCTTGGAACTCACGAGCAACTTTTCCTAACAGTTTAAAACCGATTTTTCGAACAACTTTAGGAACAACTTGGGGAAAAACGGAAGATGACATCTTGTAGCTGCGATGGCCACATAGCTACCTTTTTAGTTTTGCAGTTTTCTGTTTTCTGGAGAACGGGGACGGTACAAATTGGAAAGTAGAGACTGGAAAACGTCTTGGTGGGTATGTACATGTAAATTCTAATGCTGCTTTGAGCCGACAGCGTTTATTACGACTAACGTTGGCTATACCGATCACCCTAGCCCTGCGTAGGTAGCTTTGTACAAGCCGGTTAGTTAGTTCTCGTACAATATCTTAAATTTGATTTTAAATAAAATTCTGTGCAGTAATCTGTTCATGTGACATGTAATTTATCTAGCTGCAGCAGTTCTAAAACAGTTTAAAAGCAATCATCCAATACCATCCCGTTTAATCAATCAAACAGTGAATCAACTAATCGATCAATAATTTATTCGGTCATTTTAACACTTAGTCAACCAGTTTCTCTTTACAACATTAAACATGGCTTACAAACGTAACAACCAAGCAATCAATTTAATCAATCCGTCAATACAGTACATCAATTGATTAATCGATCAGCCAATTAATCATTTAATCAACGAAATCAATAATTCGTTACCTTAATTCATAACTTTTAGTAAATTACTTAATCAGCCATTTAAACAATTAATCAATCAACCAATTAATTGGTTAAATAGTTACTCAACTAATCCATTACTAATTGCTCCAGATATTGCTGCTAACGTGGCCGAAAGGAATGTAATTAGTCGTTCCTACTATAATCTCACAGACATCTAAGACTTCCAGTAACGTTTATGTTTAGGTTCACTATCAAAATGTCCTTCTTCTTGACAATGATATCTTCTTCTGAGAGGATGCATTTCAATGACAACATACATTATCAAACTTCTTCATGAATGACGAATTTAGCTTTCTTACCATTTTATAAGTTTTCTTTTGCCCAGCATGAGCCCCAGAAGAACTAACGTGTGCAGCCTGGATGATGTCGTAGAAATTTTCGACTGTAGCTACTCGTCGGTAAGTTATTCCATTTCCTCTCTCACCATTTTGGAATGTAAAAGCTGGCAAAGTCACTTCCCCATCCTGCAAAAATAAGTTGAATCAAACTTATCCCGTACAATTTCTATATTGTTAGAACTTTCACCACAGGAAATAATTTGAGTATGGATTACTTTAAACTATGAATTTAGTGCGGACAACATTGGGAGGATTCTAGCTAAGATATCAAGAAACAATATAAAAGCAAGAATTTTTTTTGCATAAAATTCTACTCACGGTATTCAGTTGTATCTGACATTTTTTATGTTAGCGACGACGACTGACATGGACATGTTTAACGACATTGGAGAATTGTTTTGCCGCTATACCTAACAAAGAGGTGATGACATGGTTGTGTCGTCATATTTAGTATCAAAAGCGGTCAATTTTACCTAATCGCATTACCACAATAGCTTGCAATTTAACGGCGCTGACCGGATTCGAACCCGGGACCTCATGATTACTAAATCAACGCATCAACCATTGAGCCATCAAGGCTCAAAAGCTAAGGCGGAGATTTTTAGTGTCAATCTTTCGCGAATTCTCCTCCAGTTAGTGGGTTCGGGGAAATTCATTAATTAATATTTATTGTGTTTCGGCTTTGAGCCCTCATCAGTGCTACACATATACATATACATATAATATATATATATACATATATTTATGTTTCTTATTTATTTAAGACATTATTTATTCGTTTGTAATGTGTTTTGGAAGGAATCCTTTTCTCGGCAAAATTCGTCAAGAACAGAAAAGGATCTCACCAGCATGCGTAAGGGGGGATAACTACACGTTTGACACCCGAGTAAATTTTATTCCACCCGCCTCCCTCTTCCCGTGCCCTGGCGTACTTGATACGTCATTGAAATATTTTAAACTTCTTACCAATGCATTATATCTTTTTAAATCCATACTCTAAGTCTATGGTGATAAAAATTGTGTAGAGTTACGTTTTACTTTTACATTTACACTTGCTATTTTTAAAAGCGTGTCACAATCCTCTTAGTTGCAATTTCTTTGCTGCCAAATTCCCCCCTCCCCCCTTCAGAACATGCCTTTGAAAAACACCTCGAATCATTCAGCGAGCGATTCCTAAGACACAGATGTCGTCTATAACATTATCACAGATCCTTAAGGTGAACTAAGAAGGACTAAACTATAACCAAAATTGACTTGCTAAGCTGCTTTCTTGCCATGGTAATGCAATCGACGACGTCCGTAACGTTTTGATGTTATTTGCATCATCATATATCTTCTGGCTCCAAGCCTGCCGTGTTGTGGTCTTTTTGTCGCAACTTTTATTTAATACAGGTAAACCACAAGTCCGCTTATTGCAACAGCAAGCGACAGAATCTGATTTCTATTCCAGTCTAGTGAGAGACTAGGAACTTGATGTATGATTGATAAGGACATATTTTCTATGAAACGATGTTCACAGACGCTTGCTTGACATTAGTCTTGTTATAGCATTTTCATCTTTTCTTACGCCAAGTAATTGAGTGTGGTTTGAAATAGTGGCTCGCAATGTTTTCAAGTCATTTACTCCTTTGATGAATATCTGAAGACAGAATCCTCCAATTGACCTACCTGTATTATTATGAACACTCTTAAATGAGAGCATAGCTATTTTCATGTCTCTTGAGTTTATAATAACTTTACACTTCCCAATAAAGAACGTAGTTCAAGTTTCACAGAAACTTTAGTATTATCGAGAAGAGAGGATTTGAAATGTTAGTTAGGAAAGAACACTAGAGAAATAGAAAAGGATGTCACCACCGGGGATCGAACCCGTGACTTTCTAACTTTAATGGGCTTTGGATTGATGACGGGCCGCAAGGCAGTCCTTTCTTGGTCAAGTCACATGGCGCAGAGAGGCTGGTCTCTAATTGCGTTGAGCTGGATGTCGATGTCCACCGGTGGATGAGTGATTTAATTGCCAATGGTGATATGAATAAATGCATGGACGTGATTGGTTGGATGATTGCGCGTTTCCTTGCGCTGTGTTTAGTCGCTGGTGTCATTCGTGCTGTCATGAGCTGGATGACATGCCGGGAAAACAACGCAGCAGATGCTGTTGTTAAAGGAGAGATTGAAGAAGGCGCACATATAATGGATAGCGAGAAAATTGGTGTTTAAAACCGAAATTCCTCACGAGAGCAAACAGTAAAAGAAAGCACCTGTTTTGATGACATTGCTGTTCACTGGACACTCAAGATAGCCGTAAAATGAATTATGGCCTGAGGCTTTTAATTCAGTTCACAGGCAAAATGCAATACTTACACTATGAAGAAAAGCTTTGTGCATTTTGATTGGCTGACAATAACTAGACTAAATATTGGTATTTAAAATTTTTGTGTCGTGTCCTTTACTGACCGAATGTTTGGTGCTTTCCTCCGTTCCGACTGTCAATTTTGTAACTAAAACTAAAAGTTTCAAGTGATTGGGTTTCCGGAAAGTTTATCAAAGTTAATACACTTTTTCACTGCACTAACGTTTTCGCTTGGATAAGAGATTGTATGGGTGTAATTAGATAGTCAGTCAATGCCTGATAGTGGAAATGTGTATTTTCAGGCGTATGTAGCTTGCAGGATCATACAATATTTGGAAGAATAGGTCATGCATTTAAGGTATCAGTTATTGTCATGGCAGCAAGCAGATTTGTTGTAAGCTTTCGTAGTTTTCATGTCGCACTCATTACAAGTTAAAGTACTTATGGCTATTTTGTCCCTGCTTGTGTATATCTGTTAACAGAATGTAATGTGATGGATAATGCTTTGATGCAGTTTACGCCTTGCAGTCTCTCAATCAAAGACCCCTGATGAGCAGTGGGTTCGATTTTGAAACTAACATAAATGAACAGAAAATTAATAAATAATTAAAAATAAATGTAAAAAGGCTAACTAATAAATAAAGGGGAAGCTAGGGCGTCCAAGAACGACGCCCCTCCATTTAGGCTACCGGGCAGAGAGGCAAGCCATGACAGGCTGAACCGCCTCTCGAGGATCATCGAACGAATCTGTCGTCAATGAGAATAGTTACTATATTCATTCCGAGTACTCCCCCTTGATTCATACATGGGCCTGTGGTTGGAGCTAAGAGCAATTAAGACCGGATTTCCTAGCTGACGTCACCAATGGTCCTTCCTGGAACCCATACTCTCTCGCATTGCAAGCAAGTGAATCCACTAGACCATGGCGTCTCTGATGGATAATCCTTTGCCTCATGAAATTATCGTGGCAGTACAGATGAATTAAGCTTTTAACTAGAAAGATGGGTCAGAAACTCACAAATGATGAAAAATCAATACTTGAAAGCAAACGGCTTCCAAAAATCAGCAGATGAAGAAAAATGTAATCTTAACGTATTCTCATTAGAACGCTGTTATAAAAAGTAGCCACTACATATTTACTGAAGTCTTTGAATTAATCTAATGAAGATGTGGTAAACCAGTCTTGGAAAAATACGGTCATTTTATGTTTTAGCTTAGATATTATTTGTAGGAAGAATTAATTTGCACTCCTTTCCTTTGTATTGTTAGTAAGATTTTTCAATACAAGATAAAACTTTAGGTTCGACTTTAGAACATTACACTAAAAGGCTATAGTGGATCTGCCTTTCTATACATCACCCGGGAGTAGCAGAACTCACAATTCCATATTTTCTCAGAAGTACGGTCCCATGGAAATGTTTTCATGTTTGAAGACAAAGTAAAAGTAGGCTCGCGACTATTTTAACATGTGTAACTTCTACCAAACGTGGTTGCATGCTTTGATGTTAATGGTTTTAAATTCTTGGAGATCTTTGACGTTGAATTTTAGTTTTTTTTAATTGCGAAATTATTGGTAAAACATGTGTTTTTATTATTATCATAAGGTAAGGTAATTAAGTCCACAAATTTTTACTGGATACAAAACGGAATGGAATACAGGTTGCTACGCTTTGTTTCATGAATTAGAAGCAGGAAGAGTTGTCTGAAAAGCTGTTTTGAGCCTAAGAGTAATTTGCTGTTTCAAATACACAACAAACACAAGTATTTATGACAAATATCGAAACCAATAGTGAAGATGGGGAGTCTCAACGATGGTAGTTAAACCACTTGAAAGAGAATTTGTTGATTATGCGTCACAATATGCATTCCTTTGAACAGTAACGTGCGGTTATACTTGTTTTAAATGCCATTTAGCCGTATTCATATATTTGGGACCGTTCTCTGTGGCTTTTAGATACAAATTTGCTAAAAGGTAAAACGTGAAAATACGACGTCATCAAAATCGATGATTACCCACTAATTTATACTAATTAGCTCTTAACCCTATTCCCGCCAAGGTCTGATGAGCCTTCATCTCACCAAGTGTTTAAAATTTGTTTGAAAGCATTTTGGATCACAATGCTTAGCACACATGTAGCTTGTTATGAGAACTTTAAAAAAATGTAAAAAAATTGAAATTTTATTACGTGATTTTGTGATGACGTCATCGTTTTCTCCAAAAATGGTCATTTTTTGTGCTGCGAGCTCTGAAAACCACTTTTCTGGTTACAGTAATGGTTTACATGCTTATTTGCCATTGTTGTAATACCTTTCCCCCCAAAAGATGCTTGTTCCAAAACCCAATACTTATTCGGGTCATCAATAAATTTTGATGGGGCTAGAGAAGCACATCATCATTGAGATTTTTGATCATTTTCATAAAATTTGATCATAAAATCTTTGAAGGGGTTCATCTTGCATTACTTGCACTGACAAATCGTTTCCTTTTTGCTGATATGACCACGTATCTGTTGATTGCAAAATGAAAAGGGTCACAAAAAACCAAATCAAATGTCATAATGGATTCGAAGACAGTTAATAAAATTTGAAACTGAATGAAATTTGCAAAAGAAGAAAGAATAGACGTTATAATGACATGGTTAATTGGTCATAAATGACTCCATTACTGGCTTCTATCTCTATTCTTACCGATGAACTTGCAAAAAAGAATACATCTTAATCGTCCTCCACATCATCATCTAAAAGCGTAAACTCTGGAGCTGCTGCATCCACGTCTTTGCTGTCGAGACATGGGCGCTTATTCAGACCTGGCCGCTTGTAAGAAAATATTTTTCCCGATCTGGGCGCTTATTTGAGCATGTGCGCTTATTTGAGTCCTAGGTCATCATCTAAAAGCGTAAACTCTGGAGCTGTTGCATCTATGTCTTCGCTATCCAGACATGGGCGCTTATTTGAGCATGCGCGCTTATTTGAGTCCTAGGCGCTTAATCGGTAATTTACGGCCGCTCATCACAATTTGGCGGTGGGGGGTAGGGCTTTATTGTAGACGCCTTAAGCGTTTCGTAAAGACTTTTCTATTTCTGTGTATACTATGTTTGAAGCTTGCCATAATACAATATGACGGAAAAAAATTAATTTCGTATTGACGGAGGCCCTTAAGGGGTTTACAAATAAAGTTACGAAAACGATTTGGCTATAGGAAGCCTCGTTTTGATTGATTTCGCAATCTCCTGTTTGAGCAGCCTCTCTCTGCAGAGTTTAAATAACTTATTAAGTATCTAAATAAGGTTGATGACATTAAATTCGTTGCTTTGGATGTTATAGTCTTGTTAAGAGTTAATGCGATTGTTATAATTTTGACCGAATTATGATTTGGGAACTTTGGCAACAAATTAAATACAGAAATTATGAATCTGTTATCAATGCCGTCATATTTGGCTAACATATGTTGCGCAATGACTAATTGGTCAAGAATCCCTTCAAATGACAGTTTTGTACTTATTTTTAATTCTTTGTGAGTATAATATCTTAAGATTAAACAAAATATAACACTTAAATACTTTCTTGTGTTGATATTCAAATGCGATTTTCTTATACCTTCCCCGTTACCCTTGCCTTACTTGGGGAAACCAATGTGAAGTGGTTAAAAAGTTATAAATCGAAGTATGTTGCAGCTGACCCCCATGTAAGATAGGGTTAATATTCGACCAAAATTAGTGATGCCTCTGATGATAGATTCCTCTTAATCTCATTACAAGATCGATAAAAGTGGTTTTTTTTCTATAATAAACATATCAACAGACTTTCTTCCATGTGCATTTGGTTGTGATTTATAACCTCAGTGTTTGATTACGTTCAAAGTATCTTAATTATCTGAACATTAGATTTTGAATTGTAGGTTCAGCAGAGATATAATTCAAAATGGCAGTTGTGTTATACTGTAACTGAAGACCTCCACATTCCTAAACTGTGTTCCTTAATAACTTTTAGTTGACGTTTTGGATATTTTTGATAAACAAAGCAAAGCTTAGTTTGAAAAAAACCTGCCTTCCACTTGGGATATGCACGATGTAAACCGGATAACGATCGTTCAATTTTCTTAAGAAAGACAAGTACGTCCGTTGACAACAAGCCATTCTCGCTGCCTTGATAGAAATCTTTTCTCTTGGGCGTATCATTGAACCTACACTCATGGGACAATTATGTCTATTTTCACGCCTTTAAACGTTTAATATAATTTGCTCGAGCAAAGAAGAAAACAAGGTTTTCTATCGATGAGTAGATTCAATTCAATTTTGAATCTATATATCCAAGTTAAAGCTTAAATTCAGAGGTAGAATAATTTGCTCGAGCAAAGAAGAAAACAAGGTTTTCTATCGATGAGTAGATTCAATTCAATTTTGAATCTATATATCAAAGTTAAAGCTTAAATTCAGAGGTAGAATAATTTGCTCGAGCAAAGAATAAAACAAGGTTTTCTATCGATGAGTAGATTCAATTCTATTTTCAATCTATATATCCAAGTTAAAGCTTAAATTCAACGGTAGAATAATTTGCTCGTAAATGTGTTAAGTACAATTGCTATATTTATATTTAGAAATGTTATAAAATTGCATTATAAAAAGATAGTGCAGTGGCATTTATAAATACCGATGTCGTTGGATATGGTACCAAGAGGAACAAGAAGAAGGGAAGAAAGAGAAAATCGGAAGCTTCATTTTTTCACTTGTATCACGAAGAAAGCTCCTTAATGTAAACAACAGGAAGTACTATTTCACTCCACTTTTTTCGGTCTTCGTCAATTTCACCATTTTCCGTCTGCTCCTTAACATTCTTAACAATCACATTAAACCTATACAGGAACAGAAGAATGTTATGCTAGTGATGCTCAAGATGCCCTGTAACCATTTATTTTTTTCAAATTACAGTGAACACATCCAAAGCTCCATATCTCTATCCTAGAGGCGGTACATATATCATTAAGCAAACCTTTTTTTATTTAAAGAAAGGAGTTGGCATTTGGTGTTTGCCGTAGTTGTCAATTTATCCATTTTCAGTGAGTTTAAAATCATCACGGCAGAAATACTGAAATTTTTTTCTAGGCTAATTATTTTTGAAAAAAAAGAAGATGGACAAAAGAAAGAAAAGCGTCCTTATTGATTACGACAAGCACCATTTTTATTATCATCGACGTTTACAATAATAAACGAAAGTAGAATAAGACAAAAAAAGAACAAACTACGATACACTACAATTTATGATTACCTTCCCAGAGCCTAGTAACAGATTTTTGTTCAGTAAAACAAATAAAAATTTCTTGGACGAACAATTGGAGGCATTTTGGCATAAAAACAGAAAAAAATTTTAAAAATTACAAATTTCGCTAACAACCACTGAGTAATCCAAAAATATGTTGCAAGATCTCTGTAGGTACTTCATGTTTCTACTTTGGTAATTCCTTTTTTTAAGGATTGCCTGAGTATATTTTATTTAGCTTCCTTAATATTGAAGATATACATTATCATAGACGGGTTATTTGAGAGAAGAGACTTATCACATCCTTTTTAAATTGAGAGCTATCTTTTATCCATTGATCCTGTTTGCTGTAAAAATGAAAATAATACGCATATTTTTTGAATGTTAACAGTATTCAGCTCTGGACCGAAGCGCTTTAAGAGCCCACTACAACTAAAATTTAGTTACTACAACTACAGTACCTATACATAGGCTATTACAAACCGTGGACTAAAGGTACTTTCTCCGCCACCGTGCTGTGGCGCGTGTCGGTGAAGTCCACTGCACCCGCATTAACGCTGCCGGGAAAACAACTGCTGGAATGGAACGGCGCGCTGCGCTGGCTGGCCTGCCCGGACGACACCGCTGTATCTGCCGTACGTCAGGCGGCGCAAGCTGGCGGGGGACACGCCACGTTGTTCAGACAGCGCACCCATTGCGCCGAAGCGGTGTCCGTGCCGGTATTTCAACCGCTCAGCCCGGCGTTACTGCATATTCACCGGCGTTTGAAACAACAATTCGACCCTGCGGGCATTTTGAATCCCGGCAGGCTTTACCCGGAATTCTGAACTCGCGATGCAAACCAATCTCGCCGATTTTATCAAGCAAACGCCCCAGGGCAAAGAAGCCGACGCGATTTTACGCAGTTGCGTGCACTGCGGTTTCTGTCTGGCCACCTGTCCAACCTATCAGCTGCTCGGCGACGAACTCGACAGTCCGCGCGGGCGTATTTATTTAATGAAGCAAATGCTCGAAGGCCAGCCGGTCACGCAGAAAACCCAACTGCATCTCGATCGTTGCCTGACCTGCCGCGCGTGTGAATCGACCTGTCCGTCCGGTGTACGCTATGCCGAACTGATTGACATCAGCCGCGATTTGATTGAGAAACAGGTCAAACGCCCCGCCGGAAAAAGCCTGTTACGTTATCTGCTGCGTAAGATTTTACCCAATCCCGTATTGTTTAAACCCTTAATCCGTGCAGGACAACTGGTACGTCCGTTGTTGCCTGCTTTTTTAAAGCAATCCGTTCCAGCACCCGCGGCAGTCGGCCGTCCGTGGCCGACCGTACAACACACGCGAAAAATGCTGATGCTGGAAGGTTGCGTGCAACCGACGTTTGCACCGGCGATTAACACAGCAGCGGCGCGCGTACTGGATGCCCTCGGCATTACCTTGATCCAATCGCGCCAGGCCGGATGCTGCGGGGCGATTGCGTATCATTTGAACGCGCAAACGGACGGCATGGACGCGATGCGCAAAAACATCGACGCCTGGTGGCCGCTGGTTGCGGATAACACGGTCGAATCAATTGTCATGACCGCAAGCGGGTGCGGCGTCACCGTCAAGGAATACGGGCATATCCTGCGCCACGATCCGGTTTATGCGGAAAAAGCCGCGCGGATTTCAGCGCTGACCCAAGATATCAGCGAAATTCTGGCGACCGAGCACGTGCAGTTACAACAGTTTCTCGCAACACGGAAAACCGCTGCACACCCGGTTCGACTGGCATTTCACTCGCCCTGCACGTTACAACACGGCCAGCAGATACGCGGTGCGGTGGAAACCGTGTTGCAAAACGCCGGCTTTCAACTGACCGCCGTTCCCGACGCACACCTGTGCTGCGGTTCAGCAGGTACGTACTCGATATTGCAACCGGAACTGTCCCGGCAATTGCTGCAAAACAAAGTCGCTGCGCTGGAATCGGATCGCCCACAACAGATAGTGACCGCCAATATCGGCTGTTTGATGCATCTGCAAAACGGGACATCGTAAATCCTGGACTCTATTGCCAATGAAGATGCCATGATTCCTTCTGTTTCCTTATCATCTATTCACGACGCTGTTGGAATGAGTATCAGCAATGCTTGGCGAGCAGATCAACAAACTCATAAAGCAAGACATGATACCAGCCTCTATCAAAAGCATGACATTGCAAATGAGAGAGGACCATTTTTGTTGCTGCCGTTGAAAGTGGACCCCTTTCTCCTACGCATTTCCATGTGGCCAAATACTCCAACTATTTGTTTCACAAACCTATCTGTCATTACGTAGAAATTAACAGTTAGAGTTAAACTTTCCTACATTGCTACCGTTCACTTCACGGAGTGCGAGGTCTAAGGGATCTTTATCAAAGCTAGAGCGGAGATGATCGGTAATTAACAGCTGTGTGCAGGTTTAAACGTATTTAACCAGGAAGTGTAGACATTTCTTCAATCAGATAAGTTAATCCATTGTTGTTCCACTATTTGGAAGGTTCCTCTTGCTATTTGGTTTAATCTTCCCTGGAATCAATTAAGACAGTTTAACATATCATAACAGGCTGATAAGAAAGAAATATCGTAGTTGGACCCTTTAAGAGTGACAACAGTTTGGATGGAATGGAGGATTCTTGGAGAGCTTTGAGATATCTTTTCAGTTTTCGCTGTGAACGCCCATCCAGAGTCTGTACAATGAATTTTGGAAGAGTGGAAACGTTTGCTATGGAACTATGGCTCTTAAACTTTTATATACTCGTAACACGAAGGTTAAGTAAAAATTCGTGACCACTCCTATGTAAAATGACTTAAGAATTGCAAGGAAGAAAATATCTGGTACGAAATATATCGTTAAAAATAGAAAGTGCAATGAGTTGAATACACAAAAATAGTCTGTGCTTCCTTAAGTACAAAATTGATCTTTTATGTACAAATGCACTTACTTAGAGCATCGACGATAACAGTACTACTGATGGCTCCATTTTTGTTGTGTGGTGTTGTACCCGGGATTATTCGGGATATTTTTGATTTTCCTGGGATTTTCCCGGGATTTTTCGGGGACTCTGAATCTAATAGAAATATTTGTAAAACATGTTTAACATACCAATCCTGTGCATTTGCACATAGCAATAAGATACCTAGTCTGGCGTTTTAGCAGGATTAGCAAGTCCAGAGACGGATTCCATATGGTAGTTTTGTTTTCTCGCAATAGCATATCTCTACTCCGTTGCAAAATGGGAGTGTGGACAGTTCCGCCAAGGACCAACCTTTTGCATCTCTACTTGCACATGCGCAGAACTAACAATAACTCTTGAAGATAACATATGGAGAGGAAGCAGTCACTTATTCCCTCTAAATAATTTATGTTGAGCAAAACAGTCTGAAGAAAAAGCATTACTTCACAAACTATGAGGTGTGATCACAGGCGTGTAAGGAGCAGTCTTTGTTTTCTCCAAATGTTTGTACCACTCAGCTACGCTGGTATGAACAGACATCAAGAGATCTGAATAAAATTCTGTAAGCATTTGTATCGATTATGATCCAAACAACAGAACTGTGGAGGTTAGTAAATTATGCCTACTCATGCAGGGGTGCAACTAGAACTTTTTGAGGGCAGGGAAGCATTATCAGAATTAGGGCAAGATTTTCTCATATATGTTTTTATGAAGCGACGCAGTCGTAAGAGTTCGTTTTATTGAAAACCAACCTGTTCTCTACACTCTTAAGTCTAATATACGTTTCCCCCCACCCACAATCAGCAGCCTAATTTCTAGCAAAAAATACAATAGATTCATAGCATAAAAATTTAAGAATCGACTTGAGAATTAGTTGAGGCTCAAAACGCTGATTTCTTAAGAATCACATGACTCATAAAAATGAAGACCAACTGTTAGCGTCTTGCGTTCAAGGGCAAGGCCTTCCTTCTCGTTGTGCTTAAGATGAGGGCACAATTTTCGGTAGAAAATTAGGGCAGGGGAGGCCTCCCCTCCCTCCCCCTCTGGTTGCACTCCTGTCAGGTACTGCTTCTTTAGATGAAGCCCCAATAGGGAAACAATGATTATCTTAACGTTTTGTCCTATTGCATGGCATCTTCAGGTCTACACGTATTTCTTTAAAAAAACATTAAGAAAGATTAAGACTTGAATGTTCTTAGATATTTGGAAAAAAGCTCCCAAAAGTTCTTTATATTTCTTTAACGGTAAATGGTATAAAGCTTATATATTCATATTATATTATATTCATATTATACTTGAATTCTTGAATTCAGTCAGAGATTGATGAAGTAAAACCAGTAGAAAGATAATACCGCACTGATCAACACGACTTTTATTTTTGATGTGAAAAAAACAAAACATGTTTTTAGCTATTTTAATGGTGCTGATTCCGAAAATGACCTTAGTTTTTTAAATTTAGCTACCATTTTTTTTGTACCGGAAGTGCTCATATTTGATGAAAAGCGTAGTGATCGCAAAATTTAAATTAGTAAGGGTCATAGAATACAAAAATTTAGAAAAAAGTGTTTTTTATGTTAAAAATTTTAAAATAGTTCGACACCATTTCAAATTTTTTTTCTGTTGACCAGTGTCATCAAAAGACAAAGCTTCCAGAATGAGATCCATTACAAGTGTGCCCTGTGTCTCATGAGATATACAAGCTAAAACCAACTTAGTGCGATAGGAATAGTTATTTCACGGTGGTATCTGTTACTGTTGCCAACAGTTCTGTCGTTCCGTTAATCGGTACCTGCTCTCTTTCAGTTAACATTGTAATGGTATAATGGTACAAGGAAGTTACACAGGCTCTCAGGATATCAACTAAAATAACGACTGCAACGGTTAAAACAGGCATTAGGCACTCCCTAGTCTATCATAGCTCAACCGAACAGCAAACACACAACATTCTTCAGTTACCAACACCTTCTTCTTTTTCTTCTTTCTCTTCTTCCTCTTCTTCCTCTTCTTTCTCTTCCTTTTCTTCTTTTTCTTCTTTCTCTTCTTCTTCCTCTTCTTCCTCTTCTTCCTCTTCTTCCTCTTCTTCCTCTTCTTCCTCTTCTTCCTCTTCTTCCTCTCTTCCCGGATGGGGTTAAAATAAAACAAAAACACAGATCGTCATTGGTCACAATCTCTCAATTTTGATTAAGCAGCAACTGACTCATACTATGTTTCTGGAACTCCTTGCTTTCGAAAACATGGCTCCAATATGTTTTGCAAACGGCACGTACTCCAATCACAACATTTCAAAAATTCTTCCACCGTGCTTTCCAAAGAAAACTGTGGGGCCCTATTCTGAGAAGAACACCGAGGAGAATACTGGCAATGTTGAAAATGACAATCACGATGACGACGATGATGAAGACATCAATACCGACGATGATGATGATGATGATGATGGTGATGATGGCGATAGTGATGATGATGATGATGATGATGATGATGATGATGGTGGTGGTGGTGGTGGTAGTGGTGTGCCAAATGGTCAGGGTGGTGCTGCTGCTCCTCCTGGGGATGATATCGGTGATCATGACTACAATGACGGTGATTATCATTTAATAGAGGAGAATGAACACAGATAGATGACAACAATGATGAGACTGATGACCAATCTTCACACTAGATTAAGCAATGCCTATATGTCATTACATTACCTTCATGTTAGAATCCAATTTTGCCGTTAAATTTTCAATTGTAACGAGAGCTTGCTCGTAGTCTTCCTTCTGTTGTTTTAGTAACGGTGATTTCTCCTCTATTTCCTGAAAGCGAATAAACGGTAAGTGTATCAGAACGGACTGTCCTTCTTCCTCTCACAATTCGTCATACACCACAATCTATCAAATGTCAGATACAGATTTCATAAAATATAAATCAGTTCCCCGGTAACTATAGTAGGGCGAGGGGGTAATCTTCTGGTAACTACTTTTCTCTTTTAACACGACTTGCACATCTCATAGCCAACGTAAGTATTATCTGTAAGTGGCGTGGGAACGAGGGTGCTGCGCGACACATGACTCCCACTTTTTAACAATGGGAAAGCTCACAAGTGCTATATTTAGCAACAATCCAGGGGTGCGACTCCTTCCTGTTGATGCAAATGGGTTCCCCTTCTTTTTGCCCCACCCCACTCCAAATGCGCATATTTTGCAGAATTTTACCCACGTTTTCAGTGACCATTTCGGTCTCTCGCTTGTTGAATCTTTACACGCACTTATTTTTACATAAATATCAATCACGGTTAATGGCTGCATTTACTTTAACGTGCTTGGGGAAAACTTTTCGTTTTCGCTATGCACAACCCACTATGCACTACCAGAAACAGCCTCCAGTACCATCCCACAAAGTTTGTCTTTTCTTAGCTAAAAGCATAAAGATTTCGACCTACATATCTTGGCTCCCTGTTAAATAGAACTCAATTGGCAGATGAATTCCCCAAGCTTTATACTACGGGTTTAATAATATGATCTCACTATTTTGGTACCATGCTAGACTATTATAGAATCGTCCCTAACGTACCTGGAGAATTTGTTCCATGTACTGCTTCAATCTTTCGTTTTCATCTTTCTCGTCAGCAAGGGCATCGCTAACACGTACATACTCGCTGGAAGACCAAGAAGACGATATATGGACGGAATTGAAGAGGATATGAGGACACTAGGAGTGAAGAGAGAGGACGCTGATGACCACGCAAAATGGAGGCAGTAGATCTGCTGTGGCGACCCCTGATGGGAGCAGCCAAAAGACAAATAAGAATGTAGAGGCATCTGAAACCTCAGGTAATACCAACAATAGCATTGCCACTCATTGTCACCTTCTACATGACTAAACATATTCTTTAATAATCTTCAGTTATTGAACTGTATCATCGACTTGTTTTCCCAACCTCATCTGAGTAATCTCTATAAAGATTGACGATGATAACTTCTACTCATTGGTCTCTAATAAGCAAGGGGTGGAATAAATGGGTGGTGGTGGAAACAATACAACAAATTGGTGGGTAGGAATAAACGGGGTGTGCGGACAATAGCAATGACGTATGCATTAGTGTTAAGTTGAGTTTGGGAGTTTTAATAGATACATTTGTTGTGTTCTTACGTTATGAGAAGATGTCTGTTCTATGCGATCATTCCGGCAACAATTGGTGCCGTGTCGTGACTGTAAACAAAGTTTCTATCTCCATCAAGTCACGTATTTATCTCTCCAACATCAATCCATAACAATGTTTATCATTAAAATTTATATGCCAAAATTAATAAGGGGGAGAGGCCTAATAAACTCAGGAGGATTCCAAAAGTTAATAAATGCCCCTTCCCTCCCCCATTTGTTAGAGACCAGAGCTTACATACCTTTTAGCCTCATTATAAGCTTCAAACAGTCTACGACCTGCTGCAATTGTGAGAGCAACTGCCAATTCTGCCTGAAAAAAAATGAAAAAATACTACTCTATCAATTATCCAACATGTTTATGGCATTAGATTTCAATTGTGCAACATACAAAACTAAGGTTTTGCTTCACACAACCCTCCAACCCTTTAAATCACCCTTCATCTCACCTCCAATTCTGCAATAAACCAGTGTTGGTGCCAAATCCCCAGTTAATGAAGGCACTTTTGCACTTCTTATCACACAACCACTGTACCACTTTCGACAGTATGAGTTTATTATTGTAGATTGTGGATTTTTACCCTAGTAATCAAGATTTCCCTTTGCAATAATCTGCTTCTTTAATATTTATATACCATGTCAAATTCTGTAGAGCTGACCAATTCTCAAATTACCAGAAGTTATCAGATGTGTGCACAAGGAACAGCAGAAAATAGTGGAAATCTGGATAGGAAGATGTGGCCAAAAAGCACGTGAAAGAATGTATGAATAAAATATATAAAGAATGAAAGAAAGAATGAGTGAAAGAATGAAAGATAAAAGTAAGAAACATCATACGTGACTTAAATGTACAAACTGACTATTAAACATCCCTAAAACATAATCTGGGCACAAAATAAAATTTATATACATTATGAATATCAAGGGTGGACATCAATCTTTCAAACTATACAGTGCTCTTTAAGAGTGCTTTAGGTGAGACCAAAAGCTCAGCTGATGTTACCAGAGCACTCCAACTTGCCTATAATTATACTATTGTTCAAGAACAATAAAACAGTTACAGCCCTTCTTTTGTGTCTACACCATAAATGTACTCTCCTTAATATTTTTGTGATGTAATTATTTTACTCTCATAACTACCAGGTGCCTGCTCCAGATGATATTTATCAGATGACGTCTGATCCTGCAGCATCACCTGATAAGGTATCATGCAATGTATATGTCTCCAGCCAACCTGAGTAATATTCAGTTGCCTTTTACTTTTCTTGTCAAAAAGATCCACAATACAAAATGTAGTTTGAAATATTTCTTACTAAAGGGCACACCGTACTTACAGAATTCCCTAATGCATTATACGTCATCCAATTGCATCCAACAGTACTTTTTTCTGTTCCCAGGCCTATCTACTTACCTACCTACATAACTATAAAGCTACCTATTTACCAACCTACCTACGTACCTACGTACCTACGTACATACCTACCTACCGACATAACTACATAACTACATAACTACCTATTTACCTATTTAACTACCTACCTACCTACCTACCTACCTACCTACATACCTACCTACCTACCTACCTACCTACCTACCTACCTACAGAACTACCTACAGAACTACCTACAGAACTACATACCTACAGAACGACCTACAGACCTACCTACTTACCTACCCACCTAACTGATATCTTAATATTGGGCTACCATATTCATCCGATTACATGTCCCTCCTGGAATGAGTAAGGATCATTATCATGTGTTTACGTATTGTTACCATTTAATATTTTGTTGCAGAACAATAGTATACCTGCGCAAATGAAGATACTTTTCCAACTTTGAATAAGTGCTTACTCGCAAGGTCTAACAATTTGATAAGCTCCCAGAACGGCTAATTAGATAAAGACAATAAATCAGACGGAAGTAAATCCCTCGTGAGGGGGGTCTTTTTGAGCCCCCTTTGTAACTGCGCAACCGTAGATTTCCAGCCTTTGTAGTTTGGCCCACATTTAGTATTACCCTTAGGTACTAAGCTTAGTGTATTGAGGTCAGTAGTCAACATGGTGTTTTGCAAAATTCTTTTAAAGCCTTTTATTTTGCCTTACAATTGAGCAATTTCTTAATGTAAAAATTTGAAATTCGATTGTTTGTGTAAAGTGCTTGATTAACTAAATAAAATGTAAGTGGTCATATATTTATGGAAGTTAAACTTAAACCGGCAATTTTTTCTCCCGTAGAGGGTATGTGTCCCGTACTTCTTAAAATTTGAAAATGTATCGGCTTCTTTTTTGATAAAACATGCCCAAGAATTGAACGTCTTTTGGGGATGGGGTAGACACGACGTTGTCCGCTCTTGTGATAACCTTAATTTTGAGTTTGAGAGGAAGAATTATAATGACTTGATCCATTATGGTAAAGAGTCGGTCCATGATGAAATCCACACTTGCACGCTAAGCCACTATATTCTTTCCCGTGTTATCGAAAGCTTTCTTATGAATGATTTCAGAATTGAAATCAGGGTCGCATGGACTAGGACCCATGCTCCAAATATGGATCGTTGAGACTTCTCATCTTTACTATTGGTTCCGATATTTGTCACGAATACTTATGTTTCTCAGATATTTAGAATAGAAAACTATTCTATTGCTCAAAACAGCGTTTGGGTAACTCTTGCTGCTTTTAATTCATGAAATAAAGCGTAGCAACTTTACTTCCATTTCAATCAGACTTACATTCGGTAAACATTTTTTGACATAGCTACCTTACCTTATAATACTAGTAAAAACACATATTTTACCAATAATTTTGCAATGAAAACGGTTCAAATCAAATTCAAAGGTGTTGAAGTATTTTCAACGTGAATATCAAAGCATAAAATCACGTTTTATAGGAGTTATACGTGTTAAAACAACCGCGGGCCTACTAGGTCCCCCCCACCCCCTTGCTGGCTTAAGTCATCAAAAGCCCGTGCTAGGTAGGGTTAATGCATTCGAAGATGTCGACTACGACCTCAGATTGCAGCGATACTATTTCCAAAATTAGGTTTCTTGAGCTAAAACTTCAAACATGGTGAAAAAGTCATAGGGTCACATGGTATTAAAAACTTGAAAACACAGTTAAGCAGGCAACTCATTTTGATCGAAAAGCTTTTCGCCGATTCTCGTCAGTCGATCTACATCGGTAATGAATAGATACAGAAGAATCTATTTATAGCCAAGGAATACAATAGGATAAAGTAAAATAAAAATGCGGACATAGACAAAATTACAAAAGCTAAATTGATGGCGGGCTAAAACCTTGATAACTTGAAACAAATTCTTTTTGTCTACACAAACTACGCTTAAGACGCGAAAATCGATTCTGAAAAAGTTAAAAGAAACTTAAATTGTCCCATACTTAAAATCGAAAAATATTCGTTACTGTGGTCTGATGTACAATCAGTGTTTCCTGAATGTAGGTAAAGGTCCCTAAAGAAAAAATACCTGCAGAAAAAATCCCTATTGGAAAATAGCCACCTAGCAAAATACCCCTAAAAATCCCTAATTGAAGATATCCGCCATGGAAAAAAATTCCTACGGAAATATTCCCCCTTGTAAAAAATCCCTAAAGAAAAATTCCCTCTTGGAAAAAATTCCCAAGGAAAATATCCCTCTAGGAAAATTGCACACCCTGTTTGATAGGTACTAATGCAATGTAGGTAATAAAGGCACCTAACAGAAGCGAGTCTCTGATTTTCAATTGTTGCCATGATATTTGAATTACTTTTTTCACAAACGCTGCAATGATTGTGCTGCTCTTCTACAAAATTTAGATTAGTAGTTCACAATGATGTCTCACTGTTGCAATTTTAGACCTCATTTTTCCAATGGCCATTCGATAGACAAATTCAAAATTGTTTCTGTAATGGTGTCATTACTTCTACAGATACTCTTGTTGATGTATGTGCATTTAGTATTCAGACAGCAATCATAATTTCAAGAGCTCACTTGTGACTCAAATCCATTTTGAAGCTCTGCATGCTTGCTAGTTGGTTTGCTAATAAATAACCTTAACCCATCACCATGAACAATTATATTATTACTGCCCACTAAGACTATCTTCAATAGCCGCAAGTCTTAGGTCAGAACCTAGAATTGATATTTCAAAATCGGAGGATTGGTATCCTTTGAATTTTCTTCTGAACACGCAATTATCAAAGCTCTCTTCGGCCTTCAGCATTTCATATACAGTTCTCTTTGAATGGGACTCAGGAAGCCCTCCTAATCCCTCGGTTGCATTACTCTGTGGATCCATGTCAATGACAAGAACCCGATATCCAAGATCAGCCAAACAACAACTTAAATTATTTGTGGTGGTAGTCTTGCCAACGCCGCCTTTCTGATTGATGACGCTGATGACCTTCTCACCATCAGGAATGTCAGGAACAGTTTTCCTATAACAATTGTATAGGGTTTGAAAACGCGAGACTGAATAAAGTTGTTTTCCTCCACCTTCTGTTAGTAAATCAGGTGGTGGAACGGACCCGTCTTTAAGTTGTTGGTAAAAATTGCTACGGCTAAATCCAATAATTTCAATAACATCCTTAATTGATACGTTGGACATTTTGTTTCCTTTTTGTCCACTTGGACGTTTTTTGTAGTTTCTGTCCTCGAATTATAAAAGTAAAAAGAAAAATTGTAAAAAAAAAAATTGAAATTGTAGCTTTCCCGTTATACGGTATCCTCTATAGGAAACGAGGCTCCGTAGAAGGAAAGGCTTGTCTGATTCCCATTTTGACTGTTAATAATTCTTTATGAAAACTTTCATGTCTAAATTTTCGGAACTGGCTTTACTTTCGGAGGGGTTGAATTCCATAGTCTTTTCAGGGATTGAAAATCATGAAAGGTTGGGCAAGCGTAAAGTCGTTCTGAAACTAATTTGGGATGAGGAGCTCGCCAAAAGGGAATCAATCGCACTTTCAAATACAGAAGGTAACTCAATGGCCACAATCTTCGACACCTTGGAATTCAAACCAAATGTCTTAGACAATTTCAAAGACCTTCTTAATCCGAACTACACCACTTTTGTAAAAAAGGAATTCGAAAGGAATAGGGTAGAGGCCATTACAATTCTTATTCTGAAGGATATGGGGAGCAATCCCCTTTTTAGGAATTTGAATTTTATTCCAAGAAATGGCTTAAATCCACAACAGAAGCTCTTAGAAAAGGATTTTATTGTAAAAATTCCCAAGGCAAAGTTCGTTCTTGTATATGAATTCTTTAGGGACTTTTCATATGATGAAAAGAAGAACTTAGCTTTTCAACTTGTTTCCTTCTATTTGAAATGGCATAAGAAGGGTAAAGTTTACGGGGATTTGAAGCCAGAACATTTGTTCTGGGATGTTTCATCGAATACGTTGGTTATTTGTGACTTCGGGGGAGAGGCTACTTTTGGATCCAAAGGCTGGCAAACTCCAGAACAAGTGGAAGCAAAAAGCAATACACAAAAAACGGATGTTTACCAATTAGGGCTCTTCCTTCACAGGTTATTCGAGAATGAACCTAAAACAGAAGGATTCCTCAAGAGAATAATTGGGAATTCCACAGAGCGATATCCAGATTCTAGTGAGCTTAATATGTACTGTCTGTTTTCAAATACGTAGGTAATACTAAAACAAGAGTATACTATCTAAATGTATTTTTTACAGTGGTACACATCGTGTTTGTACTCATATGTAGCTGCTGGCTTTTGCAGTCATATTGTCGTTTTCAGATGGATTTGAATTTATTCTTGGAGTTGCCTATAAATGTTATATCGTTTATAATTACCATGTGTAACTTTATTGAAAGTTATATTGATAAAATGAAGTTATCGTAGACGGTTCAAGCCTTACATTTTATAAAAACGTGTCCAAATTTCAACAAGCATACGTAAGGAACACTTAAGAATGGGTTAATTCTCTAGAGCTAGCATCGCTTTCTTTGCTCTGGGTAGCAATAAAACTTCAATGATTCCTATCAAGGTGACGAAGAAACATCCCTAAATAAAGATATTTAACCTTGATCAGGGGCGGGGGAGGCCAGCGGCTATATTAACATATATAACTGCTATGAAAACTAGTTTTATGCTTTGATAGTAAGGTTTTAAATACTTTGACACCTTTGATGCTGAATGTAAGTGTTTTTATAGTGAATTTATTAATGAAAGATGTGTTTTTAACAGTTAAGGTGGCTAGATCAAGAAATGTTTACCGGGCAGATCTGAATGAAATACAAGTTGCTAGAATACAAGTTTGTTTCATGTACTAAAAGCAGTAAGAGTTACCTCAAAAGCTGTTTTGAGCCTTAGAATAATTTGCTTTTCTAACTGCCTGAGGCACAAATATTCATGACAAATATCGGAACGAGTAGTGGAGATGAGAAGTTTCGAAGATCGCATCTTAACGACTTGAAACAGAATATGTTGATTATGTCTCACGATATGCATTCTTTTTGATAATGACATGTGGCTATACCTATTTTAAATGCCATTTCGCCTTATCTATACATTTGGGGCCGTTCTCTATGGTTTTTAGGTAGAAATTTGTTGAAACGTTGGGAGTGGAAACCAAAATCGCTAATTACCCCTAAGTAGTGCTAATCAGCTCTTGATTAGCATTAATGAGTTTGAAATGTATCAAGAACTTAATTTTAGATCATTCTACGAAGTATCTGTCAAGTTCATGAAAAACAACTCGAGTCAGACCTTTAAAACTTTTCGCCAAGATAGGAAAAGTCAGAAAGTTTCAGCAACTTAGAGCAAAGCAAACAAAATTCATTAAATTATATATATATTCAATGCCGAGAGCCTACTAGCCCTTTTCCAGACCTTTTGCAATGCTTTGCAAATGGCAAGTTTGCAATTCGGCTTTCTTTCATGCAAAGTCCAGCTGCATTTGTTCTTCATCCCAGACAAATTCATGGGTTCGAGGACAGATAAGTAGAGGAAACAAACTAAGAGTTAATAGTAAATGATCTGCATTTTACCTGAAACCTTTGGCCCCAAAACTTTGCAGAAGCTTTCATAGTCTATATATCCCAGTAAACGATCGTCGTAAACTACAGCACTACTAATGATCCCTCCCAGTCTTGGCAACTTTGAGAGAGCAAGCTGACAAAAAGAATATGCCTCCTCTGTAGGTTTTTTTCAAGATGTTGGTATGTTTCTCTTGGACTCCGTGCAGCCTCAGGGTTTTAAATACAGCCTGATGTTGGATTGAATCAAATGCTTCCTCGTAGTCCACAAAGGCTATATAGAATGGTGTTCAGTACTCATTGGTCTTTTCCAGTACTTGCGTGACGGCTTGCAGATGGTCAATGGTGGAATGATCTTTGCGGTATTATGCTTATTCCGATGATAGATGTTCGCCTAGAGTGGTGTTGAGTCTGTTCTTGAGGATCCTCATGAACAGCTTGTAGATATGGGAGAGTAAGCTAATTGTTCTGTAGTTTTCGAGTTCTTTCTTGTCCCCCTTTTTAATGATCAATGTGATAATGGCCTTTTCCCACTCTTTGAGCACTTCTTCTTTTCTCATCACCGTGTTGAACAGTTTGATCTTTGTCCTAAAAGCCTCTCCTCCTGCTTTCAGCATTCCAACAACAACTTGGCCTTCTCCTGGTACTTTTCGCTCCCTCATTTTCTTCATGGCGTGTTCTATTTCACTGTCAAGGATTGGTGGTACTTCCTCTGCTTTTGCCGGCACTATGTTCTGGGCCGCGTCCTTGTAGAGATTTTCATAGAAATCTGCACATCTTTCAAGAATTCTCTCCCTGTCAGTGATAATGGTTCCATCTTGTTCTTTCAGGGATAGTATCAGAATCTTGTATCCTTCTCTGCTGTCAGTAGCTCTCTGAAATCCTCTTCCACTCTCAATTGCGTCTTTGACTCTTCTCGTGTTGTGTTCTCTTATGTCTTCTCTCATCAGCTTCCTGTAAGTTTTGCATAGCTCACTGTACTCAATTTTCTGCCTTGCGCTCTTATCTTATCTATAGCTCCTTAGCTTTTGGCTTCAGCTTTTCTTTTCCACATCTTTCATCTTTTCCTGCTGTTTTCATTGCAGACTCCTTTATGGCTTCTGTTGTCCTGCCATTACTTCAATATCTTCTTCTGGAGCTAGCACCTGAAAGCGATTTTGAAGCTTCAGCTCGAATTCTTCGGTCTTTCTCTTTAGAGCTTCGAGGTTGACTTTGGACTTCCCAACTTTTACCATTTTGTTCCTTTCGAGTCTTGTATTAAGTCTGATCTTACTACGGACCATTCTGTTGCCACTTCCAACATTAATTCTTTGGATAACATAGACAGTTTGGACGATATTTCTATTGCTAATGATGTAGTCAATCTCGGTCTTCACTAATCCGTTTGGGCTTTTCCATGTCCATATTTTGTTCTTTCTCTTCTGAAAGAAGATGTTCTGAATGCTCAGATTCTCAGACGCTGCGAATGGCACTAATCTTGTTCCTCTTTCGTTCCAATCTCCAAACCC
Source organism: Alatinidae sp. Z8VKAUB7J3 (assembly GCA_010016025.2). Taxonomy (NCBI): domain Eukaryota; kingdom Metazoa; phylum Cnidaria; class Cubozoa; order Carybdeida; family Alatinidae; species Alatinidae sp. Z8VKAUB7J3. Next base: position 55,915,781 of record JAAAKM020073195.1, read on the forward strand.
AAAAGATCCAACTGTTTCCCCGTCGCCCTGTTGCTGTTGCCCAAACTTTGCATTGGAATCACCCATGATTATCTTATATAATTAAGCAGCATGTACCATCGTATATTCGCCAAGAATCTACTCCTAAAAGGAAACAACCACCTCGAGTTTCAAAGATGTTCGGAATGTTAGGAAACAGATTTACAATGAGAAAAAAAGAAAAGAAAGTTAAAAAATGTTAATTACACTCCACTATTCAAACTAGTGCATATATATGATAATTCATAAAGTTTAAAATCTACTTAAAAAAGTCGCTGACAATTCCTTAACACGTAGGTTTTTATCTTTTGTTTAGAAATGAAAATTAGTTTGAATTAAGACCAGGTGGTTAGATATCATCTCCTACTCCCAGTAGCGTCCCTAAACATGAAATAAAAAATTTCATTTATGACAGGGGTCAACTATGACTGCTGTTTCATTCTAGAAATTTTCAGTTTTCCCCTTTTTATCTTTATTTCTTAGGAAGAAACACAAGAGCATGCGATTCTTAATGCTAACATGAGGCAGGTGAGTACATTCAAAGGGGATAATTAATTATCCGAAAGGGGATGGACAGATAGTCCACCCTACAATGGTAATTAAAGAGAAGTATAAATACCATGGGTTAGAAAATCATGTTTCAACTTGTTTGTGTATCAGAGCGAGATGGGTAGATTAAAGGGGTTAGCCAATTTGTACATTTTAGTCATATAAGGATATGCTAGTGAAGTGCAGACTTACTCGTCTAGTGATTTGAAAACATGACTGAGTTCTTAAAAGAAACACAATTATTCAATTTGTAAATTCGTGGGGATTTTTGGCTTATTTGATTTGGGTTAAATTAGGGTCAAGATCATTCTCTTTTCAGCATTGAGTCGTGTTTGTACAGTAATCGTAGTCCTATTAAAATTCTAAATGTTGGCCCGCTAAAATATCATCATCATCATCATCATCATCATCATCATCATCATCATCATCAATAAAATCATCATTAACATCATCATTATCATCATCATCATCATTATCACCGTCACCGTTATTATCACGCGTAAGATTCTAGTTTTGTGGGCTTACTTATTAATTTCAATAGATGTTACAGGCGTTGATTAAACTGACTCCTCTTTAGGACTGTTCCACGGAGCTGTTATTGTTCAGCTTGAACATAGTATATCATTCGTTGCTATTGGTTACTGCATGTAGTAAAGTGCCATGTCTAAGGACACAACATCTCACCAGTGGCAGTGACACTGAAACTCATAATTCTTAGGCAAACAATCCAACCACGACTGGAACCCACGAACTTTAGGTCATGATTTCCCTACCTTAACCACTTGGCTATAGTATTTCTCACGTTCTTCAAAAGTGAGTGAAAAAGGCAAACCTTAACTACAAGCATTTTCCGTAACCGCAACACTGAAACAAAGGAAGGAAGAGCAAAAGAGAGTCCGGTGTTAAATCTGCATAGCCAATAAATGCCAAAATTCCACTCTAAATATCGGATAAAGAAACCAGACATTTGGTTGTCTCTCCCCCTACCCTTTTGAGTTGGTATTTCCGCCCCTGTGTCTCTATCGTTCATTATCTATTTTTTCGTAGGTATGGACAGATCCTTATCTTGCGTGGGATCCTAAAAGATTTGGTGGCATAAGTAGGATCAATGTTCGACCTTAACCGTTTGCGCACCTCCTTGTCGACAAGGAACCACGTTTGTCTTGCCTCTCCGCCATTTGGCAAGGGATGGATGTAGTATCTGTTCTCGCTGATGACAGATTCTTTCCATGATACGTGAGAGGCGGTCCGGCCACGGCTTGCTTCTCTGCCCAGTAGCCTAATTTGAAGGACGTTGCCCGTGGACGCCCCAGCTGCCTTTTCTTTATTAATTAGCCTTTATAGTAGTGTTACTATTATTTTGGGTAATTTTTGAAATCGGTTCTGCTGCTCATAAGGGGTCTTTGATTGAGCGATTGCCACCTTTGTCTTCCTTAGATCAGAGGTTCTCAATAAAACTTCTCAATACGTTCTTTGAGAGACCGTCCGTGAACGAATTCAGTGTTAACAGCAACAGGAAGAAATTTCCATGCTAATACCTGGAAACTATTCACTTGGTAGCTGTTGGCAATTGACGGGTTTTAATGTAGCTGATAGAGATTGCACAGTCACTTTCAACCATGAGCATTCTTGTTTTGCAAGAACGGCTTTAACTAGGTTTAATCTACTATAACTTTGAGCTACTGAGACAACCCAGTAACTTTAGAAACGTTTGACATTCGTAGGTATCTTCGTAACTTCCGTTAGTATACTGATAAGTGTTAAACAAATGCTGCGTTCTTAAGGGTGAAAATGATAATGTTTGTGCCTTGTAAACATTACTTTCAAACAGCCTTCAAACACTTCGCGATAGCAACTTATAACCTTTCTTCAAACTGTAGATAAATTTTAACTGCTCCGTTTTGGAAGCGTAATTGACGTGGCACATTGTAATTCAATTGAGCTAGCAATAACACAGCGTCTTTATTGTGAATAGCAGCGTTAGCATGTTTGCCAGTCAGCTGAATTGACAGTCTAATGTCGCTTTACGCTGCCAGTCAATCTAGAGCCTTAGCAAGCCCCGTAATGAATTATAGTATAATGCAAGAGACCTGTAGGGAGCGGGGGGGGGGGGAGGGGGGAGCATGAGCAAAACGTTTTCTCTGTTCTACTAATCGGAGACCCCAGAAACTGCAGTTACTCTATCCAAAGCTCCCTTCGTGCCTCCTATTAAACGAAGAAACGTATTAGCAGTAACATTGAGCTTTGTCCTTAGCCTTTTGTTGGCTTCCTCTTCGCGACGCTTCTCTTCGGCTGATAAGCATGGCAGCGTGCAGGAAAAATATTAACGTGTACTCGTTTTATTCTAAATATCGTCCCACATGTGTTACCTGTGCTTTTCCAGCATTTTTTGTCATTGTTGAAACGTATACCAGCGTCAATAGTAAGTAGAGGAATGAAGCAATACAAGTCAGACTGACTTAACGTCCGTGTTATACAATTGCATGCGTTGGACGCCGTGGTTGGACGGATTTTGTCAGTGCCTCCCAAGTCGGCTTTTCTGACCCTTCATTCCCTTAAATGCCGCCTAGCCATTCTCCTCATATCTTTCTTGCCTTGCATCTACCAACTGGACCTGCCACCTCAACGGTTCTATATTTACCATGTCACCACCGCGGATCGAACCAGTGACCCACGCTTTCGCGGTTTGCGCTCTACCAACTGAGCTAGGTGACCTCCGATGTTAATATACTTTTATTTCTCTAATTGCCGCATTAGCTCCCAATCATCCACCGGTGGATATCGACATCCATATCAACGCAATTGGAGACCAGCCTCTCTGTGCCATGTGACTTGACCAAGGAACAACTGCCATCCGCCCTTCATCAGTCCGAAGCCCATTAAGTTAGAAAGTATCATCGAAAGTATCATCGAAGTCAATTAATGTAAATAAGCAAATATATACAAGCAGAAGACAGGAGTAACATGTAAGTTAAACAAGGACTTACTCAAATGTAAGCACATAATATTTGGATCTAAGAGAGAATCATCAATTATTCTTTCTAACGGGTTTTGGACTGATAGAAGGGCAAGGTAGCAGTCTTTCCTTGGTCACGTAACATCGAGGAGACGCTTATCTTCAGTTAGAATCTGGATATCGATGTCCACCCAGAGGATGACTGGGAGCTAATATGTCGACTAAAGAAATAGCGTATGTGAAGATCAGAGGTCACCTAGCTCAGATGGTAAAGCACGCGCTGAGATAGCGTGGGCCATGTGTTTGAGCCCCGGCGATGACAAATTTTCAATTTCTCTAGTGTCTTTTTAATATTAAATCTAAGAAATCAAAATACACTTAAGGGTAATAAACTGAAGGGTTTCCTCCTCAAGCTTATATGCTGAGGGAGTGGGTAAGGGTTTCACCAGTCTTAAGAAATCTTTTACTTTTTCATGGTTATCTTATTGTTAAACAAAAATCTGCAGAGATTCCTTCTGTTTTTAAGTTAGTAGCTCACCCCCAACTACTACTGTCATATCGCCATTAAGATACCTGTGAAATGGAAAATGTAGGGAAACTTTCTTATTAACTTCTGAGACAATGAAAACTTTATTAAACTTTTCGTATTAGTTTAATGTAAGCCTACGTTTAGTGGTTTGTTCTAGTGCTGTTCATACCGACGCGATTAATCAATTACAAACTTAGTACACCAAATGGGAATCTTTAGTCCCACGCGTTACAAGGTTAATTTTAATCCACACACCATTGTGTAGGGTTATCAGAATCTGTCCTCAAAAAAAGTCTATTATGGCTTACGTGTTAGGATTTATATGGCATTCTCATGCTCAACGGCAATCCTACTTTATTTATATAAAATTATATTAGATACAAGCTAACCTCTGTGGCAAGTTGACAAGCCTGTGGACCAGGGAATTATCCCGTTTACCCTTATCTTTAATGGATAGGACATTTTTTCCGCGTGCAAATGGTATCGTAAGATAGTGGTCGTTCCGTGTTATCTATCAAGTAAGACTACTCAACTGTTTAGATCCAGGCCTTACATAGTCCAGTAAGAGGACTTACAATTGATACTCGGTGTAAATTTAAAGTTTGCTCTATAGGCTTTTTTTAGAAACGCTGCCAATGGGTCATTTGGGGCTTGGCGACAAGTAATTAAGCCTTTCCATACACTCTGCGCCATATGACTTGATCAAGGAAGAACTGTCGTCCGAGCCGTCATCAATCCAAAGCCCATTAAAGTTGGAAAGTATCATCGAGAAGAGAGAATTTGAAATGTTGGTTAGAAAAGAACACTGGAGAAATGGAAAAGCATGTCACCACTGGGGATCGAACCCGTGACCACGCTTTCGCGGCGTGCGTCTACCAACTGAGCTAGGTGACCTCCTTTCTCTAGTGTTCTTTTCTAACTAACATTTCAAATCCTCTCTTCTCGATAAAATTTCTTTTAGTAAAGTATTATCCTACCCTGGGTACCTTAACTGTATTAAAACTAGAGTAGTATGAAATTTTGCTTAACTTTGAATATGCGCCATTTTCTTTTGAGCCACAACAGCGTGAGATATTTTTGTTGCTTTATACAAAATTCAAAATGTGATAAAATGGTCGGAATAATAGTTTCCACTAGAAAATATCTTCTGAGCCTGGAAATGATATCATTAAAGTGAAAGTGAGAAGAGGTTGAAGACGCCACTTTTGCTATTCGTCTTCGATTAAAACCTAAAAAAGTAACAGTAACGTAAGATATGTAATTGCTTGTTTTCTGATATCGCTTTTGATTGTCAATTTAAAACTTTAAATATTTCGGGAACGCAAATGTTTTAAGTGTATAATGTGCCAAAAGTTATCATTGCCATTAGAATAGGTAAATTTTGCGAAGATTACAAAGACTAGGAATGGAATAGGAGTCGAAATTGGCAAAATAGTCCATGAGGGGGTTGTCTGCAGGTACAGAAGATGATTAGAAAAGTCAAAATTTCAATCCGCCTGTTCTCCTACTTCCAACATCACAGGTACAAAGGGAAATCAACATTAGCAACATGGATACACAACAAATGCGTTTAGGGGCTGCAGTGCCCAGTTTTCTAGATTTCATCAATTAAAATACTATTTTTCTGGCACTTTTATAATTCTTTAATAAGAAATGAAAATGAAATAATATTAAGTCTGCAGAATCTCCGATTGATTACCTAATAATTTTCAGGTATATTCTTGGCAAATAATTTGCAGCCCCAATATTTTTCGCCAGTTGTGCTTATGTTTGGTAAAAAAGTTCACCCCTGTCAATCAGTTTATGCAGGTGTATCTATTTGTACTGGTCTATCTTTCCACTGACATTGTACAATTTAGCACATCAATCCCTAGGTCTGAAACCGTCTTAACCATTCAGCCTCCCCTATAATCAGTCTTTGCGATGATCATGTGTCGTCGAGGCTGCTTTTCTTTCACAATGCCAATCTACCTGAGACGTAGAAACAAGAAGACAGTTCCATTGTGGATGTCCTTATCTTAACTTGTGTTCAAGGTAATAAACTACAGCCTTCCCTTTTCACTGGTATCGAAGCACACTGATTGCAAAATATTCCATTGTTGTTTTTGCTTTCGAATGTCTTAGGTGTTACAGGTAAACATTAACAGTTTTATATCTGAGCTGACAGAAGCAATGTTGCTTTCCTTCCTGACAATTACAGTGTGTTGTAAAACATACTCGGCAATAGGACAGCATTTGATTGAAAACCCGTCATGTGCTGACGACTATCAAGAGGATTCGTTTAGGGTATCAGCGAGAGCCAGATCTCCAAAAATAATTTGTTTACAATTTACGTCTTTTCAATAACACGAGAGGCAGAAAACGTGTCGCTCTCGTGATCGTTATTTTCTAGGGTCTTCTCGTTTCCTATAAATTCATTGTAACAGCTTTCTAATTTCACTCCATACGATTGCTGTGGTCAGTGTACGACGAAAACGTTTAGAAAAATGAATCCGTTACTCAACGCAATATTCAAATAAGTTTTGTTAAGCTGCTAAGTGCTTTTTATTTACTACCTTGCGCTCCTTGAAGTGATTATTTGAGGTACATGCAATTATATATTATAAGAATGGTCTACTGCAATGTCCATTAAGACAATAATGTTGATCGAAAACATGGAAGGGGGTGGAAATTTTGAAATTGACAAGCATGGGGAGTAATATTATCAGAGACGCGAGAGCTCAGAACCCTTTCAGAAATCATAGTCGTATTTTACAAGCATTTTCATACTTTAAGCTGTATTTCAAGTGGAATCTTCTCCCCCACAAGGTACCAAATGCTTAACGGAACCTTTATCTTTCTCTCGCTTGTATTTCTCGCTAGCATTTCTAATTTTATCCCCGTCACAGTTAAAATTTGATATATGTCGGCTACTGATGTCTGATCAATATAAAATTATGACGCAACAGAAAATGACTCTGCTCTTAAATTGACTTTACTATTGCCTGAGCTGTCTTTTCTACTGTAGAGAGCCTTTTCACAAGCAGTTGATTTCCGAGAACGAAATGCTACCTCGCAGCCGACTTTGTTCGAAGTTACGTATAAAGCAAATTCAGACACCTCAGTTTCCACCGTAAATTGCAAGCATCATCAATCCGGGCTAAGCATGCTCTAGGACGATCATATTTGAGTAGGTAAATACAATCAACAACTTCTGATAAACAGGAATTAATTTAAATGATATAATAGACTGAATCTTATCTTAGTATAATGGTATCCATTTAGCACAATAAACAACAAGATCCATTAGTTGTGCACGGATTACAAAATTAATTGCGAAGGGAAATTTATATAGTACCTTTCAGCAAATATCAGGCTTTATAGAACTATTCCTAAGTTAATTATTACCGATACATTAAAGTAGCACTTGCTTTTGTTTAAACTCATCTTCCCCTTCTTGCAACTGTCAAGAATGTTACCAAGTTAGTGCCATGCTGTGTGTGCGTGTGAATGTGTCTGTGTGTTTGTATCTGTGTGTTTGTATCTGTGTGTTTGTCTGTGTGTCTGTCTGTGTGTCTGTGTGTCTGAGTGTCTGAGTGTCTGCGTGTCTGCGTGTCTGTGTGTCTGTGTGTCTGTGTATCTGTGTGTCTGTGTGTCTGTGTGTCAGTGTGTCTGTGTGTCTGTGTGTCTGTGTGTCTGTGTGTCTGTGTGTCTGTGTGTGTCTGTACGTCTGTGTGTCTGTGTGTCTGTTTGTCGATCCCTATCTTGGAAACCAAGGAAAATTGCATTTTAGCGTTAGTAGCCTAGTGTGTCTATTATTTTATTCCACGGTGGCCGTTTCAAACCACAGGCCGTAGATAATCTGATTGGGCTCAATGGAATGGAAATTAAAAGTTTTAGTGCCAATTTGGGCTAATATGCCAGTTTTTTAAAATTTTGAGGTTTTTCGTCGATCAAGATCTGTTAAAAGTTATACAAAAAATCCACCAAATCAAAGAGATATGAAAAAGAACTGATAGCAAAAAAGTGAGGACTGATAACGCTGCAGAAACTAGAGAAGAAGATTTAACGTAAGGCAAAAGATAAAGTGAAAGTTAATTCCAACGCTAACCCTGCAAATTGACACAATTAAAAAAGTGCAAAGAAATCATTAAAAGTGGATAGTTTACTAATAAACAAAAATATCAACTAATCAATTTCTGTTTACAAAAGCAATTCAAGCCAAAGATAAATCTAGGCCAAATGTTCAAAGTTATTATTATTATGTTAAATAAATTATAAATTATGCTGCTATATTAAGCTATGTTAATATCATTTGATTATGTTGAACTATATCCTTTGTTCTCAATATCATTCAGGTGGGCACAATGTTTGGAATCGCTCTTTGACGTATTTTCTTCACAAGGTTAAAAAAAAGTCAATAACTGTCTCTTATTCATGTATATACATTGTCGTTGTTTCAGCCATATATAATATGAAATTAATATACTCACATGGGAAAAGAAGCGTGGATGGAAGGGGGATTATCAATAAAAGACCTCTCCAAATATCCCTTTCCCTCTCCTTGAAAAATTCGAAATTTGATTCTTGAAAATTCTTTTTTTTTCATTGACTTACATTTCAAGCATGACCTTGATCGTTTCAAGGTGAACTGACATGTAGAAATAGCATAACGAATTTAAAACCATCCGCTATTCTTTAATAGGCTTGTTTATCATTTTTCAGATCTCAACGTTTGATACTCGATCTTTCCACTGTATATTCTTGTTTTGTCGGAGACATGAACTTTCAAAGGCCAGGACCCGACGTTCTTGTTTCCTATTAATATACCATGATTCGGCTTCGTACGTCAGAATCGACCAGGATTTAGCTAGTACTAAATCAAGCCAATGAGATTCGCACAGGATTTTCTGATTGCCTGAAAAATTCTGACTGGCTCAAATTAGCTTTAGCTAAATCTCGCTTTTTGTTTAATATCATTATGAAAGGGCCTTAAGGCCGTGATTAAGTGAACTTGAAAACATCGAGCTTCAAAATTGAAGTTAGGGTGGCCTTCTGTCTTTTAATTCTTTAGAGACCGTCGATTGTCAAAACTTCAAATAGCACCAATTATCAAGTCTTGTAGAAGGTTTTGATAGACAGCTTCCTTTGGCGAGATGCTTCAGCCGAAAAATAGTAATATATTTGGCTGCGTCTTGCAAAGCTTGGTTACCGACCAAGGGAGAAGAGAAAATGAGCAAAAGAGCACTATCATTCTCAAGTACAAAATGCCCATGTATATGTGGTAATGCTCCACTCTTTGAGAATTATGTATAATTGCAATGTGTCTGCTGAGAATATATATATATATATATATATTACATATTATTATTATTATTATTATTATTATTATTATTATTATTATTTTATATTATTCTGCTCTCTAAAAAGACGCTTTAGACCTAAAAAATGTCCTGTATACTTAAAACTACCGTGACATAGAAACGTTTCACTTAAAAGCCATAGGAAAATGTTTTGGCGCTGTCGCTTCACGTGTATTTTATACAACCAAAAAAGCATTATCAACCAACCGTAAAGATCGCATGCCCTCCACAAATTCTAGCTCTGTAGTTTATCAATTTTTATGCCAGTGCAAGTCTGGCTATGTTTGTAGCATGACTTTGAGGCTGGTTGACCGAATTAAGCAGCGTGTGCCATCCTTTATTCGTCAAGCATCAACTCCTAAACGGAAACACCCACCTTGGGTTGACCAAAAACACCACTAAGCAATGTGACTCTGTCATCAGGCAGCACTTGTTTTGGAACCCAGACGGTGCCAAGTGTACATGGGCGATTTACTTCGTATCATAGGAAAGGCCAGGTCTGCATTTCATTTGGCCGTACTGGAGTCAGTCCCCATAAAAGCAAGAAAACCTTTACTATGCAAAAAAAGAATTCCTTTTTTGACTAGGCCTATTCAATTAATCTTGTTTTAGTGGATATTGATTGTTTAAAAAATACAAGCCATTTGGGTTGTCCAAATTCTGATTGGCTCTTTTAAAAATACAGTTGGATATACTCTTTCACACACTTCATTTCGGTCATTCTGACGTTAGTACTCTGAGGAGTGTCAGGCGAAAAAAGGTTTTAGGTACACAATATTTTCTCTATTGCGTGCAATATTCTATTTTTGTTTAATCCTTTGGCAACTTGATAGTTTTTGACTCTTTGCAGCGTTTCATACACACTTCTACAGAACTGGACATCGGGGTAGGGTGGGAATGTTAAAGTTTCAACTTTGCCTAGATTCGAGAGGGGAGAAAATAGAGATTTGAAATTTGGTCGATTTGTAGATAGTGATCTAAAGAATCGGAAAAAGAAAAAAAAATGAAAACTCAAATTTCGGGCGTCAACAATTTATACAGTAAAAAAGTGAAATCCGCTAACGTCAACTTTTCATCGTTATTCCCATATTTCGAATTCAATAAGAGAATTCTTTGCTTTATTTAAAAAATAAAAGCAGAAAATAGATTATTTTTTGTGTTTTATGTAATATTCAGAAGTTTGTTCTTGCTAGAATTGACCTAGATTAATATTAAAAGTATCAAAAGCTGGAAAAATAGTCACGTTTGTAGGGAACTGATAAAATATAATCAATATAACGAAGAACCTTTGGAATTACTTATAGATACAATTGAAGCAGGAGATTGCTTTGAAAATTAATATACAAGTCCACCAAATTTCAAGTCCCTATCTGCTCTCCGGTCGACAAGAAGGTAAAGAGGTTAATTTGGACCCCGCCCTCCCCCTCCTCTTGTTAAGCATCTAGAGGATAGCTGCGTATCCATTTTGAATTGAGGTATAATGGCACTGCAGGACTAGGTGGTCGGCATCTTGAGGTGCTGCGCCGCACCTCGGGTATAAAGGGGATGGAGCGAGGCCCCATCTGTGGAGGTTTGCTGAGGCTTTCCTGTGCTTAGAGAGAAGTCTGTTGCAGCTGACCCATTGTTTTCTGTTGCAAGATCAGAATACATAGCGACAGGATACAGATAATGAGTCGATTGATACTGATATCGTTGACTCAAAATGAGCTCAAACAATTTTGTCAATCAAAATACTAGAATAAAAGAAAATCACAACAACCTTAAAAAGGTAGAGAAAAGGGAGAAGACATTCCACTCAACCGGCACAGCAGATAAATAAGGCTTCAACGGGTTGGCCTGACAAGGATCTGGTGGCTTCATGATTAACATGATCTTCATGTTATAAGATAAAGAAGTTTAGTCACCTGCAAAAAACAATTAGGATACTTAACATGTGACACAGGCAGATTGAGACAGACTATTTTGCCTAAGGAAAACGGATTCAGTCATCCTCGTAGTGACAGTGGACTTTATAAAATAACTTGATCGGAGCTAATAGCAATAACAAAGACAAACGGAGACGAAGGGCGCAACGGTCAGGCCAGTAGACAGGAGTTGAAAATTTGGAGAGGCAATTTTGGGGGTCTATTATGCACTTGGGGCGCTATTATGAACTCGGGGCCCTTTATGGACTTGGGGCACTATTACGTACTGAGGGGGGCTATTCTTAGTCTCAGGGTGGCCTCAGGACGCAGCCTGCTTAAGGGAGACCTATCTATGTTTGCATCTCGACATGAGAATTAAGGGGGCCGGCAGTAAGTTTAAAGGGGTGTAGCCCCCTTTAGCTCCCTGTCGCTACGCTAGCCGGTGAACTCTCTAGCGGTTACTCAGATTTTTCTAGATGGGTAAAAAATGACTGATAAGATAAAAATATCTGGCCTAAAGAACAAACTGTACAAATCCCTCCTATTACCAAGTGCCTCAATACATCTGAAATATAGACAATCAAGAAACCTGCCGATGGTCTAATTCTTGTACTCGATGCATGGAGTCTGAAGGATATCACTTATGTTTTCCTAGGGTATCGCATCTGTTACGAGTCACCAGGTAACGAATACGTTCGGAACACCGCCTTCTGGATGTTATTTGCAGGAGACCCATTTTCTGCTAGTTACAAAGTCCAAGCCAGCGCAGTAAAACTGTATTATCGCGATACGTCCAAAACACTGGCGGGGGAAAATACTAAGAAAAAGGGTCTGTGAACAGACACGGTCGGATCGTTAACTCCCGAAAGAATGCATCAGGGCTTGCATGAGCGTCAAAAAGGCAAGCGTGGCCATACAAGCAAGTAAACAAGCTAAATATTTAGTACGAACGCATGCGTCAGAAATATATTTTCACATTACCTGGTGGACCAAATAACAAGATTCCCTTCACATGTTTTAAGCCTGCAATAAACAAGGTAACAATTAATAAAATAAAAATTAATGGTAGGGGTAAGCGCTCAACATTGCAACTGCTTAAGTAAAGCTGATGGATGTTTGAATTCTGACACATGAGATTTTAATGCCACGGATTTTGGGGGAGACAGCTTCCTACGTGGCTACGGGTTAGCCTAGGGTACAAACTACGTAGTCATTCCATATGCTGTCGCGTTTCTTTGAAAGGCGATAAGCATGGCGTTGCCGCAAACAGTCCCCACAGTACAACGAAATAAAAGCCGTTAACAAAAAGGAAGAAAGTCAAGATATTGAATCTTCAAATGAAGATCTTTCTTTAAATGGAAAAGATTTGTACGATTGAGTACTCTTCGGTGCAGAAGAAGCGGACTAATAGGGCTGAAAAGTAATTCTTCACACGAGGTGCTATCGAACCACAGTTTCGAAACAAGCTAAAAGCACAGTTCCCGTTGTATATGTAAACATATCTACAGATATCGAGTAAAGATATTTTAAAAGTTATTCATTTATCTTCAATATCGCTAAGTTGGTATAATGAGGGGCGTGGTATGGTAACAACGGCGGCGATGGAAAGTGAAAAATTAACACAAAAGGGTGAACATTTACTGGATACCTAAAAGTGTGGTATTGATACACGCATGGGTCATACCTGATATAAGACGTGGAGAGAGTTGGAATATGCGTCTCCCCTTGCCCAACACACAAAATATACACCATTTCGGTCCCTTATTACATGCATATTTTTCCCAGTTAATTCCTGGTAAAGGTATCCGACAGGGTATCTAGCCATCTGCTCATATACTTTACTTGATTACAATCAATTAACATCTATGTTGTCTGTGGAAATCTAATATATTAATCTAGTACAGACGAGATAAAGCTTGCGAGTCTTTAACAACACGCCTTTTATTAACAGTGAAATAATTATTGAAATTAAGGTACATAAACATGAAAAGAAGCAGACAGGCTAAGTTACGAATAGACAGCGTCACCATAGAGAACCCCCAACTCTAATTCACAACATGGGATGGTAAAGCATGTTCATGGTCACCCTACACACCTAAACCTTGTTGGCTTCAGAAAAGAGACTTGGCTTGCAGGCTATACTAGGGCTGTTCTAGACTCCTAGCCTCCAATTCTTAACACTTTTAAGTCGCTTCCACCAAACTCCCCCCTCCCTCCAAGAAATTTAAAATCATCTCCCCTGAATGATACCTTAACATCCACTTGTAGTAGGATCGTGGCTATTATAACAGATATAACTGCTTTAAAACTTTGCTGCAATCCTTAATATCACAATAGTGAATTCTTCCGGGCATTCAGCTTCTATTTAACTGCTATTATCATGCCTACCTCATGTCTATCCATTAAAACGTGGTGTATATCATCATTTAATCTCGGATGGGAGGCCTCTTATGCAATGTAAAATTCAGAGCCTTTTAGGTTCAAAGCTTACCTTACAGGATGTCGAATGCTTGTTACATCCAGGATTCTCAGTTCAGTGATAGCTGATTTGTTTAAAGATGGTAGCTCTCTACTTCCAAAGATACTGTAAAACTCGATGATAGTAAAAGATTAATATGACCCTCATATTTTTGATTTCAATGCAGGGGTAAAACCATTAAATCAGAAGCAGAGGGAGAGGGATACTATGAAAAGTTTAAAAGTTTCTTTTGTTATTGTATTTGATTTTAAGAGACGACTTGGCATATTTTGACAAGAAAGAGATGATATGACACCAGGGCGATCTGAATAACAGGCCTGGACAACATGCAACCGAAGGTCAGAACTGGAGGCTATTGACTAAACATACATTGTGTATCAACAATGACTATAATTCCAGTCATTTCACATCTGGGAAGCTCATATCTGTTTGTGTTCATTACATAACGTTTTTTAGGCATGTTTGTGTCACAAATAGCAATAATTTTACATCAGATTATCCTCCTGAATAAGATACACCTTCGCCTTCTAGACAAATTTCAACAGTTCTGTTGCATTTAGGTGCAACAATCGTTTAATGAACAATTGTGGGTAGAAGTATGTGATTGACGCTTTCGTATTATTGTTACCGATTAAATTTCAAATACTTTAATACTGTTTTGTGCAGATATTATTCTAACACAGAAAAACCAACTGCTGACTGATAAACACAATGGCCTCCAATTTTGGCCTTCGGTTGGATGTTATCCAGGCCTGTTATTTAGATCGCCCTGCATTGGACTGTCTTTTTCCATCTCTTTCTTACTGTGGTATTTTCTTTATTTTCCCTCTCAGAGAAACTCTGTCAAATTTCATAAGGAGTTAACTTGCCATAAACTGAGGCGCAAGATTTCTAACAATATAATCAGAATTCTTAGAGATTTTAGCTAAAATAATAAAATTACGGCAAAGATGCAAAAGGGTACCCTTCGCGCTCTTTGGGACACTCCACCAGTGTTTCATGCCAGTCTCCCTAATAAGCAGTCTCTCCACCTTTAAGCTGGCCTTGAAGTACATGTTTGTGTTCTTGATGTACATTTTGAAGGATAATCTGCCGACGTTCTTTCTTAGCCTACTACCTTTTTTGACAACCTTTGGCAAATAATATTTCAAGCCAGTCAAACGTACCTCATGTCCTACCATTTAAACAAGAATCACCTTGAAAAATGTGATTTCACCGTGACATTATCGTTTGACAAATGATTATCTGTATTTTCACGTATATCACCACGATGAGCAATCCTTTAGGTAGTATTCACCTTGAAAAGTGTTGGGTCTTTTTCTTGGTACCAGTTAAGTCCTTGAGTTACCCTTACGTTTAAAAAGACGGAGCACACGCCGCAAAAGTGTGGGTCACAGGTTCGAGTCCCGGTGGTTACACATTTCTCTAGTGTTCTTTTCAAAACTAACATTTCAAATTCTCTCTTCTCGATGACACTTTCTAACTTTAATGAGCTTTGGATTAATGACGGGCCGGAGGGCAGTTCTTCCTTGGTCAAGTCACACGGCGCAGAAAGGCTGGTCTCCGATTGCGTGAAGCTGGATGTAGATGTCCACCGGTGGATGATTGGGAGCTAATGTGGCGACTAGAGAAATGAAAGGTGCGGGCGAGCGCCGCCTACCGTCGGCGCGTGGTGCCGCGCATGATCGCGCGGGCGCTGGCCGATGCCCACGGTGGCGTTGGGGTTGCGGCATGACCGATCTCACCCTCGAGATCAACGGGCAGGCGCGGAGGGTGACCGCCGATCCGGCCACCACCTTGCTGACGGTCTTGCGCGACCAGTTGCACCTGACCGGCGCCAAGCGCGGCTGCAACCAGGGTGTCTGCGGTGCCTGCACGGTCATGATAGACGGCGAGCCGGTGCGCAGCTGTCTCTCGCTCGCGGCCAACTGCGCGGATTCTAGCGTCACCACCATCGAGGGGCTGGCAGCGGGCGGCGCGCTGGGCGAGCTGCAGCAGGCGATTATCGATCGGGGCGCGGTTCAGTGCGGCTTCTGTACCTCCGGCATGGTGGTGGCCGCCCAGGCCTTCCTGAAGCGGAATGCCAAGCCTAGCCTGCAGGAGGTGCGCGAGGCCCTGTCCGGCAACATCTGCCGCTGTTCCGGCTACAAGAAGATTGTGGAGGCGGTTTGCCAAGCGGCGGGAGTTGAGCCATGACCGCCGTCGGCGCCAGTGTCCCGCGGCTTGAAGCCAAGGAGAAGGTGACCGGCCGGGCCCAGTACATCGCCGATATGACCCGGCCCAACATGCTGCACGGCGCGATCCTGCAGAGCTCGGTCGCCCATGCCCGAATCACCGGCTACGACGTAAGCGAGGCGAGCGCGCTGCCGGGCGTGGCCGCGGTTCTGACTGGCGCCGACTTTCCGGAAGGTCGCATGGGCGCCTTCATCAAGGACGAGCCGCCGATCGCGCAAGGCAAGGTGCGCTATCTGGGCGAGCCGGTGGCCGTGGTGGCCGCCGAGGACGAGGAGACGGCAAGGCAGGCGGCCCGCCTGATCCGCGTCGACTGCGAGGAGCTGCCCGAGATCAACGACCCCGAGGCCGCGCTCGCGCCCGACGCGCCGCTGATCCACGAGGAGCTGGAGAGCTACTTGAAGGTCTTTGCTGCCCAGAGCTACGGCAACGTGGCCT
Organism: Alatinidae sp. Z8VKAUB7J3; assembly: GCA_010016025.2. Lineage (NCBI taxonomy): Eukaryota > Metazoa > Cnidaria > Cubozoa > Carybdeida > Alatinidae > Alatinidae sp. Z8VKAUB7J3. The sequence continues at coordinate 55,932,228 of JAAAKM020073195.1, forward strand.
CCGAGACCGAGCTGCTCGAAGGCGACATGGCGCGAGGCTGGGCGGAGGCCGAGGTGGTCGTCGAGGGCGAGTTCTCGACCGCGGCGCAGGCGCACCTGGCGATCGAGCCTTGCGGCGCCCTTGCCGAAACCGATGCCGCCGGCCGGGTCACCCTCTGGTCCGCCAATCAATCGGTGTTCCGGGTCCAGGCCAACGTTTGCGAGAGTCTGCGCCTGCCCATGGCCAAGCTGCGCTGCCTGACGCCACGAGTGGGCGGCGGCTTCGGCAACAAGATGGAGGCCCATGTCCAGCCACTGGTGGTGCAGCTCGCGCTGGTCACCGGCCGGCCGGTCAAGCTGATCCTGTCGCGTGAGGAGGACTTCGAGATGGTGCGGGCGCGCCATCCCTACCGGATCCGCTGCAAGACCGGCGCCAAGCGCGACGGCACCCTGGTCGCTCGCGAGATCGAGGTGCTGCTCGACGGCGGCGCCTACGGCGACGACAGCCCGGGCGTATGCCAAATCGGGAAAGGACCGACATGACCTACGACGTTGAGATAAAGAGCTTTGCGACCAAGACCGCCGCCACGGTGCCCCATCAGGGCTCCTACATGAACATCGGCCAGGCGTTCGAGCGCTTGTTCGGCGCCTTGGCGACGAACGATCTCCTGTCATCCGACATCGAGATGGTCGGCATCTACCTGGACGACCCCAGCGCGGTTGCCGAGGAGGAGCTGCGGTCCCGGGCCGGCGTCATGATGAGCGCCGAGGTCGCGGCCCACGCCAGCCTGGAGGCGGTCGAGATCGCCGGCGGCCAGCATGCGGTGCTGCGCCACAAAGGGCCCTACGCCGACATGCAGGCCGCATACGACTGGCTGTTTGGCGTCTGGCTCCCGCAGTCCGGCCGGGAGGTCGGCGACGCACCGGTGTTCGAAACCTACCTTAACAGTCCGCGCGACACCGCGCCGACCGAGCTCCTGACCGAGATCAATCTGCCGCTTCGCTGATCAGTGGAGCCGCGCTCCCGGGGCCGTTCCAGGCCTCAATCCTACAACCGCCCATCGTAAGCCATGCGGTCGATGGAGCAGGCGATCACCGTGAAGCTATCGGCGGCAAAGGCAGCCTCCAACGCCGCGGTCAGGGCCTCGCGGCTGTCGACCGTGACGCCCTTGCCGCCGAGCGCCTCGGCGACCGCCTCGAAGTCGGTCGGCTGAAAGTCGACGGCCCGGTTCTCGAAACCCATGGCGCGTTGCTTGAGCTCGATCAGCGCGAGGGAGGCGTCGACGAAGACCACCACGGCCACCGGCAGCTTGAGGTCGCGCAGGGTGGCCAGCTCGCCCAGAACCATCTCCAGGCCAGCATCGCCGGTGAAGGCAACCACGGCGCGCTCGGGCGCGGCCAGCTTGGCGCCCATGGCGAGCGGTAGGGCGCAGCCCATGGTGCAGAGCCCGGTGGACTGCAGCAGGCCGCGCGCGCCGTAACACTCCCAGACCTGGCTCAAGAGGATTCGGTGGGCGCCGCTGTCCACCGTCGCAACGCCGTCGCGCGGCAGGGCGGCGCGCACGGTCCGCGTGATCGCTGCCGGGCCCCAGGCCTCGTTCTGATTGAAGGCGGCGGCCAGGCGCTCCTTAGCGGCGGCGGGGGCGCCGTCGCGCCAGGTTGCTCGCGGGGCGATGCCGTCGCGCAGGGCGTCGAGCCCGGCCTGGACCTGGCCCACGAAGGTCAGGCCCGCCTGGTGCATATAGTGGCGGTTCGGTGCGGCGGTGAGATCGATCACCCGCTGTGTGGCCGGGTCCCAGAGATTGCGCCAGCCGCTGCGCATTTCGATCGGGTCGTAGCCGGCCAGCAGGATCAGGTCGGCCGCCTCGATCAGGGGCAACAGTTCCTTGTCTGCCGTGGGCGACAGTCCGGCACCGCCGAGCGCGAGCCCGTCGTCCTCGGGCAACAGGCCCTTGGCCTTGTAGGAGGAGATCACGGGGATGCCGAAATCGCGGGAGAAGGCACTCACGGACTCGCCGGCGCCTTGGGCCATGGCATCGAGGCAGGTGAAATAAAAGCAAGAGTATCATTATGGCTAGAATATGGTACACTTTCACATACGATCAGAAGTTTATCTAATCCTCAGTGTTTTTGTGCGTATTTTTTCTCTCTCTCCCACCTTGCCCGTGTGACTGAGTGTCTGTTTGCATGTCTCTATGCATGACTTTTTGTATTTGTGTGTCTGACTTTGTATTTTTGATTGTGTTTTTTGTCTCTCTTCCATCGCACCTGTATGACTGAGCGTCTGTTTGCGTTTCTCTGTGTCTGTCTTTGTATTTTTTGTGTGTCTGACTCTGTGTGTTATGAATTTTTGTTTTTGTGTGTTTTTTTCGTCTTTCTCAAACCGTTCTTGTGTGACTGAGCATCTGTCAGCGTCTGATGTGTATTTGTTTGTATGTTTTTATCTCCGGTTTGGTCTCATTTCTTATGAATTCGTCTAGATTTCTGGGATCTGGTTATGATTTCTATGCATTGGTCTTGGGTTTAGAGGTTTACATTGCGTTTTTGTGTTTTGTCCCTCTCCCAGCATGGTTTTGTGACCGAGCGTCTGATCGCAAGTCTCTGTGTCTCTCTTTATGTTTTGGGTGTCCGACTCTCTGTGTTTGTGTGTTTGACTTTGTGTTTTTGTGTTAATTTTTTGTCTCTCTCTGACTTAGCGTCTGTTTGCATGTCTCTGTGTCTACATTTGGGTTTTTCGTGTGTGCCTTTGTATGTTTTTTGGTCTCTCTCCCATCATGTTTGAGTGTCTGAGTGTTTATTTGCGTGTCCCTGTTTCTGTCTTTGTGTTTTTGTGTGTCTGACTTTTGTGTGTATGACTGACTGTGTTTTTGTGTGTTTTTTTTCTCTCTCACCGTCTCTGTGTGACTGAGCATGTTTGCTTGTTACTGTGTCTGTCTTTGTGTTTTTGTATGTCTGTGTATCTGTGTGTTTGTGTGTCTAACTTTGCGTTTTTGTGTGTTTTTTTTGTCTTTCTCCCACCGTGCTTGTGTGACTGAGCGTCTGTTTGCAGGTCTTTGTGTTTTTATGCTCCTGACTCTATGTCTTTGCGGCCTGACTTTATGTTTGTTTTGTGTGTTTTTTTGTCTCGCTGCCTCCGTCATTATGTGACTAAGCGTCTGTTTGCATGTCTCTGTGTCTGTCTTTGTGTTTGTGTGTGTGTGTGTGTGTGTGACTCTGTGTGTTCTTGTGTCTGACTTTGTTTCTTTTATGTGTTTTTTGTCTCTCTCCCACCGTACCTGTGTGACTGAGCGTCTGTTTGCAAGTCTCTGTGTCTGTCTTTGTATTTTGTGTATCTTAATCTGTGTATTTATGTGAAATGTCAAGAAACATTGGAATATAACAAGTAAATGGCAAGTTTCCACTGTTCAAATAAATACAATGGCCTTAATTAGTTTATTTTGTTACTCTTTGTAGGAAGAAGGTTGAAAAACCCCATAGGTGTGATAATGTGTATCAGAAGGGGGGCCACGGGTCAATTACCTATTACCATGATGGCATGAATTGTCAGGAGTCATGAGAAGAAACGCTATATAATTTACGATAGCTATTACCTTCAAAAAAAGGAAGTTTATCTGTTTTATGGCTGCCAAATTAGAAGCAAGAGATACAACTTACCCCAACGTTCAGAAGATTTAACAACTCTCATCTCTTGAGCCTTGTGTAGTATTTTCTGACTATATTCGGAACGGCTTATGAAGTCTGACCGAGGCTTTTGAGGAATTCCTAAAAAACGACATGCCAATTTTTCAAAAAAGTCAAAGATGGGTCACACCAGTCAATTATCATCAGTAGCCGTTAGTTAAACGTTGTAAAACATTGGATAACGCTGGTATTATAATCCGCTGCTTATTTTGAGTGCATTAACAGCTTAAATTTATCTCTGTTTATTTATTTTACTAAATTTTGTTAGTAAAAACTTTTCGTTCAAATTGCAAGGCAGTAGTGTCTTTGGCAGTTGAATTAGGTCATACCAAGAATTTCCACTACAACTTATCCAAATCGATAGAAGAAGAACGAAAACTCAGAGAGGAAAGAGGAAAATCCAGAAAGAAAAAGAAAATTATCCAAATATAGAAACTCTAACATGTAACCGAGAAATGTTAATTTCAATGTTGTTTCCCATCTTTATAGTTAGATGCTTCGAACTAGATCTGCCCCCTCACCTCCTCTTTCTTGGTAATTAAACTAATGAAAATGTTGAAAGTAGGCAAAGCTTTTTAGTAAAACATCTAACTCTGAAAGAAAAGAAATTTTTTTTTTTTAAATTAAAAATAGAAGTATAAATTGGTTGTTGGGGAGAAAAAAATATATAGACCTTCTCCTGACTCTTATCTCACTGGATTAATTGAATCCATTTCACTTTTCCGGTACGTTTTTTCTTTCTGAAAATATTCAGTAGTGTTCTAAATTCGTTTGATCCTTTTTTTAATTGCTGAAATAGCTAGGAAATAATAATATAAGTCTGAATTGGTATGAGTGAACTATATATAATTTTAAATCTAAATTGGCTGCGGACAAAATAAAACATATCTAGCCTTTCTCTATCTCTTACATCGCCCGACTGATTGAATTCAATTCAGTATCTTTTTCTTACTGAAGATATTCAGAAGTGTTCCAGAAATGTTTTATCCCTTTTTTCGATTGCTGAAATAGTTGAGAAATCATACAGTTCGTGGTAATGAAATACAAGTAAGCAGCGAATCAGTTTAATAGTGACTGAAACTCTAAAAATCAGAATTTCGATATCGATATCAGAATTTCGATTCGATGTCAGAATTTCGATATCAGAATTTCAGAAATTCGATTCAGAATTTCGATTCGATGCTCAGAAGTGTTCCAGAAATGTTTTATCCCTTTTTTCAATTGCTGAAATAGTTGGGAAATCATACAGTTCGTGGTAATGAAATACAAGTAAGCAGCGAATCAGTTTAATAGTGACTGAAACTCTAAAAAATAGAATTTCGATATCAATAGATACATCACAAGAATCGGCTTGTTATGCTGATTCCAAATTAGTACTACTCGTCAAAATCTACGAGCCTGAGAAAATCCATCTACGGCTTCGCGACCTGAGTTCGCCGGGACGCTGCCGTATATCGCGCCCGAACAGGTGCGCGGCGATGGCGTCGTGGATACGCGCACCGACGTGCATGCGTTGGGGGCGATTCTCTATCGGCTCGTCACAAGACGCCTTCCCTTCGAATTCGATGGCCGCGACATCTATGCCGCGGTGCGCAGGCTCGTCGAACAGGTGCCGCCAAGGCCTTCTCGACTGAACCGGCATGCGGACGG
>JAAAKM020073195.1:55946805-56113794 GCA_010016025.2 Alatinidae sp. Z8VKAUB7J3
CAGCAAAAACAGGCGTACGGTATTGAATTTTCATGTATCTCACAATTCTTGTATATTATGAAAATATTAAGCTAAATTGTGGAAAAGCTGTTGGGTCTGTTTTTTTTTGCCGCTAAGATATTACTTCTCTGCTGTTATATAGTTCTGCTCAGATTCTCGTTTTTTTATTTTTATTGTTTAATCAAAGTACTAAATTCTTAGAGCTCACTGATTTAGTCTAGTGTATGGATTATCAATGCCTCTTGACTTCGAAGGTCCTTGCATTGACGCTGCAACACCTAGAATCAAACCTCGGACCTTGTGTTACATACCAGAGATCATTCTATTGTACTGTGCCACTACAACATAGAGCTCCCTGATTGCATTAAAATGTGCTTAGATTCAAATTTATCTGCCAAAGAAAACACAAGAAAGGGAATTTCGATTCAAAGAAGACACAAGAAACAGATGTTCTCATTTAAATCCTTTGGCCACTGAACTGAGCAGAATGGATTACTATCATCTGAAAAAAAAAAACTCTTTTGCAGTTAGAGACTTCAGATTTTATAAAAAAAAACTTTTTTGCAATAGATTTAAGGTCTTAGCAGCTTGATTAGCCTACAGAACAGGGCTAGTTGTTGGGTCTTTACCAGGACAAGAATCACGCAAAATTTATTGCTGAAAAGTAAGAAAGTGCTGGATTAAAAAAAAAAAAAAGTTTGTCTACCTATATTTCATCTGGTATGTGTTTGGAGAGTGTTGTATGCTTCTACTATATTTTCCAGCAAACAGAGTAACTCAACCCTTTTTTTTGAAAACCAAGTTGACCTCTACTAAGGTATATTTTTAAGCTTGTTTGACATTTAGAAGGTAAACCATTTTGCGACTGCCAATAAGCTGTTCTAGTTAAATTAAGAATTTGATGAAAATTGACGTGGTTTTGATCCAGGACCTAGGAATAAGTTTGTTCAAATCTTAGACAATTTTTATGTTTGCTTCAGGTAAGTTTTGAGATACATTTTACACTGATACCAAGAGTTTTTATGTTAAACTATTAAATGTTTTCAAAAACTTCTTAAAGTCTTAGATTTTGAGGTTCTCAATCTTGCAAAAAAAGGGTCCAAGTAATGTTTGAGTTGCAGGAATACCACATCCTTGTTGTTCTAATAACAAACAATTCAAAGCTTTGTGATAAGCCGGACAGACCAACAGACCGACAGACCAACAGAATTTGCGACTGCTATATGTCACTTGGTTAATACCAATTGCCATAAACACTGGAGCTACGGCCCTCCAGTCCTTGCTCTAAGGACTTTGTGGGGGGGTGGGAGAATGACATCCAAAACATCCTCAGACATGTAGTAACTGGACCTTTCAAGTATGATGAACAAATTTACTATCTTAAAATTTCAATCGGATGTGTTTAGAGAGTAATGGGCTAGGAAGGGAGAGTGCTTCACCTCCAATTTCTTTTGAGTTTTAAAAAGAGCACTAGAAATGTCCAATTGAATGAGCTCCTTTGAATGATTCTATGATCGCGAGTGCTGCCTATGATATTGCTTATATGACCTTTTACAAACCTGCATGCACATTGTTTTTTTTTTATTAATTGAATCCCCTCTTTCCAAAACGTTCCCTAAAAGTTTCACCTTAATACGCTTCACCTCATTAGTTACAGCAAACCAGTGTCTTCTTTCCAACTCAAGAAACAAATCCTGAAAGAATCATTTGATAGAAAAGAGGATATCCAGTTCCACCATGACTGCTCGAAGCAGGACTATGAACAGCTTGTTGAACTGTTTAAGGAACAAACTGCAGCTGGTGAACAAAACCTTGCCATACGTGATTTCAAGATCATTAAAAAAAACAGGCGACCAAATTTGGATTACTTAAATAGTGTAAATAATAGTGTTGCATCTCTTCAACTAAGTCAGGTGCAGATTTAATTCAATGTGAAACAGAATTGGAAAATTTTGGACTGCAAGGTCCACTATAGATAAACAAACATTCGCCTCACTACAGGACAATGTAGATGAACCCAACTGCCAGACAAACCACCAAAGTAATAAAGACCAAAAACGAGTAAGTATAAATTTGTCTGCTCTTATTACTGACATCGACAAGCTTCCTAATAATCTGAAAGAGTTTAAATCAGTTGCTTACTCAAAAATTATGATCTGGTTCTACAAACTGAAATCTGTCCGAACTCTACATTAGTAACAAGTTGGATGATTCCCATGTTTAAAGTCCCTGGTTATTTTGTCATCTCAAACCAAAATTTGCCGGGATGTAGGCGTTGTACTTTGGCGCTCGTCAAGGCATGCTATAGTATCTGATGGTTTAGTTTGCCCTGTGATTCCTACAATTTTGAGCCAATATGCTTTGACATTCATGATAATGAAAATATGGTTATAACTGGAGTAGGCTGTGTGTACAGAAGTCCATCTGCCCCAGATATTAAAGTCCCGTTTATTAAATGCGTACACAATCTGTCTTTATCCCAGGTAGTTGAAAAGCCTGCTAGACTCCAGAAACCCACCCTCCTTGATTTTGTTTTCTTAGAAATAAAGAGCCTTTATTTCCAATCTAGCCTTTCACAAGGTCACTAACGACTACACAAAAAGCACTTACACTGACTATGTAGCAATCAGAAAAAGGTCGAGCAACATGGACTGGGGACCTCTGGTACAAGGTTTCCCCCTTCAGCTCTCCCCAATGTCAACACAACCTAAGTCAAACATAGAGGACAATGAACAGTAAGGCATAACTTAAAAAACAACAGAAATTACTGCAAATACTGTTTGCGTTGTCCACCCTCAGCCCCCCCCCAGAAGGCTAGGTAGCTATTTTTAGCTTTACTGAAAACTAAACAGACTGCTTAGATTAAAAGTTTTTTTCGGCCAAATAATTTAGTTATCTGAATAGGATTATATCGAAGAAGAAGAAGGAGCGACAAAAGTAAACATTTCAAAGTAATAAAATTAAGCAGATAGTCACAACTAAAAAAGGTACAGAATTTTTAAACAGTTCAATTTTTACATAGTTCCGTGTTTATACAATTCTTAAATAGTTCTTCGCATAAAAAAAACAACTCCAAAAATTTGTGCAGTATTTTATTCGTAATTTTAAAATGAAAAAGAAAACTGCCGAAAACATTTTTGTTTTCAGCAAAGCACAACAGTAGCCTTCCAGAAGGATTAAATGTTGGCAACACACAGCATATTTGTGGAGAATTCAGTTCGTTTCAACTTTGGCTTCATTACTCATTTTAATTTCTGTCTGTTTTTAGTTGTATTTCATGTAATTTATTGTACTTGTAATCTAACAACTCGTAGTAATTTCTGATCTTTTTATTTTTAAATTTATTTTATATTTAATTTTGCTCTTAAGTTTTCCATCAAACTTGGCTTTTTAAATTCCATTTTTTTAATACAAATAGTTTTTGTTATACATTAGGCTAATAGTAGAAATGTTGGGTAACAAGTTATAAAAACACCATCAGTTAATGCAATTACTTGTAAAACTTTGCATCTGTGGTTGTGATGGTTGGAATCACATTGATAAGGGTACTAGGGGCAGAGATTGTAGAATTTTTCACTGCATAAACACTAGTGGTAGTTGTGGTACAGGAAGTAATGGTGATTTTCACTTTGATGAAAATCAAACATCAGTCGTTGAATGATGCACTTTCTGTGTTTTGGTTTGGAACTTAAATGTTGCAATATCACCACTACATTTTAATCAACAAGTTAAAAAATCCTAAAATAGTAGAAACTTGTTCCATACAGCCTTTACTGGACTAAAATCCTTAAGCAACAAGTTTAAAACATCAACAATATTAATGATTTGGTCGATAAAATTAGAACAATACAAACGACAATGATAAATTAAATTTACATGAATTTCTTTTCCCAGAAAAATAAAGAGTGAATTCAAAACATAAAACAAGCAGAAATTAGATTGCATGCGACGTCAAAACCTAAAAAGAGCAGAAATTAAGATAAAAAAAGAAAACAGAAAAAAGAGCGAAACAAATAAAAAGTAAATTTAAAGCTGAAAAAAGCAGACATTAACTTATATAGACGTCAAAACGTAAAAAGAGCAGAAATTAAGAAAATTGAAAGGCTAAAAAAATATAGCAGAAAAAGGGCAGAAAAACAAAGAGTAAGTTTAAACTTAAAACAAGCAGAGACTAGCTTACAAACGACATCAAAACCTAAAATACAGTAGAAATTACAAAAAGAAAAATGTTTCATATACGAAGTAATTTCTGTTCGTTATAAGTTTTAATGTCGCTTCTTACTTTCAGTTAAAAAAACTTGTTTTTTTTTATTTAATCACATCAGTAAAAAAATAACAAATGAATTAGTAAAACAATTCATTCTGCAGTGCACTGTTTCAAGCTTGTTCTCGTGGCATATGTCTCTGTTGACTTCAGCGGCAGGGGGTAAAAAGGAATAGTGTTTATCACTCAAGAGCACCGAGTGTTCCAACTTACATATGGTATCTGCGTAGGATTGGGATTTGTAGAGGTATGAGGGCAGATTTGTAAGTGATAATCTTGGCTCTTAGCATGATTTTTAAGGGTCTTTTTTGCGCTGTTTCAGTTTACTGTTGAGGTAGTCGCACTTGTGTTCCCCAAGCTCGGCATGTGTGTTCAAGCATACGATATAACAAGTGTATGTGAGCAGTAATTGCTTTATAGAAAACCCGAATCGAAGCAATTTGGTTGAGAACTGCAGATCGTAGTTACCCTTTCTTACAAGGCTCGTAGCGTGTGGACTAAATGCACAATTGTCACTTAATATCACACCAAGGACAACGCCAGTGGAAATGGTTGGGTACAAGGGGTTAGGGTAATCAGTGTTTCTTTTCAGAGAATTGAATCTTATCACTTTGATCCTATTAACTTTATTCTGAAGCCTATTTTAACCTCCTTGATCAATGAATTTGTCTTTTAGGTTACTATCGAACATGGGCATTACTTAATACCCCTCAATGAGGTCGTATTTCAGCAGGGCTGACGAATCATTCACAAATCTGTATCTTTCGTCAGTATTGCCACATAAAACATAGGTAATGCCGACTAGAAACAAGAGAGCAGCAAATTTATGTGGAGTGTCGTATGTTATTTCCGCCCATTGAGAGTCAAGATTCCCTGAAAGAAAGTGCATACACGCACTGATGTCGGTGGCTCAGGAAGTCTATTATCAGCAGTAGAATAGCACTTCTAGCGCCCATCCGTTTCAGGTTTTGTAAAACTATGTTGTAGCGTATTAAATTGAACGCCTTGCTATAGTTGGCTAAAAGCAGGCTTATTTGTCACAAAAGTTCATGCTGTAAGAATTAATCGGTCACTTTGGCTAGATTGGGGATTATTGGTATGAGTCAGAGATCATCACATAATTGTGGATATTTTACCATAGGAACAAGGCAACAAGGAACAACATAGGCACAAGGAACAAGGCATGCGTAGGCTTTCTTCTAGGCTTGCGGAAACTTTTGCCCTTTTAAACATCGCCAAGGAACTGGACAGGCAGCTCACTTGGCTACGGAGCACAGTTTCTTTTCGGATTTTAAAGCTCTTTACTTACCTTATATTTGGATATTTCTACAATTCGTTCGTCAGGAAAGCCGTACGAGAGTTTTCAATATGTTCTTCAGTGAATGACGGACAAGTGGTACATATTGCTGTGCAAAACAAATTTACTTCAGTTGACTATACTAAAGAATCATACTCTTTCTGAATTTTCAAGTTACTATTAATGATTTTTCTGGCAAACATCAATTGCACCAAGCCGAGGATGTATGCCATTTTGACATACCATGTCGATGCGAAGCTGGGCGACGCGCATGGCTTGAAAGGCTGCTTCAATGACGGCAGCCGCCGGACCGGCGAAGGTCATCACGGTTCGATTGGCCGCTGGGCTGGCATCCACACCCAGGAGATTAATACTGCTTACTCCGCGAATAATGTCTGCGATCTCATTGATTATGAGGTGGTTACGCCCTTCGGAGAAATTGGGAATGCATTCCAGTAACAAAGTTCATATGCTCCTAGCGGCGAGAGCAGTCAACCAGACGCTTCCCAGGTTCCTTGCATCTAAGGCGTACTTCGCCAGAAAAATTCCCGTATTATTTAAAATTGGCACGGTTTTTCCTAAAACACTGCCTGGGATCGAAACTTCTTTCCCAATACTGGATTTCCTATAATAAACCGACTGCAAATAAAGGAGAAGTATATGGACCCTTTGCTGGCTCATTCAAACCGATTGAGAAAAAAGGGCCTCCACTCGCTCACCTTATTGGCCGGTGCTTTACTGGGTATCTTTATTTACCAGAGCGCTGCACCGCTCTTTACCAATTACAAGGAAGGTGTGCGACAAGTTGCACCGCGGGGGCCATTGACTGCCGAGGAACGGTCAACCATCGACATTTTTGAGCAATCCAAATCCTCGGTTGCCTTTATCACCACGATTCAAAGAGAGCGATTCCTTTTTAGTTCTTCCTATCGTGAACGGCCTTCCGGTTCAGGTTCCGGATTTGTTTGGGATGATCAAGGTCATATCGTCACAAATTTTCACGTCATTCAAGGGGCCGATAGCGTTCAGGTTGTCCTTTCCGATCAAAGTAGCTACGAAGGCCGGGTTGTCGGTACCTATCCGGATAAAGATTTGGCGGTCTTAAAAATCGATGTGCCCAAAAACAAATTGAGGGCCATCCCCTTGGGGACGACGAGTGATTTGAAGGTAGGGCAAAAAGTGTTGGCGATCGGCAATCCTTTCGGTCTGGACCAAACCTTGACCACCGGCATTGTCAGTGCTTTGAATCGAACGCTGGAGTCGGTGAATGGCCGCAAAATTGAAGGGGCGATTCAAACCGATGCCGCCATCAATCCGGGCAATTCCGGTGGGCCCTTGCTGGATAGTGCCGGAAGGCTCATTGGTGTGAATACGCAAATCTATTCTACGACTGGATCCAGTGCTGGCATTGGCTTCGCCATCCCGGTCGATATTGTGTCGAAAGCCGTACCACAGTTAATTGAACACGGTCGCGTGATCCGGCCAGGCTTGGGCATTTACGCCCATCCCAACAATCGGCAAATTATGAAATACCTGGGTATCAAGGGACTGATGATTGAAAGTGTGCAACGGCGCGGTTCCGCCGATAAAGCAGGTTTAAAAGGGATGCGTCGCCGTAGCAACGGTTCCTACATTCCCGGCGATATCATCGTCAAAATCGATCAGGAAGAGATTACCAGCCTGGATGATTTATTGACTGTGCTTGACCGCTACAGAGTCGAATTCCAATAATCAATGTGATTGCAAACCCTTTAATTGGGCCCGAATCAAAGTGGAGAAGAATTAAAGCTGCGATGATTGTTGTGATGTTTGAGTCTAAAATTGCAGAAAAAGCTTTCCGATAACCTGTGTGAACAGCAGAAGCAATACGGCCAGAGGCAGCAAACTCTTCTCGAATTCTTTCAAATACGAGAACATTGGCGTCGACAGCCATTCCGACGGTCAAAATGATTCCAGCAATTCCAGCAAGTGTGACTGTGGCTTGAATATTTTGAAGGGTGGCCCACATGATAAGCAGATTAAACAGCACGGCAATGGATGCAACAACTCCGGCAAACCTGTAGTAGCCGACCATCATTAAGATCACAAGAGCTAGAGCGACAATCGTAGCGATAATTCCCATTGCGCGGTCTTTGAGCCCAAGCTCAGGGCTGACATTTTTTTCTGAAAGAATATGGGGGGCAAAGCTCAAGGACCCCGCTTTTAAGTCAGCTTCTAAACGATTGGCTTCACGTTGGGTAAAGCTTCCAGTGATAGAGACGTGATCTCTCAAGCCCGATTCGATTGCAGGAGCGCTAATCACCGATCCATTGAGAATGACAGCCATGCGCCACCCACGCCCATTTGTCACAGAGCCAAGGGCTGCTCCAGAAATTTTTTCTTTCGAAAAAGCTGATGTCCAATTGTAAAGGTCATTACGAGGGTTGGTCTTTTGCCCATCAGCGAGAGTTTGTGAAGATTTGACGTTGAATGTTAAGAAATTTCCTTGGGAAGGATCGTATGCTGCACGGACGTCAATGAGGTTTGCTCCTTCAAGAGTGTAGTTGTTCATGACAATCATCAAGGGATGTGTTTGTCCATGCCATTCAGAGAAGCTGTCTCCTCTGTAAATGGCGATTTTTGAAAGTGAGTCGTTAAATGCGCTCGATTGTTTGACTTCTCCCGGATAACCCAGACGTAACCCTTGGTCATAAAGAATCTTTGCTGACTCACTGACGGGTTGAACCGACTCTGTATCCAGGGTATCGCCGAAGAGATGTTTCCAGGCGATCATGTTGATACTATCGATATCTTTTCGATTTGTGACGACTGCTTCGTTCCAAACATCTTGAAGGAATTGGTTCACAGAAGTGCGCAGTTCGCGGTTTTCTGTTGAGAACTTTTCGTTCACGACGTGGAAGTACATTGAAGAGGCTTTAACTAAATCGGCTGCAGAAAGTCCCTGTGCACTTGGAAAATCGAGAGTGATGTGGTTTCCTTCTTGCCTGATGGTTACTTCAGACACGCCCATTTTGTTGACGCGATTGTAGAGCTCATTGATTCCTTGTTTGATGTCATCTTCATTTGTCACGACGCGATTATTGACATCGCGCAGCTCAATTTGAACGGTCTTTCCACCAGATAAGTCGAGACCCCAATGAAGAATTTTTCGCTCATCGCCTCGGAAATATTTGCGGAAACTCAAAGCGAGGTTATTCAATAACGGGCTTTTCGTAGGAGCGGGAACATCGAATTTGGCATCAATTTACGAATTTGAAGTGGGCCGTTAGTACAGTCCGTACATCAGCTAACCCGGCACCTACTGCCCCTTGAATTCCGCAGGGCGCTTCTCCAGAAACGACTGAATGCCTTCCTCTCGGTCCTGGGTGTTAAATGCATCCTGTTGTCCCAGAAAGTCAAAGCGGCCCTGTACCTCAAGGCTGGTTTCCAGAGCCTGGTAGAACATCATCTTGGAAACTCCATTCGCCACAGGTGCGCCGTTCGTCATCTCCATGGCAAAAGCGCGCGTTGCCTCGGCGAAGCCCGCAGCAGGCATCACTTCATTTACCAAACCAATTTCTCTTGCTTCGTCGGCCCCGATGATCTTGCCGGCAAAGATCAACTCACATGCTTTTGCAGGCCCAACCAATTGTGTGAGCAAATAGGCGCCGGCGGATTCAGGCGGTATGCCCCGCAGGGTCCACACCGCACCAAGTTTTGCGTTGTTGGAAGCAAGTCGCATATCACACGCCAGGGCGAGACTCAGGCCCTGGCCTACCGCAGGTCCGTTGATTGCCGCGATGGTTGGTTTTGGCATGTTCCGAAAAGTTGCAGCAAAATCGATGGGTGCTGACGGACCGCGTGACAACTTTCCCAACGGAGTACTTTGTGCGCGAATCTCTGCAGAGTCCGCTGGACGCTGTTTTACGTCCTCTCCGGCACAAAACGCGCGTCCGGCACCGGTGACGACAAGAACGCGGACTTTGGTGTCGTCTCGAACTTGCGCAAAAGCGTCATTCAGTTCCACGCCCATCTGGCGAGTCATCGCGTTCAGCGATTCTGGTCGATTGAGCGTTAGCGTAGCAATAGCGTCTTCGCGTTCGAGCATCAGGGTTTCGTAGTTCATACTCTTAAGCCTGTTCTGTTTTGTTCTGGGGATCAGGGCTTAGAGTTTAGTGCCAGAGGTGTTCGGTTGTCCCGAAAACTGTATTAACAATTAATAACAACAACAATCCAGAAACGCTTGGAAATCAGCTCTCGATGTCCTCAGCCGCAATGTACGAGCCGCCGCAGAATCCTCAGGACTCGATGGCCGTGTTTATGATGTCGTCACCCACCCCGGCGGTTGAAGAGGCCTGACGGACGGTGGAGGAGCAAACAGCATCATTGCGATCAAGATTGGGGGCAGGGTGCGCCTCTCCAGCACTGATAGCTTCACGCTAACTGGATAAAGCTCCACCGTTACGCGTTTCAATTTCTGCCAGTATCTCTGCGTGGCGTTTGCGGTTCAGCCGATAGAGCGAGTATATCGCTAAGGAAACCAGCGCTGACGCGCCCATTACGGGGCCGGCGGTGATCGCCAGGCGGGTGAGGGTGCCTTGTTCCAGCTCACCTGGAATTGCGGCTTCCGGGAGGCGAACGTAGAAGTCCAGCATTACCCCGGCAAATAGAGTGGCCACCGAGTAAGAGCCTTTGCCGAAAATTGCCCTTGCTGAATAAAACAGTCCTTCTTCGCGTAGCCCGGTGATCAGCTCGTTCTCATCAATGATATCGCCGATCATTGACATGATCGCGCATGCGGAAATTGGGCACGCAAATCCTGATCAGCCGTAACCCCCGCACCCAGCTCTATAACCGCCACGGCTTCCGCGGCGACATCAGCCGGCACATCTTCGAGATTATTGCAGGTGAAAACTGACCACCCGGCTGCGCCTGCAGCTTCGTTCAGCAGTGATTCAGGTGCTGCGATAGACAATAATTGCGGATTTTTCTGCGCTGCGCCCATGCGGTGTCAAAGGTTTCCCGAAAACGTCAGTATGCAGACGTTTTCCCGCTTTTCTGAGGACTTAGGTCACAACTTTACAAACCGCATTGGCCAGTTCGTTGGCCGGTTATTGACCTGTTACTGGCCTTTTACTGACCTTTTATTGACCGGGGGAGGCCGCTACGCCCAGTCGACGTTCTATGTCAGCAAGGCGAGAATTCACCGCAACCCGGTACGCATCAATCGACTGAATGGCTTCGGCATTGTCATCTACCTTGCCTGCCAGACTGGCACGCAAGCTTGCTACCGACTGGCTGGCGGTATTGACCTTATCCACCAGATCACGCTGGCCGCGCACTACCTGCTGAATCTGCAGTTCCAGGCTGGTCAGCTGATCAATCAGCGTTTGCTGCTGAGCAAATGCTTTATCATGCCGGCCAACCGCAGCCTTGAGGTCTCGATTAGCTGACTGAATAGCATCCAGCGATCCGTTCAGCTTCTTAACCGCACCCTGATTGTCTTGAATCCATTTCTTGTTGCGCTCGTTGGACACTGCCCACAATTTGCGAATTTCAGATTCCCACAAACCTATTTTTTCGCTGGTGTCTTCACCTTCCTGCGCAAGTGCGCTGTCGGTGGCTGACAGCCGCGCCTCAAGTACCTTGAGCCGTTTGTCCGCATCATCCGCACGTTCCTGTTCTGCGACCAGCATCTGCTGCTGGTTGGCAATAAACCACCCGGCCAGCACCAGCCCGGCAACCAGGATGGCCATGATCAGATTCGCGCCAATCTGGCGTCCGACACCTGAGCCGCCGCCACGGCCAGGCTTGCCACCACGCTTACCACCACGGGCACCACCACCCCGGCGATAATTCGAGCCTTCTGATGTGGATAAATCGGGTGGGTGACGATCACTCATAACCGCTCCTGTATTTGACTGTCGGATGGGGAACCGATATTTGACACTTGACCGCAAGCCGCTGCCGGCAGCAGTTAGCGGTTCCCTGGTGCGCGCAGTATAAAATCGGCCAAAAAAAAGGAAAGAAAAATTTACCGGCAATAAAAAAGCCCGCCCCTGCTGCGCAGGTGCGGGCTCAATAATTTATGCCGGTTACATCCGCCGGGCACTACCGCCCGACGTCAACGCACCTGACAATAACGCGTCTACAATCATAGAAATGCGAGCAACCCCCACAGCACCAGGGTCAACACAAGACCGCTGACAATGACCCCACGTACGGTGGTCATCGGGCCTTGTTTGCCAAAGATGCCATTCAATTCCAACGCGCCGCCTATCACCAAAGCAATGATAATAGCGGTTGAATTTGCGCTCATAAAGCAATTTGAGAACGTAATTTGTTTGCCAACTCCTCTCTTAGGCGTTCATAATATATTCTTAACTCTAAAATTTGTCATCTCAAACTCTGCATTTTGCATCATGTACGTCTAAAAAGCTTGTCTAAAGTGCAGCTAGGAATTTTGATAAATAGTATTAATTTGTTTGGCTTTACAACTTATGTAATACTAGCTTTTCCATCTCTGGCAGCGAATATATTTTTCGCAAAGACGTGAGGAGTTTCATGACAGGCCGTTTGCGTTTTTCAGCTGTCAAAATAAACAAAGCTTTATGTGGAAAATTTTGTAGTAGTTTGTACATACGGATGTCGAATAATACTGGGTAACAGAAAATAGGACCTTTTTGTAGACATATTTATGCATGTAAAATATGTTGAAGCACATGTGATTCCGTTCTTGGAAATCTAACAAGCCTCTTTGGATATTGACAAGATTTTGGGGCGTAAAGCCTAATTTTTCTCTGACTTATTTTTCTTAAGTTTAGCCATCTGAATTCAAGTCTTTGGGGTTAATCCAAGAATATAGTAATATCAACATTAAAGCTGAAACCATCTGAGGAAGAATTAACAACATGGAAATCTTAACATCAAAATAAAATATTGACTGCCTTCGGGGTGCCAATGAATTGCCAAAAAAAAATATCTAGTCGAAATTATGAGCAACATTAACGAGCAAGAAACCTTATTTTAATGTTGTGTCCTTCGCTTTTAGTTGACAAATTTATGAAGCTTATTGTCCCATTTGTAATTTAGTATTTAGAAATTGAAAACAACAGCAAATGATAAGCTCGTTCATTTGAGAAAGATAAATTTTGTTGAACAAAAAATTTGGAGGATTTGTGTTTAGTTTCTGTCTCATCTTGTGCCTGTAATCGGCTTGTGAGCTATAAAAATTCTTCTGTGTATTGCACCTAGGAGGTTTTGTGAATTTGGATTTCACGAAACATTGACAGAAGTGTATCTCCAATGCGAAGGGAAGAAGAATTTCCCCAAGAGACGCAGATTTTATGCCTTTAATATAGACTTAATAGACCAAATCTGCAATTGTTTTAATAGGCAGAATATTGGTAGGCTACTAGAAAAACTACTTTACAGCTAGATAAGTTTTAGGGTACCATCAAAGTAACGATAATTATTACACAGTCACTGTTTAATCACATGAAATGCTGTCATTCGTAATTACAGTAAGTTGCTCTAAGGCGAGGCTGTATCCAGGGGTAACGGGTTTGACCCCCCCCCCCCCGGCCATTTTGTCCGACTGAAAAATGCACATAAACTAATTTTTGATACGTTTCTTGAAGTTGTGTTATCCCCCACCCGAGAAAAATACCCCCCCACCCTCTGAAAAGAAATCCTGGATACGCCCTCTCTCTTAGGTTTTAATTTCGAATGCTTGTGAGCCTAGCTTCTTAACCAGTTGGACTCTGCGGCCGACTCGGCAAATCTGCAATGACTTCAAAACTGCGATCCTTGAATCCATCCAGAGCTCTGGTGAGGACTCAAAATATTGTCAAGATCTTAATTTGCGGTGTGAAATCTAACATAAAAATAATTAAAAGTCATCCTTTCTTCTCTATGTTCATAAACACTGAAAGACGAAACTTAAATGAATCATCACTTTCTGAGTTCTTGTTGGTTGCCTAAATAATCAATCCGTAGTTGCTTAAACTACCAATCTCTGGATCGGCTAAATATGATGCATTGGAACTTTGTCTTGGGTATATTTGATTAAACTGAAATTTCAAATCTATAGCAATGCATTTTTTAGGGGAAGGGGGGTCGCAGGTTTTTTTATGGGGATGGATGGAGACAATCTGGAAAGGTTGCCTTTACCTGATCCTTGAAATTCCTGGTTCTCTGTATTTCTTCCCCTGTGTGGAAGTAAGTTTTTTTTACGAAGTAATGAAAAAAAATTAAAGAGGCACAAATTTAACAGGCGGAATCTTTGCTTCTCTCTGCCCTATTCTTCTCTAGTTGTCTTTGCTCTTTAAAAGCAATTATTTAGTGTTTTGACCAACAGGAAGCTAGTTTTACTTCCGAATTATCCTAATTATCATAGCAAAATAATTAAATTTTAGCATTACTTACTAACTTTTTTTGTTAGTTGTAGAGAGATTAGTTGATTGGCAGTACGAAAATACTAAATTGCTGTGGTAGACTAAAAAGTACTAATAACTTAAGTTTTGACACAATAGTTTATTATGGACTCTATAACCTTGACCCATTTATAAAAAACCCACAATAGTTTGTGACTATCTTAACTTCTTTCTGTTTATATTAATCAGAACATTACAAAGATAACTTACCGTAGTAAATTTATTAATCCTGTTATGTGTGTTTTCTAATTTTTTTGGAAATCGGTTTTGCTAAGAATCTAGTGAGGTTAGATGTGGCTATTAAAGTTACCAAAAGTTTAAGCGTAGTTGTTGCTGCAGAATTACTAAAAAAAAAAGTAAAGTTGAAATGCTTGCCTGCTTCATGAAATGGTTTTAGGAAGTTACTAATGCGACAAATGTGTGAAAACTTATGGTTTCAATTCGATACCTTGTTAAGACATGGTTCTTCTCTTCCCAAATATGATTGTTTTTGGAATTCACGTTGTTCTTTTCATCAAAAACGAGACATTCGAAAACAAAAATCAGCGTTAGCTGTTTGGTCACATTAGCAGCTCTGTTTGGTACACAGTTCTGTTTCTAAAAATATCAATGTACAACTATTTTTGGTTTTACATGAAAAAAAATAGTTCACGATTTATTAACAAAGAAGATAATTAAAACGTGCCAGAAAGTATATTGTTTCCAGCTAGAACTTACTTGTTCAAAAGTGTGTTGTTATCTACACGTTTAATTTTCAAGTAATTTACTTTGAACTGAGTTTTTTGTGTTCTTTTTTCTGCCTAGATCACCAAGTTTTGCCTTCTTTGTGCCTTTACTCTTAGCTTCGACCTTATCTGGTAATCATATACTTTTATTTTACGATTTGGCCTCTTTTTTACAATATTTGGCGATAAAAATATCGCAAGTAGCGATGGTCTCCGAAGGCCCGGCCCCCGTTCCCGGCCCTGTTCTGATGTTGACGAGAGTGCGGCGGGCACACGCCGCCTGCTGCCGCTCGGACGGAGGGGGAGCAGCTGGACGGCAGCAGGAGGAGTGGCGCATGCCCGCCGGCGGAACCGGGCTGCCGGTCCCGCCATCGGTCCCGAAGTTAGGTGAGACCGAATTTCAGAAGCTTGATCGCGGCAAAATCGCTGACCCCGCCCCCAATGCGCATGGTGGCGTAGAACAGCACATGCGGCTTGGCGCTTAACGGGTCGCGCAGCACGCGCAGGTCGGGACGCTCGGCAATGGTGTAGCCCGCGCGGAAGTCGCCGAAAGCAACCGAGAAGCTGTCGGCGGCGGGGTCCGGCATGTCCTCGGCGATCAGCACCGGGTAGCCCATCAGCCGCGCCGGTTCACCGGCGGCCAGTCCGTCGGACCACAGGAAGCGGCCGTCGGCGTCCTTCAGCTTGCGCACCTGGCCCGCGGTCTTGGAGTTCATCACGAAGGTCGCGTTGGCGCGGTACTGGGCGCCAAGCGCATAGACCAGGTCGATGATCGCATCGCCATTTCCGACCGCGCCGCTGCTGCCCGAGGTGACATAGCCGAGGCTGCCCCAGGTCCAGCTGTCATCGTCCACCGCGGTGTGGTTCAGGATGCCAGTCGGCTTGTCGACGCCATCGCCGGAGATGAAGGCCGCGGCCTCGGCGCGTGCGAACTTGTCGGCGATGCGGCCCGCCAGCCAGCCCTCGATATCAAAGGCGCTGTCATCGAGCAGCCGCTGCGAGGCCTTGGGCAGCGCCGACAGCTCGTGCAGCGGGATGGTGATGCGGTCGATGGAGGGCGTACCGGTCTCTGCCGCCGGACCCGCTTCCGCGGCCCAGCCAGCGCCGACGTCAGTGTGGTCGATCAGCACGTCGAAGGAGGACGCCTCCACATGCACCACCGAGGCCACCGCCCGGATCGAGGCCGAGGACGACAGCACCGATTTCACCGTCTCTGCGGTCTGCGGGTCGACCAGGTAGCCGCCGTCGCTGTTCACCGCCGTGGACATCGCCTTGGTATCCAGCTCCAGACCGCGCATCGCGTCGTCGTCGCCGGTGCGCAGATAGGCGTTGAACGCCTTCTGATGCGGGGTGCCCGTGTCCTGGGCGGCGGCCAGAGGGGGGCGGCCAGCGGGGAGGGTTTTTCTGTCCAGCATGTTCATACGCTCTTCTGCCTGTTTCAGTTTCGCCGTAATGTCGTTCCGGAAGCCCTTGAATTCATGAAGGAAGCCGGAAACCGCCTCCTGCATGTCGCGGGCCAATGGGGTGCCGGGCCCGGGCGCGGCCGGGCGGGGATCTGTGCTCATGTGCTCTGTCCTGCCTTGAGGTCCTGGGTCAGTTGGCGCAGGCCGCTTGCCAGCGCCCTGAGCGCCTGCTCCTCCGCATCGCGGGGCGCCGATTTGGCGACGACTCGCGGAGCGGGCAGCATCGGGAGCTTGTCGAGGGAGAGCTCCCAGAGATCCACCTGCAAGAGCTGCCCTAAATTACTTACGCTATTATAGAGCTCTTCTAATCTCGGGATTGTTAAAAACTGAGACATGTTGACGCCTTGTTCTAGAAGTAGTCTTACAAAATCAACGCGGTTCTGAGCCAAGGCATCCATCATGGTTTCATGGAGCGCAGAATGCGTCCAATTATGATGAGACTTAAACACCTTTTGACGAGCCAAATCCACACGATTCCAGATTAAGGTCAAATTAAGATTTAGTTGAGGGGCAAGGTGCTCATTTTCAAGCAGGGAGCCCATTATCTGAAAGTCTAAATCGCTGCAGCAGCCCTCTGTAGAATCAGGTGACACGATATGGATCTAAACAAATTTAGAATAAGAAAACATACATAGAACAATAGCATTCCAGGAGTAAAAAATCAGGAATCATATTTTGATGAAAAAAATTGGCACAATTTAACAAATGCACATTTAATAATGTAACAATGTAACCTTTAAATTAAACAAAAATATAATGAAAAACTTCAAAGATTCTTCTCAATGGGAAAATAGATATGTCGCCTGACAATAGAAAGGAATCTTACTATGTTAAAGCCTGCATTCGAGGAGAAAATGAAATAAATAGCATGCGTTGGCAACACAGGGATTTTAGGCTGAAAGCTTTTAGAGCTGTGGAGGAGGCGCCAACATTTTGACAAATTTGCACAATTTATGGACATTTTTATAGGGGGGATTCTTAATCTTTTCGGTAAAAAGCTGCAAAGACGTCGTTTTTACGTCAGAGCAATACTACTTCCTTTAAGTTTAATAGAGCACCATCATTGAAATTGGAGCATCAAAAGAGTGTATTTTCAGCAGAAAAAATGAGATCCTTCAGAAGAAATTCAGATTCCAGTTTGGAAGTAGCATAGCAAAATTTACAAGCAGAGTAAACAACTTACCATATCTCTTTTTTCTGCGCATAGTTCCAGAAGCGAAAAATATACTTGAGTCTCTTTTATGCCAGTGCTGAACATCGATTGTATTGATTCTAGAACATAAGCACGTAGCTCTTGGGCTTTTGTACTAGTTGTCATGTACCTTCAAAAGAAATATCTTAAGAAAAAAAAAGTTACAAACAAATACCGGAAGAGGAGTGAAATTTCAGTTGCAAATAGAAAATCTAAAGGGAGTTAAAGAAAAAGACATGCTGAATGTCTGGACCATGCACTTCAATTTAAACTGAAAACCATGAAAATCGTTTAACCTTGAAACATAATAATTTGAAAACAGTAATCTACAAGTTTAAGACCTTACAAATTAGTAATCTTGTAAAATAATAATTTGCAAATGGCAAATTTGGAAGTATTTTAAAATCGATAAAGTAAAAGACCCAGTCAATGCCATAACCATGCTCTTCTATTAAAAATCAAAACCATGCAAATTGTTCAAGCAATGCAAAATTTCCAAAGGGCAAATTTTAAAATAGTTTAAAACGGAAAAAATAAAACATACACTGAATGGCGGAACCGCGTACTTCAATCAAAAATGAAGACCTTGCAAATTATTTAACATTGTACCCAGCGCGATAGCAGGGATGTCACCGTGCGCGCCAGCTCGGGGTCACTGGACTCGAGTTTGGCCAGCATCCGAGTCCGCTCCCGCTCCGGAAGGTCCATGGCGAGTTCGAAGTATTGGTCGGCTTCGTCCCGGATCGACATGCTGGTGATCGTTTCGCTGTGTTGCGCTACCCGGATGCGGGCGGTCGGCATCCTCGGCGACCGGTCGCCCGGGCCACGCGCAGCCAAGCTGGGGCGATGGCGCGCTTTCGCGGCCGAGTTGGATGGCGTTGGGCCGAGGAGAACTGCAACAAGCGGATTTCGACCCCGCTTCCCCTCTGCGGTGCCTCCTTGCGCGATACACCGACAGGCCGGCGGCCGCCGGTCGAGGCGCCACTACTCAGGAGGATCGGGATGAGACGAGTCAGGCTTTGGAGTGTCATGGCCCTGGCCTGCGCGGGATTACTGTCCTGCGTCAGCGGGTCCACGCGGGTTGATGGTGAAGCGCGCGAGTCGGTCTTTCCGACGGCGCGGGCTCTGCTCGATCTCAGTCCCGAGCGTTCGGAGGGCAGTGCCCAAACTCTGCAGGGCGTGGAGTTCGGCGTGACCGGGACGGCCGACGACGTGGAGAGCGTTCCGCGGAACGGCGACCTCTGGTTCGTGGACGCCCACGCCGCCTTTCGCGGCGGCGTCGCGCTGCACGGCTGGCTGGACATCGAGGGGTTGGTCGGGCTGCGGCTCAACCACGTCGAGTTGGACCTCGAGACCAACCCCTTCGGCAGCTCGGACAGCTCGAACAACTTCGGCCCGACTGCGGGTGTCCAGGTGACCGCGCACGCGACCGACTCTCTGTCCCTGTATGCGCGTGCGACGGCGTCGACCTACTTCGTCGACGCCGAGAGCGAAACCTACGAGGCGGGTCTGCTGTTTCGCCTCAGTGACCGCGTGCGCCTCATGGTCGCCCACCGATGGTGGAACTACGAAGAGGAGGACTACACCTTCCTCGGGCTGGGCTCGGTCGATGTCGACCTGCAGACCCGGGGTTTCGTGGTCGGTGCCGAGTTCGGGTTCTGATCCCGACGCGCGGGTGTCGCGGGCCGAAGGCAACTGCGTCCGCCAGCAAGGGTTGTGATGGGATCGACTGTGCCCTCACCGTGGCTCGGGCTTCATCTTGTCCCAATCCGCGCCAGGCAGTGATCTCGCGGCTATCCTCGCCGTTCCACTCGATCATGCGCCGATTCCTCACTGCCCTGTTCGTTGCTTCGCTGGGTCCGTTCGCCGCCGGGCAGAAGGGACCCGACTTTGCCGCCCTCGACGCGAAGCTGCGCTTCAAGCTCGAGGCCGACGGGAGAATCCTCATGGCTCCCGACCCATCCGTGGGCGGGCCCAACGAGCGATTCGTCCCGCTCGTCACGGCGGAGGTGCCGGATGCGCTACAGAACGCCGGCGCGATGGGCCTCATGATGCTGATGTTTGCGGGCGACACCGATGTCGCGTCGCTCACGGACGTGGAGGCGTTCTTCGGCCGGCTCGGGCGCGACGACGATCCTAGGCTGAGGTATTTCGGAGTCACATAATTAGCGGAGGCGAAACTTTCATCGTCATTATTCAGATTTGTTGCTTCCGGCGACAGAATTACTGGAAGAGAGAATTTCCTAGCCTTCGGGGGTAAAGAAGGCGGTGTTGTTCGAACAGCCTGTTGTAAAGCAAACAAGGGCGGTTTAACGAGTTCATCCGCTATATAGTTGGAAATTTTAATCGGAGCCTTCCTTGGTGGTATATCAGGTGGGAGTTCAGAATCCAGGTATTTTGTATTTTTTGTTTCAATACTATTTAGGAGCGGTTCAGACCCATCCCTTGATGGATCTTTTGCTGCTGTTCCTTCTACTGCAAAGTTTTCTGATTCTATATCAGAAGGTTTTATTAGTTCCTTCTTAGGCTTTATTTTGTCACTGGAATTAGACCTGGATACTACCGTTGGGTCACTTAAGAAGTCAAATAAATCGGAGTCAGAGCTGTCACAGTCAGTCCCGACTAATGTTGGTGGCCGAGGCCTTAGCTTTTTTCTCACTGTGCCACCGAAATATTTACGAGACTTCCTTCTGACACTGTCTCGTCTGTTTCGTCGACCTGCACTATCATTATTGGTTCTACGGACTACTAGAGGTGATGATTCTGCTGAACTTAGCTTTTTTAGCCTTAGTGCTTCTACTATTACTGATTCGCTAACATCAGGTGCTTTTTCTATCTCAACACTGTTTCTATTACTTTTTGTTAAGGCTTTTCTACTTTCCCAGAAGAGTATCTTAAATAGGTTTTGCCGAATATTTTTATTCTTCTCTGGCTGAACAGGCTTAGTAGCATTGGGTGGGCTGAAACCAAGATCCAAGGTTTTACTTTTAGTTTTTATAAGTTTCTTTCTCTTAGAAGGGTCAATTTTATCTTTCAAAGGTTGTTCTTCCTTTTGAGAAAAAGAAGTAGCAAAACAATCTGATTTGTTATTACTAACAGGTAGTGAATCACATCTTTTTAATAATTCTCCATTTTGAAGTTGGCACTGCTGCTTTGGTCGTCGACGAAGAGTTACAATGGCTTCTGGCGGAAGCCTTGTCTGAATTTCCGATGGTGGTGGAAAGTTTTTCTTCCTTATTTGTACTCTCCGAAAAGGAAGCTTGAACCTTTGAAATGGAGGGGACCCTGTCTTATTCGGGACATTTATGACGTCAGATGTCTGATTTAAAATGCTTGTTTCATTATCTTTTATTTTGTCTCCGTCCTCTGATACAGTAGTTATTTTTCCTTCCCTTATACCCTCTATTTTATTGTTTCCTCTCAACATAAATTCTATAATTTGTTCTTCTTTATCTACAATACACTTCTCCGTTTCACTATATGAGGCTGCACTAAGAATTGAACTTTCTATTATCTGATCTTTCTTAAATGATGATTCTTTGATATCAACGTGATAATTCTCATTGTGCTTTGGTGACTGATTTTCATCAGTATTCTTTAGGGTTATCTTTCTTTCCAAAATATTTAGTTTTTCTTTTGGTTTCGAAGGATTACCACTTTCTACCTTGAAGCATCTGTCGGCAAAGCACATAAAGTCACTTCTGAACCGTTTGCCGGAAAATCCGACAAGACCAGCGGCCACGGTTCGCTTGAATGGGCGGTTACCTGGCATGGTGATGATGGTTTTGTAAATTCTTACTGTAATACCGTCCCAACCCCTGAGGGCGGCACCCACGAAGCCGGCTTCCGCATCGCCCTCACCCGCGGCTTGAAAGCCTATGCCGAAATAGTAGGCAACAAAAAAGCGTCGGTGATCACTACTGATGACGTGATGACATCGGCAGCGGCGATGCTTTCCGTCTTTATCCGTGAGCCGGAGTTTGTCGGCCAGACGAAGGACAAACTGGCAACAGTCGAAGCGCAGAAGATCGTTGAAAACGCCATTCGAGATCCCTTCGACCATTGGCTGGCTGCCTCCCCTCAGCAGGCAAACAAACTGCTTGAATGGGTGATCGATCGGGCCGAAGAACGCCTGCGCCGCCGCAAGGAAAAGGAAATCAAGGTTGAGGACTTTGAAATGCAGCAATATTACTACCGGGCTACCGAACAATACGGTGGACCCAAAAGAGGTGTAGAAAATATAAATATAAGCGCTGTACATCTGTCAGACGACAGGAAAAAGATATTTATCGAAACGGATCAGCTGAAAGAAGGGTATGTAATATACATCCGAATTAAGAATCCATTTGTCAGTGCGAACGATCGTTCTTTATGGTCCACTGAAACGTGGTATACTTTGACCAGAAAGCCGGTAAACAAACCAGGGTTTAGACAGAGCTGGAGTAATGCCGGTCTAAACCAATTGAGCAAGGAGGAAAGGGAATTGGGTTGGGAATTATTATTTGACGGCAAAAATATTTCGCATTGGCATAATTATTTGAAAGATGATATTTCGCAAAAATGGGTGGTTACGCCGGAAGGAGAACTTCATCTTTCAGGAAAAGGGGGGGGAACTATCGTCTCAAATGAGGCGTACGAAGACTATGAGCTTTCCCTGGAATGGAAAATCGAAAAAGGTGGAAATTCAGGAATCCTATTACATGTCGTGGAAGAAGAGCAATTTAAAACGCCTTGGCGTACCGGTCCAGAATTACAAATTCTTGACAACCTCAGGCATCCCGATGGAAGATATGAGAAACACCGGGCGGGAGATTTATACGATATGATATCCTGCGGATTTGTAACGGCAAATGAAGGAGGAGAATGGAATCATATAAGACTAAGGATTAAGGATGGTTTTGTTCAACATTGGCAAAACGGATACAAAGTGCTTGAATATCAAATGTGGGATGAACAATGGGACGCGCTGGTAGCTGAATCAAAGTTTGCAAAGACGCCGGATTTCGGCAAGGCGAGAAAAGGTAGAATATGTATTCTGGATAACGGGGATAAACTTTGGTTGCGGAATATAAAAATCAAAAAAATTGATGAAGTACTTTAGTATCTTTCGTCTGAAGTTTTGCGCACTTCTGGCATACTTAAGGCTTATTGCATTTTTTTTCCCGCCCTTCGTTTTGGCACAAAACAAGTTTTTTAAGATTTTGTTTATGTTTAATATTATTTAATCATATTGAGCCGGTTCGCTTTCAGAATATGTTTTCTACTGCTGCGGATCTTCACATCTATGGAACTACACATGTAAGTCAGTATAGGAGACCATTGAAGGGTCGACAAGATCGGTATTTTCTAGTCACCATGCTCCTCCAGCGCTATGGAATGGGTTGCCTTTTTTTGTTGAAAAATGAGTTAGATAGGACTGATTTCCGTTGCCAGTTGAGACGTCATTGCCTGTATGAGGTTGAGTTTTGATCTTATTTTTCTCTCTCTCTTGAGCAGAATTATAATATTGTGTTGGTATGTTGGTAGATGGAAGGTGTGGTAACCCGATGCATATGTGTAACGTAGAGTATTCTAGGAGTAGCCATACAAGCCCAGAATACTGGGCTTCGTGCTTTTTCTGTATATATTAGCTATATAATATAATATCTCCATTGTTAATAAAAAAAAAATCTCCCCCCACCTCAGAAAAGGTTCTCTGATTCCCCTCTTTTAATTTGTGTTCTATTTCTTTAACATTATCGTGGTTTAACACCACCTCAAAACTTCCATCTCAGTATCCAATTTTCATCTCTAGTCCATGCCATATACATATCTTCAACTCAGACCAGTTTGGACGTGCCACTTTACTTCATTTTCTTGGCATGCCAATTCCCCAACTTTGCTTGTTTTCTTCTTGTTCTTAAGAACTGCTAGCCTTTTCTAGGTTTTGTTTCTAAGATTGTTCGACCAGCTTCTGAAGGGTGTCTCAAGCAGAACCGTCGGATTTGAAAAGTCTGTTATTTTTATTTGTTGTTGTTGGCAACATTGTTTTTGCATGTTTTATTATCACTCATCATTGAGGTTATTTTTTGATATTGTGCTTTTGTTTTCCAGACTAATGTTACTGGTGTAAATGTATTGTAAATTCGATTTGTAGTATATTTAAATCCGGTATTCTTTTGAGACCACCTTCTTTTTGTTAATTTTAGATTTACTATTCTCGTATACGTACAACTGGTACTTGCAGCCTTCGCAGCTCCAAAAATTGTTGTATATAGAGCATATATTGTAGCATTGACATTGTCATTTTGCTTCCTTAACTGTCTCGGTCTTGCCTATGATACCAACCATCCTTGCTTGTACAAACCTGGGTACAAGCCGTGTTTCGAAGCAGGATCTTCTCTATTTGTTTCGTGCAACTGCATCTAAAATTCATTCGAGTCTCTACTGTTAGGCGGCCCTACACGGGCGCGTGCCACATTAACTGATACAGGACACCCTCTAGTAATAATAGTCTACCGGACTTCAATTATTATTCTCCAAATCTAAACCAGAAGCTTTCTTGTTCTTAATAAGTCCTACTCCCTGCCTAATTACCTCATCCTTGCTACCTCAGTGAACATTTTTGTGTTGCCAAAATTGATGTTCCCGAGCCCAAGAAACTCTTCCGACCCTAGTTTCTCAAACTCCAGGTTTCTTATGTTTAAAATTCTCCCTGTGAGTCTGGGGAGCCGCGTGCTCTGGCGGTGGGCCTTGCATTGATGGCCTGGGACTGGCGACGCACCCGAGGAGGCGCCATCGATACGGCGGGTGCCAAATGAGCAAGCGTCCCAACTTCATCATGATCATGACGGATCAGCACCGCGCCGATCATCTGGGCTGCTACGGAAATCCCGTGGTGCGGACGCCCAACATCGATGCCCTGGCGGCCGGCGGGCGGCGATGGGATCGGTTCTATGTCGCCAATCCGATCTGCATGCCGAACCGCGCCTCGATCATGACCGGGCGCATGTGCTCCCTGCACGGTGCCCGGCATAACGGCATTCCGCTCAGCCGCGATCACACCACCTTTGTCGAACTGCTGCGCGATGCCGGCTACAACACAGGCCTGATCGGCAAATCGCACCTGCAGAGCTTCACCGGCAAGCCGGCCACCAATCGGTTCCAGCCGCAGGAAGGGCTTCACACGCCGTCACCGCCCTTGCGGGATGCGCACAAGCGCAATCGTCACGGCATCGAATACGATCTGGAGGTCCTGCCGGCCTGGGACAAACCGCTGGCCGAGCGGACGGAAGGAGATTTCTACGGGTTCGCCCATGTGGAAATCGCTGCCGATCATGCCGACCAGGCCTCCGGCGACTACCATCTCTGGGCCCGTTCGCAGCGATCCGATTTCGATTCGCTTGTCGGTCCGGAAAACGCCCTGCCGGATAACAGGATCAAGGCGCCGCAGGCCTGGCGGACGGCGGTTCCCGAGGAACTCTATTCGACGTCCTGGATCGCCGATCGTACGCAGGCCTGGCTGGCGCAATGCGCACGATCGGACGAGCCGTTCTTTCTGCAGATGTCGTTCCCGGACCCGCATCATCCGATGACTCCACCCGGTAAGTGGTTTGACCGCCATGACCCTGCTGACATGGTGCTGCCCGCCAGTCGAACAGATGATCTGGCAGATGCGCCCGCGCATTTGAAAATCTACAAGGACACACCGCCGACCGCGCTGAGAATCTGGGTGGCACCTTGCGGTTTCGGCCATGATCAATTGTTCCGGGAAGCGATAGCGGCAACGTACGGCATGATAGAGATGATTGACGAGGGCGTAGGGCGAATTGTTGCCTCCCTTGAACTGTCTGGTCAGCTGAACAATGCGATTATTGTTTTTACCAGTGATCACGGCGACATGATGGGTGATCATGGCTTGTTTTTGAAAGGCTTCATGCACTACCGGGGAACCCTGCAGGTGCCCATGGTCGTTGCAGTCCCGGACACGCCAGGGCAACGGACCCGGCGTCTGAGTTCCAGCATCGATCTCCCGGCAACGTTGCTTGATCTTTGTGAGGTACCTGGATTCGATGGCATTCAGGGACACAGTCTGAAGCCGGTGTTGGATGATCCCAGTGCCAGTGTGCGGGATTGGGTGCTGATAGAAGATGATGTATCCACCATCACCTCGAAGCTGACGCCGATTCCGAACAAAACCCGAACACTCGTGACTGAAGGGGCAAGATTTACACGCAACAGCAAAGGCGAAGAACAGCTAGTTACCCGATCGGCTCAAAACCCACCAGACTCAATTCCAGCTCACGGGCGGAATCCACGCCAGCGCCTTGTTCAACGCCGCGGGGAAAATACAAGCTGTACGCGAGGACGTGGGCCGCCACAACGCCCTCGACAAGCTGCTTGGCCGTGCCTTGCTCGATGGTGAACTGCCCCTGGCTGACCGGGGTATCTTGCTCAGCGGGCGAGCCAGTTTTGAACTGCTGCAAAAGGCGATGATGGCAGGCTGCGCCTTTGTTGCCGCGGTGGGCGCCCCATCGAGTCTCGCGGTGACTTCAGCGCAGCGATTTGGCCTCACGCTGGTTGGCTTTTTGAAAGCAAACGGCGCCAATGTGTACGCGCTCCCGGAGCGTATCGTTTAATCGGAGTTTTCGCGGGCGGCGCGCCTTTGGGCCCAATGGGCGAGGCGTTGTTTGATGTCTCTTTCGCGACCAGCGCCGCTCGGCGTATAAAACTCAAGCCGCGCCATATCGTCCGGAAAGTAGCTGAGGCCGGCAAATCCGCCCTCGGCATCATGGTCGTACTCATAGCCCTGCCCGTAACCCTGCTCTTTCATGAGTTTCGTGGGTGCGTTCACTGCATGTGATGGTGGTGGCAGTGAACCCGTGTCCCGGGCAGCGCTCATGGCGGCATTAAACGCCTTGTAAGCGGCATTGGATTTTGGCGCCGTTGCCAGGTGCAGCACGGCGTGCGCGAGCGCCAGTTCTCCTTCCGGCGAGCCCAGGAGCTGGTATGCAGTGGCCGCTTCGTTGGCGATCATCAAGGCCGCCGGGTCTGCCAGACCAATGTCCTCGCTGGCCATGCGCACCAGACGTCGCGCGATATACAGGGGCTCCTCGCCGGCTGTGAGCATGCGCGCCAGCCAATACAGCGCGGCATCCGCGTCGGAGCCCCGAACCGCCTTGTGCAAAGCCGAGATGGCATTGAAATGTCCATCGCGACTTTTGTCGTAGCTTGGGCGGCGTTTTTGCAGCAAGGCAAGGACGTCATCGCTAGCAAGCGCCTTGTCTCCAGCGGTGGCCAGCAATTCCTCGGCAAGGTTCAAGGCGTAGCGACCGTCGCCGTCTGCAAGAGCGATCAATGTAGCGCGACCTTCCGCCGTCAACGGCAATGTCCGCTCCACGAGCTTCTCAGCACGCCCGAGCAGGGCCTCCAGCGCCAGATGGTCCAGGCGGTTCAGCACGTAAACCTGGGCCCGTGACAACAGTGCGCTATTGAGCTCAAAGGAGGGGTTTTCCGTCGTGGCGCCGATCAGGGTAATCACGCCTTCTTCCACGTAGGGCAGAAAGCTGTCTTGCTGACTGCGGTTGAAGCGATGAATTTCATCCACAAACAACACCGTGCCGCGCCCCGCCGCCTGTCGCTGGCGTGCCGCATCAAACGCCTTGCGCAGATCAGCCACACCGGAAAATACGGCGGATAGCTGCACAAAACTCATGGCGTCGCGATCAGCCAGCAGTCTGGCAATGGTGGTTTTTCCCGTGCCGGGCGGCCCCCACAACACTAGCAGTTACGGGAAACGGCGTCGTTTTCAACCAAAGATTTGTCTCCTCTTCCAAACTTGAGTTAACAAGAGAAATTGCAAGCTTTTTTAAAAAAAGTAATAAAAATATGGCAACAATTAAAAAACAAAGACTCCCCTCCTTTAGGTGAATTTTTATCTACAGTGGATTAGTACTTAGTAAGCAGGGCATGCAATTTTACTGTAGGGATTTTTTAGGGATATTTTCCTTAGGGATTTTCTCCAAGTGGGATATTTTCCGTGGGGATTTTTGCTAGGAGGGAATATTTCCATAGGGATTTTTTCTACGGGGGACATCTTTCATTAGGGATATTTTCCGAGGTGGATTTTTGCTAGGAGGGAATATTTCCTTAGGGATTTTTTCTACGGGGGATATCTTTCATTAGGGATATATAGAGGTATTCTTTAGATATCACCGGAAATCTTGAACAATGATATTCATGTGAACAATAGAGTAGATTTGAGTTAGACGAGACAGCGATGCGGAGTTGTGATGCTTAGTGTAACAAGGAGAAAATAGATATTTGAAGTTGAAAGCTGGTATATTCTATGCATATTCTTCTGAGGATTTGGTGAGTCATTTTATCTATTTATATATTAGCGACACGCTAAATTGGTGACCCCAGACGTTGCTCTATATTTTGAAATTCACTGTACTCGCCTTCGACTATTACTCCTCCATTCACTTCACTCCTTATTTCACCATGAACGATCACGAAGCTACTCAATCAACTCCTTCTACCTCATCCTCGCTTCCAAGTGTGGCCGCTGTCAGCCTTAAACTACCACCCTTCTGGCCTAATGATCCTGTCGTTTGGTTCGCTCAAGTTGAGGCACAATTTTTGACCAAGAACATCAGTTCGCAAACCACAAAATATGCTCATGTCATTGCTTCTTTACAACCGGAAATCGCTCAAGAGGTTCGCGATCTTCTCATTCAGCCACCAGCTTCACAACCTTATGATGTTTTGAAAGCTGAACTTATCAAGCGTACATCCGCTTCAGAACAAAAGCGCTTACATCAACTTCTCATTTCTGAAGAACTTGGCAATCGAAAGCCCTCACAATTGCTACGACGTATGCGTCAACTTTTAGGCGATAATCATCTAGAGGATCGCATCTTACGCCAGCTTTTTCTTCAGCGTCTTCCTACAAATGCACAGCTTATTCTGGCTTCTACTGCCGACAGTGTTCCTATCGATCAACTTGCTACTCTTGCTGACAAAATCCTCGAAGTTGCTCTTCCTTCCCCATCCATTGCTACAATTAGTTCTACTGACAATTTTCCCTCTGCTCCTTCATCTGAACTTCAAGAACTTCGTACCAAAGTTGATTCTTTGACATCACAAGTCCAAGCTCTTGTTGGTGCCTTGAATGTTCGTGGCCGTTCCCCGGCCAGGGGCCGTTCCGGAAGCCGTCCCCGGTCCTCACATCGTAGCCCAAGCACCACTCGCCATGCAGGAACTGAATGCTGGTATCACTGGCGATTTGGCTCTAATGCTCGCAAGTGTGGTTTGGAATGGGTAACTCTCTGTTGTCCTGTAAGATGGCATCTGTCCTGCAGTGGGCTTGGAGAATGGCTCAGCCATGAGAGTTTTGCACGTGTTGTATCTGTGCCTGATTTTCTTTACTAATGTTCTTAATTTTGGTATGCAGAACTTCTCCCTCACCTCAGCCATGACATAATTGACTGCTTTGTGTCCGACTCTTTGATGAGCATCTTCGCATATCCTTTCAGAATACAATGAGTTACTTGGAAGGAAGATTGGCTGATGGGTTGTAAGTCTTCCTATGCACCTTATGATGTCATCATCACATTGGACCAATCCCAACTGCTGTGCCTCTATTGATCTCAAATCGACTAGCCTCTGGTCTGTCTTAACTAAGTAGCAATTTGCCTGTAAGATTTCCTTTGTTTTTAGTGGCCCTATTTCAACTGCTCTCCCCTCTCTTTTACTCTTTGCATTGCTACAAAACCGTAGACACCATGCTGTCACCCTTCTGACCTGTTTTAAATTTCTCCTCTTAAGCAATTCATCCCACTCATCCTCTACTGTTTCGGTCAAAAATACTGCATCTGCCCCTCTTTTCATTTCTTCTTGAGACACTCTGTCCTCTTCTGCTATGAGACTGCTTTCTGATGGCCAATTACTCTGATTGTGTAGCCAATCTGGTCCTTTCCACCACCCCACCTTCTCTAACTTCAAAATACTGGCTCCTCTGCTTCCTAAATCAGCATGGTTTGAATCTGTTGGCA
The DNA here is from genome assembly GCA_010016025.2 of Alatinidae sp. Z8VKAUB7J3. NCBI lineage: Eukaryota > Metazoa > Cnidaria > Cubozoa > Carybdeida > Alatinidae > Alatinidae sp. Z8VKAUB7J3. The sequence continues at coordinate 55,976,196 of JAAAKM020073195.1, forward strand.
CATGTCTCCATTGAAGCTTGAATTCTTTTGAAATCTTATTTATTTTTCTGGCCCCGTTGGCCACAAAGCTTTTCCAGTTTTTAAAGGGTTGACTCAGCCAACACAATGCCACCTCACTGTCAGTCCAGCAGTGATTCTCAATGATAGGCCAACCCTTTAAAGCCTTGTTCACATTTGCAGCCAAGTTGGCACCCATTTGACATGCCACCAATTCTTGTTTAGCTATGGAGAGCCCTCTTTTTGCTATTCTCGCTTTTGATGTGAGAAGCCCCCTTGCTTGGCCACTGTGTTGCTGGACTATTGCCGTTGTCTGAGCTGCCACTGCTTTGTCGCTTGCATCGACAAAGTGATGGAGTATAACTCCCATAATTTCCTCCTTGTATGGAGCCAGTGTTCGTGGCACAGACAGCTCTTTCAATCCTTGCAGCCACCTTCTCCAATTCTTCTCCAGATCTGGAGTCAGTTTCCAATCTCAGCCCCGTTATTCATCCACTCCTAATCGGTAGAGATGTTTTCCTTCAACCAATGCTGGTGATAGAAGCCCTATTGGATCATAAATGCTGCTCAGCTGCCTTAACATGTTACGTTTGGTGACATCTTTGCTTTTATCTTTTGGTTATTCGATGCAGTATTTGTCCAGTTACTTTTCCCAAACTATGCCTAGAAGCTTAGTTTGTTTCATCATCTGGTCGTCATTTAAAACTTTTACGTTTGACTCCCATTTCGCTAGTGGGAACTTTGCAGTACTCATTATGTCAGTCGAAATGTTCTTAAACTCACTTTCTGTCTGTCTGTCTGGCTCCTCTGGTCTGTTTGTCTGTATGTCTTTCTGTCCGGTCTTTCTGTCTGTCTGTCTTTCTGTCTTTTGTGTATGTCTGGTGGGTCTCTTTATTTGTCTTTCTGTTCATCTGTCTGTACATCTGTCTTTCTGTCTGTCTGTCTGTCTGTTCGTCTGTCTTCTTGTCTGGTCTGTGTAGTCTGTTTGTCCTGTCTGTCTGTCTGGTTTAACTGTCTGATCCTTCTCTCAGGTCTGTATGTCTATCTGTCTCTCTGTCCGTCTGTCTTTTTGGTCTTTTTTGTCTGTCTGGTCCGGTCTGTCTGGTCTGTATCTCTTTCTTTCAAGTCAATTTGTCTGGTCTGTCTGTCTTGTCTGTCTCTCTGTCCGTCTGATCTATCTCTCTCTTTTTCTGGTCTGTTTGTGTGTCTGTTTTTCTGTCCGTCTGCCAGGTCTGTCTTTCTGGTCTGTCTGTCTGGTCTATTTTGTCTGTCCGGTCCTGTTTGCCTAGTCTGTTTTTCTGGTCTGTCTTTCTCTCTTTCTGTATATTTGTCTGTCTGTTCTGGCTGTCTGGTCTATCCGTCTTTCTGTCTGACTGTTTGGTCCATTTGTCTGGTCAGTCTGGTCTGTGTGTCTGTCTGTCTTTCTGTCCGTCAGTCTGTCTTGTTTGTATGTCTGGTCTGTACGTCTGTCTGTCTGATCTTTCTGTCTCTCTGTCTGTTTTGTCTGTCTGACCTGTCTTTCTCTTTGTATGTCTGTGTGTCTGCCTGTCTGTCTGGTCTGTTTTGTCTATCTGGTCCAGTCTGTCTGGTCTTTTGGTCTGTCTGTCTGGTCTGACTGGTCTGTCTGTCTGTCTAGTCTGTCTTTCTCTCTGTCTGTCTGTATGTCTATCTTTTTTTCCGTCTTTCCTGTATATCGTTTGTGTCTGTCTTTCTGTCTGTCTGTTTGTCTGGTCGGCCTGTTTGTCTGTCTTTCGGTCTTTGTACCCGTCTGTCTGTCTGTCTGTCTATCTGTTTGTCTTGTTTGTGTATCTGGTCTGTCTCTCTGTCTGTCTGTTTGTTTGTCTGTCTGTCTGTCTGGCTCATCTGGTCTGTCTGTCAATCTGTCTGTCTATCCGTTCTGTCAGTCTGTTTTTCGGTCGGTCTTTCCGGTCTGTCTTGTCTTTGTGGTTCGTTCTCTCCCGTCTGTCTAGTCGGTATGTATGTCTGTCTTTCTGGTCTGTTTGTCTCTCTGTGTGACTGTCTGTCTGTCTATTTGTTTCTCTGTTTGTCTGTCTGTGTGTCTAATCTGTTAGGTCTGTCTCTCCAGTCTGTCTGTCTGGTTTGTCTGTCCGTCTGTTTTTCTGTCTTTCTGTTTTTCTATCCGTCTGTCTGTCCGTGTGGAGTTAAACTAAAATAAATTTTCCATAGGTTATTAATTGGTAATATTTATGTATTTTTTTTTGTTTGTTATTTTTTTTGTCTTGGGGTCACACAAAGTAATGTAATGTTTATGTTCTTTATTGTCGATTTTGGTACATGGTCTCATTCGGGGAATGTAAAATTATATCGTTAGCAAATTATATCGGTATCGTATCGGTATGATGCTGATTTATCGGTATCGTATCGGTATGATGCTGATTTATCGGTATCGTACCCCAAAAATTCATTTCGATCGGGCCCTAGTTGATTCACATATTTAGAAAAAGCATGCAAAAAGAAATTGAGTAGTATATTCACCTTGTCCCTATGTTAGTTATGGAATCAAACAGTTCGTGGTAACGAACTGTAGTAAGGAGCGACCCGTCTCAATAGTAACCAAAACTCTAAAAAATCGAATTTTGATACCAATAGCTACATCAAAAGAATTGCATTTTAATGCTGATTTTAAATATATAAGTTTCATCAAGATTAGTCTTACACATCAAAAATTACGAGCCTGAGAAAATTTGTCTTATTTTAGAAAATAGGGGGATACATCCCCTAAAAGTCATAGAATCTTAACGAAAATAAAAAAAACAGATTCAGCGTATCAGACAACCTTGTTGTAGAAGTGTCAAGCTGCTATCTACAAAAATGTGGAATTTTGAATTTTTTGCCAGACGGCAGATCACTGATGCGTGTTTATTTCTTCTTCTTTTTTTTTTCTTTTTTTTTTCCAGGGGTAATCGTATCGACCCAGTGGTCCAAGAATCTTGCGAGAGGGCTCATTCTAACGGAAATGAAAAGTTCTAGTGCTCTTTTGAAGTGACCAAAAAATTGGAGGGCACCTAGGCCCCCTCCCACGCTAATTATTTTCCTGAAGTCACCGGATCAAAATTCTGAGATAGCCATTTTATTCAGCGTAGTCAAAAAACCTTATAACTATGTCTTGGGGGACCACTTACTCCCCCACAGTCCCCGTGGGAGGGGCTACAAGTTACAAACTTTGACCAGTGCTGGTCAACGCCATGGTTATTGGGAAGTGTACAGACGTTTTCAGGGGGATTTTTTGGTTGGGGGGAGGGGTCGAGAAGAGGAGGATATGTTGTGGGAACTTTTCATCGAGGAATTTGTCATGGGGCAAGAAAATTTCCATGAAGGGAGCGCAGGATTTTCTAGCATTATTTAAAAAAAAAACAATGAAAAAATAAATATGAAAAAGTTTTTTCAACTAGAAGTAAGGAGCAGCATTAAAACTTAAAACAAACAGAAACTATTACGCATATGAGGGGATCACCCCCTCCTAATGCCTCGCTCTTTACGCTAAAGTATTTTTAGCAATTTTAACTATTTATTCTACGACTTTTGTGATTCAGTGGTCATTCTTAAGGAATTGGGATAAAATTTAAGCTTTAGTGTAAAGAGTGAGGTACTGACGAGGGGGAAAGCCCTCTCATATTAGTAATAAAAACATGCTAATTTGTAAGTTACGTATATCTTTTACTAATAAAAACATTCGTAAAAAATTAAAAGTTCTAGTTGCCTTTTTAAGTAACCAAAAAATTGAAGGGCAACTAGGCCTCCTCCACCGCTCCTTTTTTCCCAAGATCATTCGATCAAAACTATGAGAAAGCCATTTAGCCAAAAAAAAAAAATTAATGAATGCTCAAGTTAACGAATGCTCGAATTAACAAATGTTCAAGTCAACGAATGCTCAAGTTAACGAATGCTTGAGTTACCGAATGCTTAAGTTAAAGAATGCTCGAGTTAACGAATGCTCGAGTTACTGAATGCTTAAGTTAACGAATGCTAAAGTTAACGAATGCTCAAGTTACCGAATGCTTGAGTTACAGAATGCTCAAGTTACCAAATGCTCGAGTTACCGAATGCTCGAGTTATGGAATGCTCAAGTTAACGAATGCTTAAGTTAAAGAATGCTCGAGTTACTGAATACTCGAGTTAACGAATGCTTGAATTAATGAATGGTCGAGTTAACGAATTCTCGAAGTAACAAATGTTCAAGTCAACGAATGCTCAAGTTAACGAATGCTCGAGTTACCGAATGCTTAAGTTAACGAATGCTCGAGTTAACGAATGCTCGAGTTAACGAATGCTCGAATTAATGAATGCTCAAGTTAACGAATGCTCGAATTAACAAATGTTCAAGTCAACGAATGCTCAAGTTAACGAATGCTCGAGTTACCGAATGCTTAAGTTAACGAATGCTCGAGTTAACGAATGCTCGAGTTAACGAATGCTCGAATTAATGAATGCTCAAGTTAACGAATGCTCGAATTAACAAATGTTCAAGTCAACGAATGCTCAAGTTAACGAATGCTTGAGTTACCGAATGCTTAAGTTAAAGAATGCTCGAGTTAACGAATGCTCGAGTTACCGAATGCTTGAGTTACAGAATGCTCAAGTTACCAAATGCTCGAGTTACCGAATGCTCGAGTTATGGAATGCTCAAGTTACCAAATGCTCGAGTTACCGAATGCTCGAGTTATGGAATGCTCAAGTTAACGAATGCTTAAGTTAAAGAATGCTCGAGTTACTGAATACTCGAGTTAACGAATGCTTGAATTAATGAATGGTCGAGTTAACGAATTCTCGAAGTAACAAATGTTCAAGTCAACGAATGCTCAAGTTAACGAATGCTCGAGTTACGGAATGCTTAAGTCAAAAAAAATGCTTGAGTTACCAAATGCTCGAGTTAACGAATGCTCGCATTAATGATTGCTCAAGCTAACGAATTTTCGAACTAACAAATGTTCAAGTAAACGAATGCTCAAGTTAACGAATGCTTGAGTTACTGAATGCTTAAGTTAACGAATGCTCGAGTTACTGAATGCTTAAGTTAACGAATGCTCGAGTTACTGAATGCTTAAGTTAACAAATGCTCGACATAATGAATGCTCGAGTAAACGGGGGTTCAATTTAAAAGAAAAGTATAAGTGATTTCAAAGGGAATGCATAAAAGTTAATTGCGAGGTAGTCAAATAGTTAATTTGCGTTAAAGCATATAAATTCTGCACGAAATAGCGAAAACATTGTGTACGTTCAATCACATGTTGTCAGGCACTCTTCAGGGTATAATCATCAGAAATGATCAAAATGAAACGAATGAAACATAATACCTAAATGTCTTCTTTAAAGCGCCAATCAAATATGAACTTCCTTTTATTGTTTGTATGCCTGCTTACCAACACACCTCGCTATGGTTGCGATATGATGGGATTGAATCTAAAGAGACAGATTTATTTATAGTTTGTATGCCTCGTTACCAACACATCTCGTTATGGTTGCGATATGATGGGATTGAATCTAAAGAGACAGACCTATTTATTGTTTGTATGCCTGCTTACCAACACACCTCGCTATGGTTGCGATATGATGGGATTGAATCTAAAGAGACAGACCTATTTGTTGTTTGTATGCCTGCTTACCAACATACCTAGTTGGGTAAACCTTCTTATACACCTACACCACACTATACATGTACCTACGATCTACGTTTCGAGTATTCTCAAGTTCCTTCTTTGATTTCGTTGCGATCGGACATTTTTTTTTCTACTCAGGTATTCAATTGTCTTCACTCGTTTTAGGATAACTTATAGTCAGACACAACGAAGAATCGGACTAAAGGGATTTGCGTAAACGATACAGACAATATCCTATCCGCAATACCTTACCTACTTACCAACTTAGCCATCTATCTACCTACCTGTCTACTAACCTACCCACCTACTTGCATACATACTCATCTTTCTGATCTAACTGCCTAGCTTACTTACCTGCACTACAATTTCCAACCTACTAGACCCTACCTAACTCCTTACCTGTCTTACCCCACTAATTAGCTTACTTACTTGTCTACACTACCCTGCCTAGTTCGCATTTACTTATTTACTTAGCTTACCTATCTCAAACGAAAGTAAGTCATCGTGAGGCCAGGTCAAGGGGGCGGTATCAGCTCCCCAGCTCGCACTAGGCAGCAACAGATTTTGGGCTCTCACAAACTTCAATGGAAAGAAATTTCTTCAAATCGTTTCTAACGTAAACTAAAGTTCTCCATAGAATTTCAACTCTAAATTCATCTTCAAAATGATAGAACTGGCGAGACCTTTCAAATTTTTGTTTTCACAGAGATGAACGCTTGACGGACATTGAACCCTTACAAAGTCTTTGCTTGATATGACATTGGTTGCAGAAGGGATGACCAACTAATATAATAACATTTACGAGGAAAATGTGCATACATACCGGGTTTTTACTACACAGTACATAGCCTAAATTTCCTGAAGTATACGTCGGCACCGAAGAAAATGCATATCCTGTGACTGGGAAAAGTCCTCTGCAGAAGGAAAGCACTCCCTTTATAAGGGGCATATCAAGCCACATAGCCTCCCCTAAATTGCATGAAAAGGAATGGAACTACATAGGACAGCAAAACACAAACGTGGATTTTATCGGTTACAACGATATTGAAATGCAGGTCTTAGACCCTGTTTACACGGCTACGGATCCAAACTGGTACGGATCCAAACTGGTACGGATCGGCCTCACGTTTATACGGGACCTGGTGGATCCGTACTCGTTCGGATCTGCTATCCGTACCAGTTTGGGCCCACTTATGAAAGTGGACCAGTTTGAATCCGTACCCGTGTAAACGCTTGGGATCGGATCCAAACTGGTACTGATCGATTATATCAAAGGCGTTTATCGTTCAATAAAACATACAAAGTTCGTAGTGTCAAGTTAAAAATTTGTTCTTGATGAAGCGTAAATCTTTTCAATCCTTCGAAGCCTCAGACTTTGATTGTAAGGTGTAAACTGACGCCTTAAGATCAATAACAGCCGCTTTTGACAAGTGCAGGCCCATCTCCTAAAGTCTCCTCAAAGCAGCTTCTTTAGGTCTTACCAGCTGCTACTGATAATCAAAATCAGTAGCGCTAATAATTAATTCTCCAGTTCAGAAATTCGCTCGTCCCATACTCGTTTTAAATCCTCCTGCAGAACGCCATGGACCATTGGAATATTCGTAACTCAGAGACCATCTGGTACAGTACCTGATGATCTGCAACACTCCATGAACGTAAGGTGATGCCCCACCTTGATAAAATGAACAATATTTGTATATATATATTTTTTTCTTACATATATATATATAGATATATAGATAGATATTGAAAAGCCTACGTCCTCCTATGCGTACAAATATGATATAAAATTAAAAAAATAAACATTTTCTTCACGTTTCGATATTATCTTCATCAGGTATACTTTACAAGAGTAACATGGATCTGCTTAAATATCATCACAAACCTTCAAAATACAAACTTTTATACCATTGGGAATAATTACAACTTACAAATATAACTTACAATAACTTGACACATAGATATTATAAACAACAGGACACTAGTTAATAGTTTTACACACAGGTGTTTAAATGTATAAAAGTAAAGCAACAAATAAAAGGAGATAATGAAAGACAAAGAATTACGCGAACTATCACCAAGAGAGCAACTGAATAGGAGAAGACAATGAAAGAAGAAATGAAGAAACTGCTGTACTAAAGTAACCGGAAAAGAGAACAAATGAAAGAAATGAAAAGAAGAAAAACAAAACAATCTACCTACAATTCAACTATACAACTGTTAAGACTATTAGGTGAAAAGCTGGCTGACTCTAGTTGCGAAAATAACTCCCTACGTTTGCTCCCACTATTTAGCTTATCTATCAGTCTAAATGTTGAAAAAATTCCATCTGGGGTACGCTGCTACTTCTGTCAAACTTCCTACTAAATGACTTATAATTGTTAAACCTCTGCCTACACTTAGTATTGGTGCTACCTACGTCATGCTTACTACAAACCCTACATTCTCAAAGGTAAACTACATTGTATGAATTATAGTCTAACCTATGATTGACTGCATAATGTCTACCAGAACCATGACCTACAAAAGTATTCCCCTCTACAGCAACACTACAAACTTGACACCAAGGCCTACCACACTTATAACTTCCCGCTGTTCTTCTCTCCTCTGCATTCTGCAGTTTAGCTCTTACCAACGTATCCCGAAGATTCTTTGCTCTTCTGAAGGAAACCAATGTTTCTTCAAGGAATACTTCTTTGCAGTCCTCAGGCGTACTTAGTATGTGTTGAAACCTGCGAAGAATGTCCCGAACCTTATTAAATGCAGGATGGTAACCTAAAACTAGTGGATCTCTCTAGATAAGAACGGGGCTGGCTTAGGAAAAAAGAAATGGCGGTATATCGGGCAATGGTGCAATTTCTTGTAACAATTGATGCGCTGCCACACGTGCTCGCACTTTCAAGAAAATTTAGATCGTGCATCCCGTTTATCACGACTCAAAAAAATTGTGGATTTAAATTTTCTAGGTTAAATTATAATACCAAAATTCCCGCTGACAATAACGCAAACGGCAGCAGAAAAGCACTCGGTTAGGTACGTGCACATCAAGAAAATAGCCATCACCTTTTCGTGTCCCCCCACACGATCAAAGACCCGAGGTTAGCTTACACAGTTACTTCCCCTTTTCATCTCACCAACAAATAAATTGTTCGATTTCTTTATAAAAAGGTGGCAGAATTCTTTCTTAGTTCTTGAAGACCCTGTTATCACCATTTCTACTTTCCTGCGCCCATACATTTTATCTTATAATACAAATTACTAAGAAACATATATTAGCTACACCTGCACGCAAGTGTTTTTATTACTCGATAGTAGGGGTAGCCTACTACTTCTATGTACATTACAGTTCGGTGCCATCATCGGCACCAGATGTCCATTGCTATCTAAAGTACCATTGGGGCTATCAGGATATGATGGAGGCGTGTCGCCCCCGGATCCACTACTTCCAGTGCTTTCTAATCTTTTATACAGAGTTGGTTCCGGCATGTTCTCAGAACTACACTGCTTCATGTTATCTGAACCATCATAATTCTCAGTTGTCAAGTTATCTTCGTGTCCTCTGCGACTCTCCTTGCTTCTAAAAATGAAAATAACAACATTTTTATTTTCAAGAAGTAGAATCTTACAGATGAGTGATAACCACCCACTGACAGCAAAATCCCAGGATGCATTTCGTTTAGAAAAAAATATCATGTAGTGTTAAAACTTTGCGCTCGAAAGTGTGGCTATTGGCAAAAATAGCAAAATTGTAGATTTTAATGGCTATTTTACGATCAAATTCCACGCTGAAGTTGATGTTACATAAGAATGTTAAAAAAATAAGAATATTTTGTTTATGCAGTATTTTACACATCAAACCATCATACCATCATGACATTGCTTTATTCACGGAAAAGATCTTACAAAATTTGAATGAAAAGTAACGTTGACCAATGACCTTGGTCTCAAAAAATAGCCTCATTTAGAATCCAATTTTTTAACGATTTGGGCACTTCAGGTACGACGGAATTTCAGTTGCTAGTCTTCAGTGACTAGAGACATAGATTGCGAAACAAGGGGGGGGGGCAAAAGACCCCCCGCCGCTCCACCGGGATAAGCATATGTGGAAGAAGTCTAGGCACAGCCGAGCTTAATCGAGTACAATTAACAACATTATGGACAACAAGGCAACCCCAGTGTTAGAGAATTTACTTGATCGTATCAACTGTCTCCCAAAATGAGCTCCTCAACTGGCTCAATACAAGATCCGTCCCATATTTAGTGGTAAATAAAGAAATCCTTATTGTTATACCAAAGCCGTTCTCCAATATCTCTAACCTACCGTTTTGTGCCATTTTAGTACTTAAAGGTATTCCTAGGGGCGATACATTGATGACGTCTAAAAATGCGTTATATTTTTACCCTCCCTCTCCCTTCTCGGAACGTGTCTTAAAAGCGTAATCTCCCTCCTACCTTAAACCACGACGTCTAAATTTTGCATGGCAAAGCTTTCAAACATTATGTAGCTTCTGCGTTAAGAATGATTTTAAAGGGCATTTGAGCAGTAACTCCATTTTCAAAGAAAGACTTCGTACTCATACAGTTCTAAAGAAATTGAAGCACGTATTTTGGTAAAAATTGATCCACTCTCTGTGGTTTGAAATCGTGTTACAAAACTAAATAAAGGTCAGTTCCCCAATTTACTTTACTGGCTATAAATAAAACGAAGGCCCATGCCCAACATGAGATGAGTTACGTGATGTTTTCCTTTCGGACTGATTGACTTTTGCTCTTGTTAGTTTTTAACTAAATATTTACCAATGTTTACAATAACATCTTTTCCTTATGCGTTATAAATAGATGTTCCATAAGATTTGTAATGATTACAGAATTGATATTCATAAATGCACTCCTTCGTATTGTTTTATATTTTTCTATTTATTCAATAAATTATCATCCAGGGTCGATAGAAAAGCAATTAATTTGTGAGCGTGACTGTGTTCCTTCTTGTTCTTTTTCTGACGTTTGATTTTCCACCCTCAATTTTTTGAGGTCTGTTTAAGAAACGCATAAGATGCTCCGTCGAGTAATAAACATCTCGTCAATTAGCTCAGCGTCATATTCCCTCTTAAATAGTCTCAAGGACAACTATCTGTTGCCTATCTATGGATTTCCTTAGCACTGAGAGACGCACCGTAAACAACTTACACAAAAACGCTACGAGATTTCTGATAAAACAATAGGGTTTCTTTGAGATTTTTTTCTTACAAAATAATAAATAACTAGGGACAGTGAACGTGATTTCTTGGGCGTGGTTTCCCTTACGAGATTTCTGTTCAAACGTTGCAATATCTGCTACTAGAATAAACTAGCTAAAGTGTACGAAATTTCCTGTGAAGGTTTCACTCTCGCCGGGAAAGGCTGGCTCGTGGCAAAGGGGAGGAGGAGAGAAACTGTGGGTCATACCCCTTTGTTAAACTGTTACTAAGGTACATTTAGATTTTAACAGTTGGTTAGTGGTACAAAGTTTGAATATTGCGTTGGACAACGGATTCATTTTGCTAAACATGCTAAACATAACCACCAAACAGGCTAACTAATAAATAAAATCTCACAAAATATCTACCTTTCTCTTATCCATCATATCGGCCAATTCTTTCCCTTTGCCAGTCATAGTTCCAACATTCAATGTCCCAACTCTCACTACCGCATTCCTCTCTCCTTCCCTCCGGACACGCTTCCCCCCTATTCTCCTCCTCCTCTGTCTCTGACCCACAGTCGCACAGTTTCCTCCGTTACCCTGTTGGCCAACAGCACCGAAGGCGGTCGTTGTTGACCCGGGCTTCGACCGATCCGGTATTACAAACAAAACTTAGGAATAGAATAATAACTTTATACCTCATCTGTGGTCACGATCTAATTGCCTTTGTTTTTTATCCGCCCCTTTAATGTTTCTAGCGCCCCAAAGAAGGGCGGTACTGCCCACTTTAGAAACCATTAGTGTACAGCAGTTTTCGTGGCTTAACTGCAATGCAAAAAAGTCATGCCATCTGAATTAGTTGGTTGTTTCATAGCGCTACCAACCGTACAAAACTCATTGTCAACGATTGCGTTTTCAAGTCTGATCACTGTTAAATTGAAACTTTGATTAAACGTTCAGCCGGTCGAATTGGTACTAATCCTGTGCAAACTTGTATGCGGAAAAGTTCATGCTTCTGACGTAAATATCCATCTTATCGTAGTTAAACGGTAAGTTGAATATCCATTAATGGGGTCAATGATATCTTGAGTTACACCACTAATTGTCTGTGCGTCATTAACCTCCAACTATAATAACATATAATTTCCTATTTTGTGCTTGATTGTATTGGGGGGCTGGACCAACTGTTATTTTATCTGATTAGTAATTTTGAAACATAATCCAATATGCTTTATTGTTTCAACCTATGTAGGTTCATTTGTGTCACATCGTAACTTTTCAAATCTTAACTTAGCAGTGGACAACATCATACCAAGTATATTGTGTTCTAACATTTGTTTGAATCAATATCTTAATGTAATATGAGCCCTAATAAGGATATTTGAGGATATTTTGAGGATATTTGAAGTGTAAATATGCTGGTTATTTTGAAGTTAGGACTGAGCTCCTCATTTTTGCCCCATGTTTTCCGAGTGTTACCAAAGGTGATCTTTGTATCTGGAAAGGAATGTATTTCTCCAGAAGTGGAGTCAAGTGCTTAACTTATATTGTTTGCGATTATTACCTCTTTCTCTTCCTCTTTCTCCTCGTCCTCGTCCTCGTCTTCATCACCCCCTTCATCTCCATCATTCCTCTCGTCCTCGTCCTCATCACCCCCTTCATCTTCATAATTCCCCTCGTCCTCCTCGTCGTCAGCATCAAGTACCTCGTGTAGAAAAGAAATCATTAACCTCCTCTCTTAACTCATCTTCGTTTTGATTGACACCACATTACTTATTCCTTATATGCTGCCAACTTACTGAAACTGTTTACTGTTCAAGTTTTTCAATATCTATAATTCCCTTCCCTCTTCTTTCAATGCTCAGAGCCAGAATTAAAACTAACCTGTCTTGTGCTTTCAAGGATATCTCAAAAAATTCCAGCTGTCTGTTTCTCACTGCTGTGAAAAAGCTCCTTTCCATACTTAAGACATTACTGTACATTAGTTTTCTTCCCCTTCAAGATATACTCATCGTTCGTCATAAGAAAGACATCTCTAGTGCCCATAAACAAGACTCGACGATGGAGGAAATTGCCCAACATTTGTTTTTATACTGCAAAGCAGAAGAAGCACTGCACTTAAGCACTCTTAACATCGTTACTACTCAATTATTTTTGTTCTTGAGGATTTGACGCGGCTGTGTAAAATATGGTGCTTGTCAGTGATTGTATATATCCTGCCATCCACGGAACGTAGTTTGTTTATTTCTGAAATTGATGTTGACGTTTGCTTAGATATTTTCCCAGTTGATGACAGACGAAATTTTGTAGAAATTTTCTTGCATAATTCTTACAAGAGTGTTGTGTAGCTCTGAATGACAGATCGTTGGTAGTAAACAAGGCTCGCTCATTGATGCGGTGTGGACACGTGCCCCTTACAAATGTTAGATGCTTCCATCCACGTACTAATAGTAAGGACGAAGGATCTATTCTAGCGCTTAAAAATATTGTGAATGTTAAAGATCCTGGCAAAGTCCCCTACTAATGCTCTGCGATTTGTATTGCTCCAAAGTTTTAGCATTAACTTGCGTGTAAATATACATGTAATAAATAATTTGTAAACAAATCATTAGATAACTGTGCTTCCACACTACCACAAAGAGTACACATGAGAATCGAGGAGCTGTAATGTCAACCCTCCAGCACAAAGGGAGGCATGAGGAGGTACAAAAGCTCATATTATATGTTGAAAGTTGTCATTATTTGTCATTGCGATGAACTATCTATCGGTTCTTTATAACGTACCTTCGTTTAGGTAGCTTTTAATAGATTTTAATTTACAAAGCCTGAAGTGGCTGTTGTGCTATTTTACAGATATATTTTTATATAAACGTTATTTGTTACTCTGAAATGAGGATATCGTAATACTTCAATCAGAGAATAAGAAACTACGACAGGCATGTCCATTGCTACTTGCCCATATCACTGTAATTATTGTTAATTTGACATGAATAAGAACTAGACAACCGATTTAAATATAAGAGATCATTCTAAAGGATCATCATAACCACGTAACCGTCCAAAGATGGATTTTACACGTACATGTATACATAAACGATTAACAATAAGTGTCGTCGTCCCTCCCCTCATGTCGTATTGTCCGCTTCTTTAATTTTTAAAATACGTCCAATGCTTCAAGCCATTTTTAATCTAACCTCTTTTCGACTATGCAAAATTTTCCCAAAGTGTTGTATTAAACTTAAATCTTCAATGCTGTCTCAAATAAAATATAACGAGATAATCGAACCTAAATTCTTCACAACGGAAAGGTAAAGATTCGACTTTGGTCCTTAATATATTCATGCTAAAGCAACTTAACTTCCCTAAGCAACTTAACTTCCTCAATAAACCCATCCATACAAAATTCACAATTTCTAATCGACAGACTAACGTTTTACTCTAATTCCACAAGCACAAAAAAATCCAAAATAACCTCCATTCAAAAGGACTGGACGTTACCGACAATATTACCTATCCAATGGTACATATATTCAAACTTTTGGCAATTTTAAAATCCATTTCTTTCTTGCAGATTTATTAATTTATAATTTATTGGCAACGCTGATAGATCTTACTAAAGGTGAAAACAGTATACTGATGTACGTATCTATGTATATCAACTATTCGTAATATGTCAATAAGTAGAAAAGAGTACAATTGTATGTTCTTCAATTTTGAATCTTCCTTTGCAATGTAACACATACCGTTTACCTTTGTGATTAGCCAGTTCCGGCAACCTTGCCATATTAGGAGCAGCTGTTTACTTTACCCCTTTTGAAAACAACACTAACGTTAAAATCATTTACTGTACAAATAGAAAACCAAACGACTTACAAACCTGATACATACATAACACTGCTACACAAATTGCGCATGACGTCCACTAAGTATATGTAATACAAGTATAACTTTTCCTTTTCCGATTAATTTGACATTTCTTCCTTCACCTAACATCACTTTCTCCGGTTGGTCCAGTTCAAAGCAATTACAAAGAACAACCTTGTGGTGCATTCGTTGCCAAATCGGCAAGCCACAAATCTTTGTCGTATATATTCGTTCAACGAGCAGTTAACTAATTATACTGTTTGTTGAAGCATCTCCTCTTGCTCCTCTGCTACGGACGCTGAACCTAAAATATTGTTCTACATTAGACGAACGCAATCGGCAGTTTGTGGTAAAGCACCATATTTTTCCACAATGAAAACAATTAAAGGGTTACTTTGACCGCATCTTATTTTTTTTCCTTACTTACAAATCCCTGCTGACCTCTGATATTTTCCCCTTTGATTGCTTCGGATCGATTACAAAGTTCTTTTTCAATGAGCCTTGACTAAATAATTTTCATTTAACTTCTCCTAACATTGTACGAAACGCAACAATTAAGTTATCTTAGGAAATTGGTAATCCCAATCAGAAAACATCAAGTGAATCCTTTACCTCTATGTTTACATACACGGCTTGAAGGAACCCACAATATTCTATATATAAATAATGTGCTCGATAACTTTGTCGCCTTCTTTCATTTTCGCTTGGTACATCATATGTCATAAACGTAGTCTATGCAGAAGAGAATTTGACTGACTATGCTTCCTGATATTCTCCCAGATTTGCTTAGCTTCCTTTGTACTTTTGACTAAAAACAATTGGGAATCTTCAACTGTCAACAAAATCAACGAAAATGTTTTGGCTTCCTTCTGCTGACCGACCTGGCAGGCTGCTTTTGTTTGAAGTGGTATAACTTTGGTTCTCTGAGCGCATTTCAAAATTTTTCTGAAGCCACATCTGAGGCACAAACGTGTTATTAGGGCGGTGAATCAAGAAATAGAAACTAAATTATCATAAAAGAGCACCCTCTCTACTTGTTAAGGAGGAAACATTTTACATGAAAAGCAACTAAACTGCAAGTCACAGTCCTTTTTTCTTGCGTAATATCTGTTTATTCAACGCATTAACCCTATCTTACATGGGGGGGCCTAGTAGGCCCGCGGCTACACATTTCAGCTCATAACTTTTTAAAGCGTTGCTCGATTGACACCAAAATTGGTGACTTTTCCTGAAATTTACTGGGAAGTCCTATGACGGATAAATTTTTCCAAAATTTTCTTGAAATTTTGCGATATTTGCGTTTTGTTGACATATAGTCGATTTTTTTGCCTTTCCGTTTTGTTACTTTTCTTTGAAAAACATGGTTCTTATTTTGACAGTAATTTTACTTCGCTTGTTTGTTTTGGGGCATCTGTGAAAAACATCCACTTGTGTAAAAATGGACGTTCGTTTGTTGTGACCGTGTTTTTGCTGACTCTAAAACGGTAACGGTTGTTGAATTTAGGACAACAGGGTACGGGGGGAAATCGTATGTAAATAGAATTTTAAAATCAATTACAACCAGTAGCCGACTTCAACGTGAATTTTAATATTACGTAAGTTACAATTTCCAGAACATGTGATATCGACAAAGCCTGTCTAGCAGCGAAGTCCTTCCACTTTATCCTAGGCATCAGACTCTTTAATCGTCTCCAATGACTATGATGTCCAAAATACCGAACCAGTTTTAAAAGGGCGGGCGAGAGATGAAAGGAGCCACAAAGAAACTGAGCGAAAATCACATTTAATCAGACTGACTTTTCGCTTTGCTATGGGCGGTTTAGCAAACAATTAAGTATCAGCAGTTCATGTTTACTCAAAGTTTAGAATTTGTCACTTTGCATGCGCAAACTGGCTAACATTTAATATTCCCTTAAAAAAATTAGACAACATAATTAAAAATAGGTTTTGCTATTTCGTATTTATCTGAGATGGCCTTTTTCACAAAAGTGTAGAAGCATATCGCCGAATTTCCTTATTTTAAGAAATCGGTTTCCATCTTCGAGAAGCTGTTGCTACCAACTAATCAACTGACGGCATCAGTAAAAACAAACTGTGTGTTTATAACGGCGATGTGATGTTCCTCAGGAATTTATAAAAATTGAAGCGTATATCTCGTTTGTAAAAATCATTTGCGCCTACAAAGTTACATCATCCCTACCGGTCTTAAATTAAAACCATGCTATGAAATCTGAGATGTAAATTCATAAAATTATATAAGTACAACAAAGTGTAATCAATTTTGCAGAGCCTTTATATTCATAGCTCTATGGCATGTTCGACATGAACCTACTATTAAATTTTCATCTCGATACGATACTTCACAGGTATCAATAGCTCCCCGAGCAAAACCGAGACGTAGACAAAAAGGGACATGGCAAGAGGTCATAAAAACAGATATGCTGCAAAGAATTTGACTCTAGGCCTAGCACAGTCTAAATTAGATTGGACTTTAGAAATTATACTATATTAAAATATACCCCGTGCAAACCATGAACATTGAAAACGGACATTAAATTGAGAATGATAGTAATGATCATGATGATGATGATGGTGTTGTAGAAGCATAAAATACAAATTATGGGCCGTAGGGCTGGAAAAAGTCTTAGACTGCCTCCCAATGGAAACAACCGACTTCACAGAAAAAGAGCTTGTCAAAGTAATCAAAACTATTAAACAGTGTAAAGCAACTGGACTTGATGGCATCACAGCAGAAGTACAGAAAACTAATTCATCTAACTAGGAGCTTTTAGAAATTTGCGAGGAATCGTGGAAATGTTTCAAATATCTGGCGTCGTGGAAGTATAAAACCGATACCTAAAAAGGGGATCTAGGAGTAACGTCCAACTATCCTGGGTTTCGTTGTCAAATTCTACTGGAGAATTTCAACCTTAGTCGATAACCTATGGCCTTACCGAACACGCTGGACATGCCCATGGTTCTTTGAAAATGTTGACAGTTTTGTGCCCTTCTAAATAAACAGAACCAGGCAAGCGAGACTCCGGCCTAGTGCTCACATGCCAAGCTTATCATATGATGTGAAGAAAATGCTATCCTAGTTGGACGAGAAGCACCTGTGCGACGTGGCGTAATTTTGAAACATGGTCTTATCCGTTTCTCAAGTGGCACGTCGTATTTGCCACGTGGCATACTACTTCGATATGACAGGTTTCATACTATTGTATGGGTTCGTTTCCAAGTGACATGCCACATGTCTCTTCGGTGTGAAAGCTCCCTTAAGCGGCGCAAAGACTATATGATATAAATGAGACTGTGTATAAAAATATTGATCGTCTGTGGGCGTTGATTTAAACATTGCACAATATATTGGCGAAATCAAAATCCAGTAGATATTTATTGGCGATCCGCTAATATTTTCGAGTTGTTTGCAGCACGCTATCTATATTGACCCAGTAGGTCTATTTCAGTTTAACCTTGAATTTCTGAAGAAAAACACGGAACTTTAAAAGATTTAATTGGCTTGCACGAGTGTATTTCTGCACACTCGAAAATAAATAAGAGCAAGGCTGAAGAGCCAAGAAGCAAGAAGTTAAATACCCTGCAAACCATCATTTGAAAGGGCTTTAAAAACTTTACAGATTCATCCTTACTGTGTGCTGAAACTGACCAATTATATTATTAAACCTAAGGTATAGTAATTCGATGTTTTAAGCCTTCCTTTAACTCAGTTAGTCACGTCTCGTTTGTTATTACTTCCTTTGGTTTTGTTGCAACAGCGAAAAACAGCGAGACGAAGGCCACCAGTACAATGTTCCGGTATTGTCAATGGAAGAAAATCGTCTGTGGGGGGCGCAAAATTTCAGGCTTTGTCAATATTATGACATTATTGAGCGTCTCTGGGCCGCTTTTTACTACAGGAGATTTCTCTTGTTCTGTTTGTCGGGTTTAGGTGAAATTTCTCTTGTTCAAACCAATTTTGGCTAATAAGCTATCCTTTAGTCTGATTTCTATCCCTCTCCTCATTTTCATAGTCTCCAGGTCGTCGGCCGGTTTTCCCCGCGTGGCATCAGTTTATGGGAACACTACAGTAAAATTTGTAATTACGAAATATCGATGACTCTGACGTAACTAATTGATTTTCTTCCGTACTTGCCATTTAGCATAATCGCGCCCCATGTGTCCCAAATTCTTACTCACGTAACTCGGAGAAACTTTATCGGTCCGCTTGACGCCGTGTAATCTGAGGTTTATCGTACAATGATAGCATTATGGCTCGTCGACCCCCTAGTGAGATTTTAAGATTTCCATCGACCCCCTAGATTTTTATTCAAGGAAAATTATTACAATACCAAGTGTAAAATAGTGGTGGTGGTAACTAGTAGTAGTAGTAGTAGTAGTAGTAGTAGTAGTAGTAGTAGTAGGATGACTGAATACAGCATTGACCTTTAAGCGAAGAAGTAGAATGATGACTGATTACAACATTGACCTTTAAGCAAATAAGTAGAATGATGACTAATTACAACATTGATTTTCAAGGGAAGAAGTAGAATGATGACTAATTAAAACATTGATTTTCAAGGGAAGAAGTAGAATGATGTCTGATTACAACATTGATTTTCAAGGGAAGAAGTAGAATGATGTCTGATTAGAACATTGACTTTTAATGGAAGAAGTGGAATGATGACTAATTACAACATTGATTTTCAAAGGAAGAAGTAAAATGATGATTGATTACAGCATTGACCTACAGGGAAAGGAGTAGGCTGATGTCTGATTACAACATTGACCTTTAAGCAAATAAGTAGAATGATGACTAATTACAACATTGATTTTCAAGGGAAGAAGTAGAATGATGACTGATTACAACATTGACCTACAGGGAAAGGAATAGGCTGATGTCTGATTACAACATTGACTTTTAATGGAAGAAGTAGAATGATGACTAATTACAACATTGATTTTAAAGGGAAGAAGTAGAATGATGATTGATTACAACATTGATTTTCAGGGCCTCTGGATAACTAATCTCCCCTCTCCCACCCTCCCCTCTCCAAATGTGCATAGCAGCATAGGACCTGTCCAATACATTGTTACATCAAAGACAGCTCTAATCTTGGGGAAATAGACGTGTTTTTCATGCAATCATGCAATAATAGAAAAAAAGATAGTACAAAATTGCACAATATAAGTTGTATCATACTTTTACAAGGAAGAGACGACAAAAAGAAGTAAGCTCTATAAGCCCGTGAACTGACTGACGCAAACGATGGTTAAAACCAACTTCTATAATTCTATGAGACAGTTTTACTATATGAAACTATAAAAATCTTCTCCCCAGAAACATTAATGGTTTGTGACGAGGAGGAGCAGGTTCAAATTAAGGATTACAGCCATGTACATCTTACGGTTTGTATTAATATGTAAGGCATGATAAAAAGAAGAAATAGACCTTTGCAATTTCATAATGGTAACAAAAGTACACTTTGACTCCTGTTGTGGATGTTGACTGTATCGTAAAATACTTGCAATGAAGTTTGATTATGCAAGGCACGATAAGAAGATGAAATACACCTTTGCGATTTAATAATGGTAACATAAGTATGCTTAGACCGGCATTGTGGATGTTTATTGTATCGTAAAATTCTTACAATGAGAAGTACAATTGAAATTTGCACACTTACGAAAATCAATCACCCTTAAAGAAGTTTTTTATTTGTAGAAATTTGTTATGCCGTTAAGTTCTACAATGAGAAGTGTAATTACAATACGTCCTCTTGTGAAATGGTAACGTCGGTTGAACTACTCTTAAATTAACAAACGAATCGTAGATGGTATGGCTGATTTGGGATTGATCATATAAGCTGAACAAATTATTACATCGAGTGTTTAAAATTGAACAGTTTGATCATTCACTGCAACGAAGGACAGTCTCTCAATCAAAGACCCACAATCGTATATAAGTGCTACTTACAATATTTAAGCCAAACAAAGACAGAAAAGCACAAGTATCAATAGATGAAGAATGAGCATAATGATCGATAACAAGAAAAGCAAAGAAGACACACGTAAAAAGAGTGGCGCATATAACCTACAAAACCCCTGACTTGCACATAAGGTAGATATGATTGGACAATAACAAAGAACAACAGTAAAGAATAATACAAGGAGTAGAAAGACAGAGAACTAAATCAATAAAGCACAGAGGAATACCGTTACACGTTTATGTCAATTTTAATCTTAATACACAGTAAAAGATCTTCAGAACGTTTTAACTGGAAATTTAATAACTTAAAGCACGGCGGAACTAACTGTTATAAAATCTATAACCTCTTTATTAGCACTTGAGAGTAGAGCATTTGATATTAGTGTGGTTTCCTTGCATTACGGGGCAAAACGAAACTACACCGTTTTGATTAAAGTTTGTTATTCGACGTTGAAGACATAAGACAGCGTTAATTTTCTTTTTAGGACAGACACCGCTGCTTCATTGCAAGTTTACTAACAGTAATAGGAGTCTAAGTTTAAAGTCTTTCTAGGAGATAAAATTTCTGGTAGAGAGTAGGATAACTGTCCGCCCCATTTGACGCTTCTAATAATTTAATAATATTCGTATTAGGTGAAAACGATTGCCGGGATAAAGAGCGCTACTTCTATTTTTAGTTCGTCCTAATGGATTCTACTCTATTTGCACGAAGACTGTGGTCGAACTCATGCGAATTTCTTCTAAAGGCTTGGATTGAAACATGAGCATTTTCATTGGAGTTTATAAACTCTGCTTATTCAAACCGTGGTTATTGTGCAGCCCATATATGCATATCTATGGCATGTGTGGTCTATAAAAGGCAGTTCCTGTGGTAAAGTACTTTAGGTGCACAGTGTTGCCAGACCAATCGTGTGAGAACAAGGCAAGAACGTCCAAGCAGCCACAACCCCACAAAATATTGCATGAAAAGCTTGCGAATGCAATTTTAACAGATTCTGCGACAAATTTATCTTTTGCGGTTTACGGAGGTACATATACATGTATTTTTTACAATTAACATATTTTGGTAATGCCAGTAGCTTTTAATCTCATCGGTACATGGACGTAGCCTTGGTACACTTATTGAGAACGAGGCTGTAAGGTGACGTAACAACCTTAAATCGGGAGCCACTCAAAAGAACACTTCGTACCATATGCTCTTATTATTACCTTGTTATGTAGGTACCTTCCCTTATTTAAGTGTAGAGGGGTCGACTAGCCAAGGGAGTATACGTATCGTCAATCGATTTCATAAATCGAGGTTATATTTTTTTAAGTTTCACTATTAAGTAAGGAGTCTATAATTCAGATTGCAACTACTTAATCGATAAATTAGAAACGTGAACATTGAAGACTTGCCAATATGAACATCCTTCCCTATAGTTATTAATATTGTTCAGTTGAAATCAGACAAATTACTTTGGTATAGTTTTTATCTATGTCTCACACCCCAGGAGAAAAGGCCCCTGGAAAAAAGCCCCTTGGAAAAAAGCCCCCCGGAAAATTGCCCCCGAGGAAAATTGCCCCCTGGATAATTGCTCCCCGGAAAAAGCCCCCCAAAATAACTAATACATAGAAACTGTCTAATACATGGTAGAGGTGCGAGCGCTTATCACCTTGAGGCTTACAGTATATACAGTCCTATCACGTTGTAACGCTTTCTAAGATAGATTTTATGTTTGTATAATAGGTTGTTGAATACGGTAAAAACGGGCGACATTGTGCAGCCGCAAGTTAAGCAGCCAAGCATTTCAACAAGTCTAGTAGGGTAACCTAAATGTTACGTCATATCCCCCTTATGAGCAGGGAAGCATTTAAACCCAGGAACCACTGCTGTCTATAGGCCCCTCGTTGTTACGAGGAAGATACTCTTGCTTTGCTGATCGACTGTACAGCACAGTAAGTACGTGCAAAGACAATTAAGGAAGCAGAGAATAACTGTTGCCCCAGTACAATTCAATAGATTTTGCGATCATGCAAGTAGTGTCGCATAGAGACAGAACCCTCTCCGCCATCTCTGTCGCGGAAAGACGGCCATTATAGTTTTGATTGAGCATATTTGTTAATAAATGAGTAAAAGTTCTTAACGGATAACAATCAGAAGATGTATTACATAAATTGTACGTCTGTGGTGACACATTATTTTCATTTACACTAGTATGCTAAAATCCTAAGTTAAGGGCAATACAACGTAGATAATTAAGAGTTTCCCGATTTGGTTAATCATCTACTATAGACACAATTCTTCGATTGCAGTCAACATACGTACGCTGTTTAGAAGGAGGTTGATGCCCTGCTTCAGCTTGCAAAATGTAATAGAAATATCACGTTTGATAATGTGCGATTTTAATTAACTGGATCTGCGTGCCTAACAAGATTGGAAGTGAGAGATTATTGTTGTCTTCCCATCTGTTAAGTTACCTACTTAGATTCACTGTTGTAATACATGGTTTTATTAAATGGAATGCAAGTCATGGGGCAGAAGCATGCGACAATAAGAAATTATTGTCCACTTCATGACAAGGCCTAGGCACAGTGCAAACCATCATCAATGTTGCAATTAATGATGCTTTGCAGACTGTCCTGTTGCACACATATTCAACAGAAGTTTCGGACACCGCCTCCGAGTTCATTTCAAGTTTGTAGAGAGAAGAGGGAGATTCCAAAGGCTTTAACGATAGAAATGGCAAGACTCCTCTGTGATCCGTCTACCCCTAAATCCGCACCTGATTTGGTCACAAATTGAAAAGTAAAGCCTTAATGACGAGTAAAGAAATACTTGAATAATCAATTTCTTTGTACTAAAGGTGCACAAGAAACCCTTATTTAAAGTACAGAAACAAAAACTGTTTTCAATAAGTCAGATTATATGCTCTCTTGTATGTGCTCCAGTAGCTTGCCACCTTAATGTGAGATGAAAAAAAATTGTTGGGGGGCTTTTTTCCTCGGGGGCAAATTTCCGGGGGGCAATTTTAACAAAAGAAGCTCCAGTAACTAAAGTGACAGTTCGAAACCAACGGTGAAAACTACTTGGAAAGGAACAAAGTTTTTGGTTATTTTCCGAGGACTTTTGCTTTGGCGTATGTCAATCAAGGTTTCACTTTTATGGCCAAGTAGGAGTGTTCACTTGCAAGTAAACTTACCGTTAATATGGTAGAGGTAAATGGTAAATAGTAAATGGTGCATCCATTTTTCAGAAAGCAATATCGAAGGAGATTTTTCCATAAACCAGAAATCTGTAAACATGTTGCACAGTAAAATTAAATTGATGCTACAAACATTTTCTTTCCAAAGTTAACTTAGCGTGAAAGTCATCGGTGAATTTCTTTAGAGGCGTGGTTTAAATATTGAATGAGAAGGCATTACCAAAATTCAATCCCTTTGAGAAGTACTACAGAAATTTCCATCAAAATTCACCACGTTATTTAAATTCTAACTACACTATATCCGATAACAAAATATACCATGCATTATGGAGATATTGTGAGATTATATCATTGTGGCAAGGTGTTTGGATGCAATCTTCTATCGTCCCAGGAAAGTAACCCACCGGTGTTTCATACCAGTCCCCCTGATAAGCAGCGGAGACTCCGCCGTTTGCGGGTTAATCATTAACACCGGGGGCTACGGTATACAGGAGATGTATTTTATTGTCGATCCACAAGAGAGTTACATCATGCCCAAGGATTAGGGTTAGTTGGTGCTCGTGTATTAGCGCTGAAGTAGAGGGTGTTTGACGAGTTGGTGGTGGAATTATGTGACCATAGAAGAGAGTTGATTGTGGATGTGAGGGATGGTTAGGGTTAGTGTACAACCATGATGGTGAGAGCTTAGTTGCATGGAACTCCTTCCTTTTGTTCAAGCCCATTTGGAGATCCTTAAAAGAGAATCCGCAGTTCTGCGTCGCGTGCAATACACAGAGCAGAGCCGTAGGCCCAGCTCTGCATATTGCTAGGGTTTCGAGCATGAACGTCACGGATTCTGGCTCGTAAAGTAGCAAGAATCCGTGATGAAATCTCAAGGGGGGATTCATCAATGTTTTCAAAAATTTAAGCACATCGGCTATTCCAAATGAAGCGGTTAGTAAGTTTCACGATGTATACAAGGAGACTACAAGCTCCCTGTACCATGTCAGGGGGAGTTTGAAATAATAGGATTAAGTTTTGTAACTTAATTGTAAAGGTGCTCCATGGATTTTGTCCATGAGAGGTTGTCAGTTTTGCCAAACTGCCCATGAGTGTGGACAGTCTAAAGAGGGCATGTAAAATATCTTCAGCCCCCAAACAATGAGGGGAGTGTAAGGCGGCATTTGGTATTTCCAAGTTTGTTAGTAGGGAGCCTGTTTTTAAGACCTGTTGCATAGTGCGAAATGCTGTGTCATTATCTCGGCCCCTAGAAAATTTATTAAAGACGGTCTGCCATATGGCTTTCCATTCTTGGGGACTCACTGTCTGATGATGAGCTCTGTAATGAGGTGGATGCCAATTTTGCTGAAGAATTGGTTATGATTGCAAAAAATAGTCAGCGTTGTGCTTGGTGGCTGTTATACATCTCTACGTCCAGCGAAGCAAACCAGTAAACATTATTATTAAGAAGCCTGAGCTGTTGGATAATTGTACTAATAGGACAACATATAAATATTGGGTACCGTTATATCTATAATATGTTATGTGGCCTTAGGGAAAATGTCGTAAGTTACGCCTCTTCTTGTCACTCGATAAGATTAATCTACTTAAGAGCCATCGTCACAGTTTATATTTTTTATTACCAGATGCATTCTCTGTTGAAAAGTATTATTGTAAGCAATCAACCAATAAAGTTTAAGATCTGAAAATTTTAAAGAGTATCAAAGAAGTAAGAGTTTGCCGGAGGAGAAGGAATGTCTTCAGGCGCAATCCTCTCAAGCAAAATAGGGTTAAGGGATAGCGTCTTCTGTGATCCATAAGTTTGAACACTAAAGCATTAAAACATTCAAAACAGAAGGCATGAAGTAGAAAGTAGCAGTAGTAGAGTCTAAGAGAATATTTTCTCCTGGCTAGCAATCTACAACCACACAATAATCAGGTATTGCATTTTCTCAATCAAAGACCCCTGACTAGGAGTGGTCCCGACATTGAAACTACCCCAAATATACAACAAACTGGCTAACCAATAAATAAAGGGCAGCCTGGGTGTCCAAGGGCGCCCCTCAATTTTGCCTACCGAGCAGACAAGCAAGCCATGAGGCAGGCTCAACTGCCCAATAGGATTGCCTCTTGCCGATTATGTAATCAATGAGAACAGGTACTACGTCCATTCCTTGCCAAAATTCCGAGCGGTATTGCACCTTGTTGGCTACCTTCCGGAAGAAAGGAAGAAAAAGTTATACTGCTATAATAATGTTTGCCTAGCGTTCCTTCTCCTTCATAATCATTTAGCGGTATAGTGGAAACAGAATAGGCTACAGATGGTATTCCGCATGTCGGTAAATGGTAAAAAAACGAGTTAGGATGCCACGTGCACTGGCGTTTGCTCTTGCGAGACGTCGTAAAGATAGGGAAAAGAGGACAGTATATGTCTTGCATGGTAATAATCAGAATGACCAATCTCCTAGTCAAACCTCTTCAAGACATTTGACTCTAAACCAGCTTATTGAGAGGACAGGCTGAGGACTCTTTGACAATCTGTAATCATTCCGATGTAAATTTTTGACATTGAATCTGAATTGATTGTTTTGCATTGCCATTTTGATTTACTTACAAAAGTGTTTTGCAATATCAGACGTCATATGTCCAGTCGCAGAACCATAGTTACTTAAAGGACCAACACCTTTGACAATGATCAGTATACTTGAGCACAGTCTTCCTGTTATATAACGCAATAACTCTCTTTTTCTTAAATTGTCAAATTTATCCTCTTGTGCACTTGCATGGGAGAAGACATATTACCTTGTAACAATAGCAAACTGTCCATTTGTGAAGAGGAGCCTTGTTTCTAAGAGGAGAAGGAAGCTCAGTTACACAGGTGGGATCGGGATAAGTATGAGTTCTGCTCAACCTATCTCGGAACCATGGTTCTCATTTTGACTAGATGCAATATATTGACAGGAATTTTGCGGTTCATTTGAAAATATAAAAACTTACCTTCTCGGTTAACGAGAACCATAATTTTCTCACTAAAAGTACGGACGCAATTTCCTTCTGCAAGGACTGACATGACTGTATTCTTGTTAGGGTCTGTGAAAAGAATAGTATAAAAGCATTAGAGTGTAATAAAACAAGTAACTTTCAAAACAGCGGCTACAGGGAGAGCTAGCGAATAGGTCTTTAACACTGTGAGGCATGAGTAAAAAGGAAAGCAATACACAAAAAACAAAATTAAATCCTGAAGGAAAAAAGGAAGCACAAGTTTTCAGAGCTTAAAGAGAGGCGGAACAAGTTTCTTATAGCTCCAAAATAATTCAGCGTTTAAAAGTCATGACACCTTCTCCGAGTACTATACAACAGAGAATCTACAGGGGTGACATACCTCTTGGCCACCTCCTTTTGGGCATTGTTTTGTAGGATTTGTCCTAAACATTTGAAAGTATTACTCCGACAAGATCATAAGGCTTTTCTAGCTCGCGGTAAAAACCTCTATCACAGCTTTGGAATGATAGTAGATAGAAGCCTATTGGGGAGCTTGCTTAAAAGCTTAACTTCCATGGATATGTTTAATAAAAATACAAGATACTTCTTAAAGAAAAAAAAAGCCCTTATCCTCCGAAATAGAAGGAAGCGAAATGTTCGTGAGTGTTCTAGATCTTTAAGTTACATGTCTCAATGCCAACATCTTCCAGGCAAGTTGCACACACAGTTAGGTTCAGAAAGAAGGAATTCTCGGAACTAATTCACTTGGTATTATCACAAAAGCGTCTGCCGTGGTATTTAAACAGTAACACTAAACACCTGCCCCGCCACCTTTGTGCAGAGTGGTGCTTCTTTAAAGTTGTGCTTAAAGTAGGGGCTTATAAAGAGTGCGCTTAATCGGAACATTTGCGCTAAAGAAACCATAGGTGTCAATCATAGTTCCAAAGTATGGTTGTCCACCGGTACTGTGTAAAGTAGGTGAGCATATAACGAAGTTTTATTCTGCTACATGATCTGCCAAAGCGCATGGATCGACTTTACTTGCCAGAGACCTTGGTTTTACTGAACGAGAAACGAAGAAACAAGGATGCAAATATTGACGCTGTAAAAATACCACATCGTAAACAAAGAGTTACGATAGAACAGAAAGCCCTGTTGTGAACAATACGTGACATAATGTATTGCTGTAGGTTGTTTAACGCCTTATTGTCAACTTTGCAGTGGTGTATACATGAATTCAAGCTGTGTGTATCATGACTGTAAACCAAAACTCATAATGCAAAGTAAACATTGAACGGAGTACATTTGTAGCGTAATAGGATGAGCTTGGAAAAGGTTGTTCTTGAATGTATTATTGGTATTGCAGAGCTTGAAAACTCAATTCAGAGGGCAGCTCGCTTTGATCGAAAAACGTTTCGCCGATTCTCGTCAGTCGATCTATGTAATTATCATTACTGATCGAAAGATGGGAAGAGCTAGCAGCTGATTGGTATGATTGTAGTTAGTTGATAGAAAAAGTTATGAACAGTTATGAACAGGACAAGAAAGCTGTCCAGAACACTCATTATAAATGCATAGTGTGCAACAGAGACTACTTCATTAGTCTGTGTAGCCACAGCAGACAGTATTCCAATGGCAATATATGCCCACGATCTCCCGAGATCGACGGGTGCTGATGAAGGAATATTTTTGATATCGCTTAAAACCCTGAATAGAAGCCTATGGGCTTATAACTTTCAAACAGAATTGGTGGGCTTATACAGAGGGGTTTATACTCGGGGGCTTTCTTACGAAGGGAGAAATACCGCATCAAATACCTGATCACCTTATGGGTATATTTTACTGAAACAAGAACGGGTGCAGGGGCGGAATCAGGATTCCAGAGAGGAGGGGGCGCGGGATTGATAATCTAATATTTAGAAAAACTTTTCAGGTCATTTTTTTTTTCAGGTCAAAGGGGACGGGGGTTACGCGGCTCCGCCCCCTAAATCTGCCTATGGGAAGATATTTCATTGTTTTAGTATTATTGACAGTTAATCGCTAAAGGTGTTCTACCGTGAACTTTTTTAGAATTTCTGAACGCAGTGCGACGAAAGTGCACAAGAAAGATAAATCATTTAAATCCAGTTGTGATTTTAGTTCCTTGTATCATTTGTCTGTAGACAACCGAAAATTGCTCCACGGCATGTTAGGTAGTTTTTGCCTAGGTGAGAAGCAGTTTTCAACTTTCCCGGGCTTATTTTTCTCGACCAATTGAATTTTCTTGGCCATTTAAAATGGATTTTAAAAGTTTTTGGTTTTTCGTAGGTTCGTTAGTACTAAAGGATTGTGTGTAAAATCCGCGATATAGAAAGAAGATGTAAAGGATTTATTTTTCGGAGAAACGATTTAGCAGTTTTGCCATGAGCATAACTAAAAGATCACTTAAAGACGGATAAGCGGTATAAATTGTGAGAGTTTTTATGTTAGATTAAAGAGAACGAGAAAAACTAAACAGGGTATCCGAATAATCCAGTGTTTCAATTTAAATACTTTCTCATTCTCATGTACACGACTGTCGTGTTATTCGTTAGGTGGTTATCCTGCTGCCATACGTATTTGCCAATTTATCCTATGTATGCCCAATGTATCTGTAGATTTACAATGGAACTACCCTTGCATATCAATATCTAAGTGATTGCGCGTAATAAGTGGGTGATACAATGAACGATAAATTACTTGATAATTTGGCTGATCCGGCAGCGTCCTTATATATCCATATTTATGTTCTTATCTAACCATATTTATGTTCCCGTTTTTTTGTTCTGTACATATACATATACTCTGCGTATTCGAGCGTCTGGCACAATTTTGTACATTTTTTGCTATTTTGTTTTTAGTTTTTGACTGTTGTCAAGTATGTTATATTATATTATAATATATTATATTATATTATATTTTATTTTATTTTATTTTATTTTAATATTTACTCTGTATTAAGCAGGTCGTTGCTACCACGTAACCAAGCTCGTTTCGTCCTAACTAGCATTTCCGGTTTAGTTGCGTATATGGAATGGCAATATATTTAATGTCATAGGCTACATTTTAATTCTAATCGAATTGGGGAGGGCTTGTCTAAATTGGAACGCTTTTACAGTTCTTAAACAGCAACATACAGAGCAATTGTTATCCTTGTAAGGCAGCCCTTACTACAGCGTTTATGACACCAGCATGAACTAACACAAAAACGAGGATTAACAGCTTAACGAAGAGAATATTCCCAAGAAGTGACAAAGCCGCAGGTCAAATTTAAATATGTATTTTGAATTTTTGCCCTCATTATAGCAGCGTTTTTAAGGCAGTATGATATGGCTTCCCGACTTTGGGTGTGACTTGGCGTGGACAGCAGACTATAGACGAGAATCGGTTCTTCGCATAGCCCATTCTCTATAATAAACACATTTCCGTTTTATTTAAACCGCATATTTTACTTTTTATACCATCTATCTGCTTGTAATCCTTAACTGCTTTGGTAAGTGGTGAAAAGGTACCGATTTACGGAATTAATTTTTTGTAAGGATATTGGAAGGAATAACATAAACAGTCATCACTTTCTGAAATCTTAAAGTAGGAAGTTAAATCATTCTAAAGGGCCAGATTTTGTTGGTGTAGACTATTTCCACCTTTTATCTAAAGGGAAGAGTGTCTAATTTGTCAGGGAATAACATTTATGAGACTTTATTTCAGCTTTACAAGCTCTGTTACGGTTTGCTAGCAGCAGAGCGAAAGGTTATCTAGGGGCAAGCAACTTTGCAAATAGAGTCATACAAGGGGCTTATTGTGTACATAGCAATTACAAAAGAATCACTGAACAATGATGCATTAACTATTCTTTGTAATAAAATCGAATTTACCGGGAAAACGTTTACCAGGAAAGTATGGCCGCAATGTCTTGTAGGCATAATATCACTTTTGCTTTTTCTCGCAAACCATTTTTGGTATAATCTCATTCCATCGATTTTAGTGGATTGGCGTAATTTTGCTATATTGAATTTGCACAAAATTTTAATTGCTGCATTTCTTTTCTCTAGCTTGATATCCCTGCTTTCTTTGACTCCAATAACTGTCCTCTAATTCGCAAAACCGAGATTGCGCTGAATCTTAGACAATTGTTTTTCGCTAAATTGACCTGCAATGATTCATCAGTCAAGGGTTATCTCACTTTCAAGAATTTAAATAAGTCACCGTTTAATAAAGCTCAATTTTGTTGCTGCGGCCCAAGTAATTTTTTAGGCGTAGAAACTCTTAAGAGAGAGGCTCCACATCAGACTTCAACGAAAGAGAGGCTCAACATCTGACTCTAGTGAAAGCGAGGCTCCATAGCAGACTTGATCAACAGCGAAGCTTGTATGTATGTATGTATGTATGTATGTATGTATTAAGTATGTATGTATATATGTATGTATTTTGCCATATAGAAAAAAAAATTATGAAAAATCAACAAGTCAAATTTACATCTGCTTTCCTAGCAATTATGTCGTAGGTTTGATACTGCTTCTCCTATTCTCTAAAAAATGGTGATAGAAGGTAACACGCAAATACATTCGTAGACACCTTTAACGGAAAAGAAATGCTGTCATTCCATTAGCTTAGCAGTTGGCCCAATCTTATAGAAAACGTCATAAAAAGGCTCAGACGACGGGGGGAAATTGCAGCGTGAAGACTGAGAAGGATAATGCACCCCTATGATGGTAGAATGATGACAACAATGATAATCTTGGTTATCCTGTTGCCAAAAAAATGCTGCTGCTAAAGATGATAATAAAGATGATGAAGATACAAAGGAGAGGCAAAGACGATGCATGGGGAAGAGGATAAATACCGTAATGATGATAATCATGCGGACTAAAATAAGTATGAAGGTGACGATAATGATGATGATTACAGCAATGAAGAAATCTTATAAACCAAACCCAATACAAATCTCTCTGAAACTGAAACACTAAGTAGGTACACAAGATCGATAGTACTGAACCTCCTTTTCTAAGGTAACCTTGGCCCGGGTAATCCTTTCTAACAAGTACCTCGAACCTGATAGAGTTTAGTTTACCAACTGCACCCTGTTTGACATTACATTTCAAACTATCATTCTTGCAAGGGCGTGTCGACTGCCTTAGCTTAATAAAGTGTAATATTCTGACCTCAACAGCAGGCTGGTCGTAGTGCTTAAATGTAAAAGCCTCTGTAATACCATTGTGCCGCTACTTTTACTTACGTAATAGCTAAGGATTGTATGGGCTATTTTACAAATTTATAAAGTTATGGTGTCTAGATTGAATGGACGGGGACGTATGAATTTTAAATGAGCATTCCATGGCAAACGACATCTTTGGGGGCGTGAGAGGGACAAGCATGACATTTTCGATCTATTCTCATCGCAAAAGGGCGCGTAATTGGCCGACAAAGTGACCGCAATTCAAAGGATGCAAATAAAAGCGAGGGGGATCGGGGAGAGTAGTAGGAAGGATATTCGTAGCAAAAGGGGGTGGCAATTAGTTATCCAATGTAAGGTTAATTTACTATAGTTAATAGAACAGCCACGCAATTCAATATAAAATTGTTCTTGCAAGTCTTTTGCATGGAGAATTATTCACGGAATTATAGAAAATATGTAGTTTGTTTTAGGTACAAAGCAAAAATATTGCACGAAATAGCAAAAACATTTTGTACTAAAAAGCTGTTGAAAAGAGATTTCTGACGATTATGCACTGAGGAGTATCTGACGAAAAAAATAATTTCAATGCAATAGTTTCGCTATTTCATGAAAAACATATAGTAAAGCGGACGCTAAAGAAAGTGATGCAAACATTTTAAAACAAAGTAAAGGAGCATCGCTTAAGAGTTGCATTAAACACGTAGAAAATAGATTATAAAATATAAAGATAAGCAGATATATCTCTTAATTGATCAATAAATAAAGAGATAGATAGATAGATAGATAGATAGATAGATAGATAGATAGATAGATAGATAGATAGGACCTGATGCATTGTTAAAACACTGGTGATGCCCTCAACGTATCATCACAACTCCTTTTAAGTGAACATGAATCAAGAACCAAGATTCAAGGAGTTGTAGGAAGAGAAAGCATGAGATCCGCAAGCATAAGGGACTCTTTGACCTATCTGAACCAAACCTGGCAGGATAAGCCCGAGTGATAAACACTGACGCCTGGTTGCAGAAGCAGAATGTATTCAAATTAAAGACGAGCAGGCTTCGAAGAGATAGGTAAAGCTATGACGGACCAGGATATGGTGGCTTAGACGATTGCTGACGCTGAGACAGTGGCTGAGACAGTGGCTGAGACAGTGGCTGAGACAGTGGCTGAGACAGCGGCTGAGACAGTGGCTGAGAGCGATTTAGCATTGGATGAGAGACTTGAGGCTAATAAAGAAAATGCGAATAAGCATTGACGACAAAATAAGAACTGATGGTGTAAGAGATGATAAAACCTAGATTTGACAAATTTTGCAATACAAATTATCAAAAAAATGAGGTTGTTAATCCAATATATCTGAAATTCTATAGTAGAAGACCAGTAAGAGAAGTAACTGCTTAGTATAAAAGAGAAATTCCATACATTAAAGCTAACGATGTCTATTTTTGCAAAAATACTTAACATCAAAAAATAGCAAACCGAAACGAAAGTCTAACTACTCGGTCAAAAAGACGTCCTTGATTATGGAACTCAAGAAAGACATTAGGAGGAAATTTTATTGATATAAAGTATCATATAAATAAACAGACCTAGAATAGGTTGCTCAGGAGAATAATGGCAGAAAAAAGGACTTGAGACAAGGTTATTGTTGGGGGATTGAAAAAGAGGGTGGCCGGAAAATGGGGACAAGTCAAAAAGATATGAGAGTCGAAATGAGCTGTTCCAGTAGAACAATTTTATGAATCAGATTTCACATTCTTAGCTTCTGTCTCTTCTTAGTTCACTCTCCTTGTCAAAGAAAGCCTTCTCCTTGCCAAACATGGACCGACTGTGAATGGAACAATGAGCATTGCCCCTTGCAGTATGTTTTTTTTTCAACTTCCCATGTAAGTGGTACATTCCTGGAAACACCCAAGATCCAAGCACCCGACTCTCTTAGACTACGTCATTACTAGGAGGTGTGACTTGAAGGACTTCGCCAGCACCAGAGTTATGAGGGAAGCCGAGTGCTCTACTGACCATTTTATGATCCGCTCCAAATGTAACATCAAACTGAAACCTCCTCCTATGAAGAAGAAAGTATCCAGCACCCCAAGAAACTGAACGTAGAGAAGTTGAGGAACCAAAATGAGAGGGACACACTTGCAACCGCAATAAGTGAGAATCTCCCAACACTGCCAACTGGTACTAGCGAGGAACAGCGGGGCGCCTTGAAGAGTGCAGTCTATAGCGCTGCATCAGATGTCCTTGGTAAACATACCAGAAAATACGCAGATTGGTTTGATGAATCGAATGAAGAAATCATGGATCTTGTCAAGGAAAAGAATTCGTTGTTCTACAGGACAATTTTTAAAGAAATAATCATGTTGCTATAATATTACCTATAACCTACAGGATTTTTTTTGGAAACTGATAATGACATGAGGAAAGTGATATCACGCTAATAGCCAATCAAGGCACTGGCATGTGCTTTTCAATACTCACTAGATTTTAGATGTTGTTATTCCATTTTAAAGATACCCCCATGATTGTTTACTCTAAAATAGGTTTGCTAAGTAAAATAGATAAAATAAAATAAAAATAAATAAAATAGGTTTGCTAAGTGCATGACATTGGATCTTAATTTTGTAAAGAGCTCTTTATTTTTAGTTCCATTAAAGCATTTCCTTGCATTGCATGTAACTATACATATAATCCCCAGTGTTCACATATTTTCCATTTTTCAATTGTATTTTTCAAATCTAGAAAATTTTGCCAAAATTGAGATTCTTCATGCATTGAACAAACCTATTTGTGCATTGACCTTCTCCACTCTTGAAGGGTTATTCCAGATGAGGGGCAATACCATTTCCCCTGGTATTGTGAATGTCCAGTTTCTTTGTTTTTCTCCTGTTGGCACATGGTACAAACATACTGGTAAGTTTTTTTTTTATACCTTTTCTTTGGTGCTTGTCCTTGCTCCTCACGCAGCTGGTCTTCTTGAACTGCTTTCCCTTCTCTCCACCTACCATGGCGTGATTTGGTCTCTGTCATTGTTGCTGGAGGAGGTGGTGGAGGACCTGGAGCTGCATTACCATACATAGGCCAAGGCATCCAAGGATACCATCCCTGCCACTGGGGAAATGGACATGGTGGGGACCGTTGGTTGTCAGTGTCAATGTTTGGATGTGCACTTGCAGTGCTGGGATGACTAACAGTATTACCTCTTTTCCTAGGCCTCACCATTGTTTGACCCTCTCTGTTCTCTGGCTCATTAAATTCCATGGTTGTTTGATGGCTACTTGCTATCAATGGCTTTGATCTTGGCAACGGAAGTGGCTCGGTAGCAATGGAGATACTACTCGGAAGATTGATGCCTTGGAGCAGATTTTTTCTTTCAGCTGTCTTTTGCCTTTTGTTTAGCCTAGAAAAGGAAGGAAAATTTTAGATCCTGTTCTTTTTCATAAACAGAACTGCAGCAGATGATGCAAACCCTGACCTGATTGAAAAGAAATTGTTTCACCACTGCAAATTTCAATTTGGTATATGTTTGTTCCTAGCAGTAGAAAAGGGGCCTTTATTTCTTTAATATTTTCCATTTTGCACTAACATGACATATTTTTTAAGACATTGTGACACAAGATAAGTCCCTTCTTCACTTTATTGCAAGTATTTACTATGTGAGTGAGCAAGGCAAACTTTAGTTCAACGACCTATTTCCAATGCCATGCCTACAGAAGCATACCTAACCATGTTACTGTAAGACCATAAGGTCTTTAAAGGAATCTTTAGCCTTTTGAATTTAATTCTGCTCAATTGGAATAAATAATTATCAATGCAAGTGAACACTTCACCCACATGATATGGTATTCTTAAGAGATGCTTACCATTTTGATCCCGTCTGATTCATCCTTTTTTTTTCTTTTTGTTGATCTTTATCCTATTTCTCTTCCTCTGCTACCTCCAATACTTCTATTTTTCATCTTTTTTTCGCCTTTGACATCTTATTTTAACTTCTCTTCATCTTATCCTTTATTTTCTTCTTCTTCTTCTTCTTCTTCTTCTTCTTCTTCTTCTTCTTCTTCTTTTTTCTTCTTTTTCTTCTTCTTCTTCCTCCTCCTCTTCCTCGTCATCTTCTTCTTCTTCATCTTCTTCTTCCTCTTCTCCCTCCTCTTCGTCTCTGTTTCCTCCCATTCTATCAATCTTTGGTTCCTCAGCCCCTCCTCAGTTATCTGATTCTGCTCTTCCTTCGACATCTCCTTATTCTTTCTTTCCTTTGATCTGTCTGGTCTTCCTCTTCCTTCTCTCCTTCTTCCAATCTTTGACCGCTCATTACCTACTTTTCCTTCTTGCTTTTCCTCACCGTGATTATTTTCTTCTGCCTCTCAGTTTTCGTCAGAACCTCCATTTCACTGCCCATTTCGTCTTCTGTTTGAGTCCGTTAAGAATATCGTTGTAGCAGTTGAGAATCGTTGACGCAACGGATCGGCATCGTCCCTGGAACACGATTGTACATCACTAAACCGTCGTCGTTGATTGGTTAACCGTTCGCTCTATTGATCGGTTACCGGAGTACTCGAGTATTTAATTGCTTATTGATTGTTTAGGCTCATAATTTATTTGCCCTTATCTAGAGATTCAGGTATCATAGCGCATGATGATACATTGCTTGAAGTGGATACCATCATCTTGAATGAGATGCCAAGTGATATACTCTTTTCTCATTGCTTTCTTCTAACAGCGTTTTCAGCATCAATAACGAAACACGATTTGACGAGAAACCAGCCGCTCGTATCAGGTAAGAATACTAACGATGAATGTACGGGTAAAAACAAGGTTTGTGGCGTGAGATTAGCCCTGCCGTTAAGGCTAGTTAGCGCTATCGCCTGTGTTAAATCCCTGCATGAGGTTGATGCGTACCGCGATCTATAGCCAGCTGCCTTTCTTGATTCGTATACCACGGACTGAAAAATAGGCACCGGTTCCAGGTGCTGGAATGTCCGTTTTAAACCAACTTATTGGTGGAAGAATTCGGAGAGACTCTTTCTTTCAAGTACATGAAACAGGCTATTAGGGACAAGTTCAAGATCATACATAAGTGCAATTTAAAGGAGATGGCATAGAACGGAGGAATTTTATAACAATTTGTGGTCGCCCACACTTCAGCAATGGAATAATTAGAATACTAATGATGGTCCAACCCATGCAAGCGCTCAACAGACGTAGGTCATCAGTTTGACGAAGACATGACCGAAAGCGTCATCCCCTGGGCCGCCTAAGATGCGCTTTCTCTGCGCCCAACAACGGGGCCTGTGACAGTGTGACACTGCCCCCGCCGGGGCACACAACCAGACATAAGAGACGCGCCACCGAGTGGTCTCCTTCATTCAAAGAATTGTAAGCTTTTAGGCATGTCTGTTGTAAATGAATAATGGCTGTTCTCAAGCTACAATCATATGTCTCGTGAATGTCTCGACCATCTGAATGAATCTCGAACATAACACTACCAAACCTTAATCTTATTAGTCTTCAGTCGCAGTGCCAGTAGGAGGGGAACTGTGGGGCTTCATCCCCTCCCCACTTTTTGGCAAGTAAATGTTTGTTAGGCAAGGAGAACAAGGAAAACTGTGAAACTAGAAAGGACAAAGGATAAGAGATGCCCTTGTCAAATTTTGATTCTCAAAAAAGCACATCAAATTCATTAAACGAAATTATATATTTGGTTATCTTTCAGCTGGGTGCTCTGTTGAGTTTCTAGTTCATGCCCCTGGTCTATTGCGTAAAATATCGGTACCCGATGTGGCACTTCGCGAAACTGTAAACGATTCTTAGTTTTCTGGACATTTGAGGTCAAAACAAACCTGCTTTCCTTGTAAAACGTTTACATTAGAATTTAAACTTTTTTTGATATTTTCTTAATATTTAAAATCATGCGAAGGTTATATTTTCCCGTCGTGTGAAGGCGACCTTAGAAGAAGGTTACCAAGCCTTGCTTCCAACCATAGTTCGTTTTTGTTCGTTTTTGTTCGTTTCTCAGGTATCTTCTCACCTTTCCGAGCTCAAGTACTTTAGTAGAGTCCCGTATTTCGTTTTGCACCACTGAACTGAGAATTAGAACGTTACTGAAATCGAAAAAGTGTATGGAAACAGCTGTCTTAGATACTAGAAAATAGTGATTGGAGCAGAGATGCTTAAGCAAGTAGAATAAGATAACGTAGTAGAATGCATTTCTCTTGAAGAAAGCACCATCGTATTTTCATGAGCTATTTAAAGTAGTTACGAATAAGTTACGAACCTTGGATGTAGAAAAATATTCTGACAAAATGTAGAAAAAGACACACCCACATGGTAGCACGGCAATAGATAGATTAACAATATGATGAAGGAAAACGACGTAACTGCAAGAAATACTTGAAACAGAAACAGAATATGAGTATACAAAAAACCTCCCGGCTACTACCATCGTGGTCGTCATCATCATGTTCGTCGGAGCAAGCAGAGCATCTTATCCCTTACCGGCCCTATTTTTTCATTGAACGAAAAGAGAACGAAAAGAGAGATTCAGTGTTAATAGTTTCTAACTTGGCTGGATAAGTATTGTCGAATTCTCCCTCTGGGGTTTGACGAATATGTGACTAGGGCAACGCTCATAATCGCGTAACAATTTATAATAACTTTTGAAGGTTCCCATGGGAGTTAGCGGAGATTTACCCTTACCTAAGCCATTGGGGGGAGCATATTGTTCGCAGTCGAATTTTCATAGGATTGAAAAACAATGAAAGTAACGGTTTGTTCATCTAGGTCTTTTTGTCGATTACCTTTGTATTAGGATCCCTGCTTGGCCTTTTGGCAAGGAATTGATGTAGTATCTGATCTCATTGATAAGATATTCTTTCAATAACCCGCGAGAGGCGGTCCTACTGAGCGTTTGAGCCTGCTTCCTAATATCGTAAATCCTCAGTTATATTGCTCTGAATTTGAAGAAAATCTAATATACAGCTCGATATGAGCATAATTCTGCCGTTTTTTGAATCTCATACAGTGTATATGAAATACAGCCTCGTGTTGTTTAACCACATTGTCCAATATCAAATTTATTGTGCACGATCTTGCTTGATCGTATAGGCAAAGCCTTTATCATGAGCACTAAACCTGACCTCTGGCCACCCACAATTTGAGTGAGCATTAAAACAATGGGGCAAGGTTACATGTGGGAACAAAACTCTAATTTCATCTTATTTTCTTATTTCGTTCTTCTCATGAAGTGGAAGCACATTGTGCTTTCCTAGTACATTTTCTACGCATGCGGCCCGCGACACCTCCACACGTGAGTGATTCAAGGCAAAGTAGTTTACAAAAAGTAAGATAGACGTTCCTGATACCAAAATAGAACCTACAATTTCTGGTTTTAGTGCAATGCCTTATCCTAAAGGCCACCTCAATATCTTGTCTTTGAGTACATGAGAGGCGCTTCTAAATGCCTGGCTAGGTAGCAAGGGGATAGGCTTATAAACCAGACATATAGGTGTAGAGAGGGCAAGAGGGACGATGACCCCTTAACAGTTGCCTTATCTTATTTTTCTCCCTTATTGGTCTAAAAATTAGTTGACATTTGTGCTCTGCTCTCCTCACTTACTTCCAGAAAAGAAGAGGTAGGAAGACAATCACATTCACAGATATTTTCCTGGAAGGTGCTGAAGCAGATAACCTTCATAAACTGGAGACAATTATCCCGGATCGAGATCTATGGAAAGGTATGGCTCGGGTTGGGGTCAGTTAAAAGTAAGTAGTAAGTAAAGTTTAAATGATAAAAGGATTCACATTTACAAATACGAAGCTACTTGGCTGTAACTGTCCCGGAGATTACTAAGTTCATAGTAGTCAGCTCGTAAAGACGAACAAAGAGGTAAAAATATCAAAAAAGAACAAATTTTGTTGGCGCTGAATTTAACGTGTTTAATACCTAGCCTAGGAATAACTTTCCCAAATCACCCTAAACCAGAGGCATTGAATTATCTTCAAAAACTTCTGAGGCAGTGTTGTTACCTCCAAATCGTAAAGTCTTAATTGTAATGTCATTGCCTTCAATGAAGTTGCTCATAATGACTTGTTTTAGGGCTCTGTTTCCGTCATGGGGCTTAGCTAAGTTGCCCATTTCTTTGAAATATGTAACTAAAAGTTAGATATTTTTCTCTTTTGGGGTGAGTGAGAGAGTCATCGACAACCGAGATATGAAATGGACAAATGGGCCAAATGTTCATTTCAGCGACTAAGAATACCTTCAGAATCCTCATTCTACGACGATTTCAAAAGAGTGACGTTAGATGATTTGGAAACGAGCACTTGGCGTAAAGGATTACAAGATAATTGTACGTCTTTTATGTTTTTGCATTACAATAGAGATTTTATTCTGCCAATTATTTCGTGTCTTTCTGAGCTCAAGTTGTAAGGCTGCTTTATGCTCTTTTTCCAAACTCATTCGAAAGAATTGGTCCAAGTAAGTCGATTGCATATGGCATTGAGTAGCGGATTATTTTGCTAACGTTTTTTTCGGGTACTTGTCACAGTAGTCATGTGGGAAAACATGTCGAAAAGGATACAAAAGGAGAGCGTCGTAGATAATACTACACGTCGTAGATAATACTGTGTAGTCGAGAAACCCTATTTCTGTTACTCAAGTTATTAAAGGACAAATTCTTTTTGCCCTAGGAGCACTAGTTACAAACAAGCGGAGCAATTATTATTTATTTCCAGTAATATTTCTGTTAGTGGGAACACTCCACAGTATTTTCTTCAGAGGTTTTACAGATTTAAATGACCAATGTCTTAAATGGTATTAATTTCGTAGTTAAAAGCACTCTTATGAAGGCGATGTTTAAATTATGGACCTTTAACCTAAGAAAATCATTATTGCAATAAAGTAGGACTATAGTTGCAATGAAAATTTGCACTTCTGTGATATTATTGCTTTCTCGATGTATTCTAACCCGTTCAAAACGCGCGCAGAGCCCCCTGGCCTCCTTAATGACTGCTGTAAATAAAAAATAAAAGAAGAATGGCGTAAGAGTTCAAGGACACTGGCGATTTAATACAT
Source organism: Alatinidae sp. Z8VKAUB7J3 (assembly GCA_010016025.2). Lineage (NCBI taxonomy): Eukaryota > Metazoa > Cnidaria > Cubozoa > Carybdeida > Alatinidae > Alatinidae sp. Z8VKAUB7J3. The sequence continues at coordinate 56,017,253 of JAAAKM020073195.1, forward strand.
ATACAACATGCTCTGCATAGTACCATCTAGCATGATCAATATGATTGCTTACTGTGTCCCTAAACGGAAGGAGATCGTCAAATTTTGCGATAAGGTAGTGTAGACATCAGAAAATGATGTGGTTTTGCAGAGCTCTATACTTCGATACAACGGTAACGTTAGAGAGGGTCCCTCTCCCGAAAGTACTTTAGGCTTTGAAACGGCCCATATATGTCGGCATTGCCCTAGCCCTGTTGGAGGGTAGGGGAAGGTTTGCAATTGCGTACAAAGCGTAAATACAACACACTGAAGGGAAGGGTTTTTTTTGCCTTCCTAAGAATTCTCTGTCTCGACCCCGATATTCGAATTTTCAGCAATTTATTTTTACTTGCGACCCTCAGCAGCTCCGGTCTAGATAAAAAGTATGATGAAATTACTCATCAAAATCTGTTTTCTCCGCCATTGGGTCTTCTAGGAAACTTGGAAAGCCGGTGTATTCTTGTCGATTGATTTTCAAATTGAGCATTGCAAGCTTTCGGAGGAAAGCCAGATTCGACTGGAGTATTCATAGTATTGCCAGTGGCAACAGTTTTCTTTTAAATCGAAATGAAAGGGGTGATTCGAGGAGATAAATGGTTAATAATATTTGTATTCGGTAGGTCAGAGCGTTGGCCCCTGCAACCCCAACTTCATGTTTCGAGCAAACGTAGAATTTAACACTTGACGTAACTGTGCGTAATAACGTAATCTAACGAAGGGAAAACATAACACTCAGCTGTACTGAAACTAAGCCTGTTAAGCAAACGGTTTTTCTTTATGCTTGTGGTTTATATTGGTACGTCATGCGCTCCTTCCCAGCCCTCCCTCTTGCTCTTAACTTTTCCTGGGTTCTTTTTTCTCATTTGTTCACTTACGCAACAACTCATTGGTAATTCAGTATATTTGGCAACGTAGATTTATCAGTTCACAAATGAAGTATGAAAGAAAGGAGTCCAAGTTACGTTTTGAAATATTGCGTGATGCGGCTTTGCTTCAGCGATGCGTCATTTTGATATGTCATTTTGAAGGGTGATTTCGAGTGTCTGTTTCTGATGTAATTGCCGAACGAGAATGAAAGAGGATTTTACTCAGCGCTCATTTCAACAGAGCGACTATTGTTTGGCTGTTCATGCGTTGGATGTATGATTAAAAGCATTTGTTTTGAACAGCGGGCTTTGACATTGCAGCAGCAATCTTCGTAAATTTGCTGACACGAATGCAAACATGTAAAATTGTTACGACTTCCGGATAATCGAATTCCGGATAAATCGATATGTGAAAAGTTAGTTTGTAGTACAAAGCTTGAATATACCGTTAAGTAACAGATTCATTTTGCTAAATGTTTTCGTCATACACTGATCACAACAATCGTATGGAGTGAAATTAGAAAGCTGTTACGATGAATGTATAGGAAACTTGAAGATCCTAGAAAGTAACAGTCACGAGAGCGACACGTTTTTTGGCACTCGTGTTATTGAAAAAGGCGTAAATTGTAAACAATTTTTTTTTCGACAGAGTACCGACTTCTTTGTTTTGATAAATGCGGCTTCTAAAGCGGCAAGATGAAAAGGAGATCTTGCTCTCGCTAATACCCTAAACAAATCCTCTTGATAGTCGGCACACTTCAGCACATGATGGAGTTTCAATCAAATGCTGTCCTACTGCCGAGTCGATAATAATCGATATTCCGATAATCGACGATGCACTGTAATATGCCTACCTTTTCATTCACGGAACCAAGGTATGGAAGAGTTTTACTAGAGTATGATATATAATCTGATTAAAGTCAACTATTGTATCAAGCTCTTGTAAATACTGATTGAAACCAGCATTGTGTGGTTCAATATTTTAGTGTTTATATTGCCGGCATGCCCAGAATCTTGCCACAACATGAATAAACAAGTATAGCATTCAGTTGTTTATCCGCTGCCTAATGGAGGCAAGTCATAAAAAGGCTTTTGATTTAAAATGAGACATTAAGGCTATTTTTAAACCGACATCGATGATCTGGGATAAAAGATTTAAGATGCAATATTGGCACTATGAGCCGACTTTAACAAAAACAGTGAGTACTCTGGAGGGCTGAATAAACGGAGGGGTCTGAATAAACTGGGGAGTCATCATTACTGTCTAAAGTTAATGAACGAGGGTTCCAAATAAACGGGGGAGGTCTGAAATATCGTCTCAATTTCGTGAAAGTGGATGACACATACGGACAAAATTTGTACTAATTGACAATTAGCAACTGTTGCAAGGTCAAATGTGGCATGGTAAGTTATTCAAGTGTTTTCAGACATCATTTTTATTCTGAGTACTGGAAAAATTCCTTGAAATTGGTAAACGGGGGGTTCTAATAAGGAGCGGGGGTTGTAAATTTCAAAAAAATTAATAAGCGTGTGTGTGTATGGCGAAAACGTTTAGGAAAATGAATCCGTTACTCAACGCAATATTCAAGTTTTGTACAACAAACCATCTTTTCAAGAATGAGTACCAGTAAACAGAATAATAAAATTGATATCAAGTTTGGGGACTGAGGTAACAACAGATGAGCGAGAAAACACTTTACATATAAAGTTATTAATACATGAATCAATAAAACGTGAGGGGTAACCATCGGTATGCAAAAACGGTCGTAACTTACTGACTACCTTATTAAAAATATCATACGACGAACAAATTCTAAAGCTATCGTGATGGATGATATAAACAAGTCCTTTCTTATATTCAAATGGTAAAAAGCTACCAAATCGTGTAAACAAACCAGTAAATGTAGGTTATGATAAACTGAGGTGACAAACTTAGATTCCCGGCGAGTAATAGAGACGTCTATGACCATTCCTTTCAACTTCAAAGGTAATTGAATGTTAGGATGTTGTTGGATCAGAAAATTACGAAAGGCTCTACATGACTTTTACATTTAAAAAGAACAAAAGATATGTACGATGGGACGAAACTCTACAGGGCAAGAACGCATAAAATTTGTTTCCATGGCAGATAAGAAAATGTTGGCAAACAAGGGGCCTATTAGTGGGCCCCTGGCCACTCCGTCTGTTTGTTCATATGGGTTATTATACAAAAGAAAATGGTGCTTAAAAACAGAAACTTCTTAAAAGTCTCTACGGGAAAAGCCATTGAAATTAGAAGAAGAAAGAAAAACGGTATCTAGAATTAATTCAATCGTTTCATTGACAAGGACATTGGTAAAATGCGATTTTATATCAAAACTAGCCATAACAGTATCATTGGAATTAAAATCAAAACTATGTAACTCAGTAATAAAAGAAAATATGTCTTTAACAGAAAATGAACTAAGAGAAAAATGTGTTAGAATAGTAACGAGATATTTTGCCATTTTATAAGAATGTGTCCCAATAGATGAAAGAATGGGACTCATAGGAACACCAGGTTTATGCACTTTAGGTAGACCATAGAGTGTATTTGGCGAGAACCAACCGGACGAAGGTTTCGGTATAAGTCCTCCGATAAAATTTTCCTGTTCTTAAGGTCTAGCAGAAATCTTTGAACATTATTTTCCTTGTTTAAGATGGTCTTTATCGGGTCGTCTTTCAGTTTACAAAATTTGGTCTGATCCGATAGAATGTCCTCAAATTTTGCTGTGTAATCGTTCTTGTTTAAAATCACAAGTCCTCGTCCTTTATCAGGCTTCGAAATGACAATACTTTATCCTGCAATTGCTTAAGACACTTGTATTCATTGGCCATGAAAATGTTTTTGGGAGGATTGTAGGTTCGGTAACCAGAACGTGCAATGTCTTTAAGTTTCGTCTTTATAGAGACACGATCATGTTCAGAGTTTGAATAGATAGACTGTTTTTTCAATTGTCAGTGCAACAGTTCAAATGGGAGTAGAAAATCGCAGTAGTTTAGTTTCTTCGGAGGTATAGAAAATGTAAGTCCTTTAGCAAGAATCAATTGTTCAAATAAACCTACGGTTTGGCCCAGTTTACTTCTCGTTTTTCTCTCTTGATAAAGTGCTATCCGCACCATCAGATACGTCTGTTAGATCACACCGTTGCCACCCATTTTTCAGAGACCTATCACAACAATAAGGCCCCGTCAGCAAACAAAATTCATGGGCAGAGTATGTTCTATTAAGTCTATAAAATTAAACATTAACTGAAGAGCATAAGAGAAGACACCTTACAACGAACAACTTAACGACGCCTTGACAATAAATGACAACATTGAAACTAATATTGAGGAACAAATAACTAAACCAAGTGATGATATTCAGGGAATTCCAACCCGTAAGGAGAACAATGCAAACCTGATTACATCTTTGCAGCTACCAGTGTTGCTACCACACGTAATATGGCCACGAGAAGTGGCAAATAGCTAGATGCGCACCGTTGGAAAATCGTTGATATTGGAAGTCGGTACGTCAAAGAAGAAAAGGAGGAAGTCCTAAAGTCATGTCATCAAAAGAAGACAGAAACAATTAGCAGGATCTTAGTTACAAGTGAATCACAGTGTACCAACAAAGTCTATACAATGTAAGCAACCGTTCTACAAACTGGATCCATTGAGCGAAAGATACAGAAGAGAATTATGACCCTCAGTCACGAGGCTACAAGTTTCAGGCCACCAAGTATGTACGACTTCCTAATAAAATTGTGCGCCGTGCGACAGTAATGGGTCTCTAAAAATATTGTAATAACCCGTCAAACTCCAATTGAGAACATCTTGTGGCGACATAGCACTTAACTATGTTATAAGCGAATTGATATTACAACTTACGTTCCTTGACGTGTCGTTTATTCTTCCCTGGTGAAAAAGGAAAATGAATAATGCATTCGTGACATGAGAAGCTAACAAGCAAATCGCTAACATATAAGCCTGTACGAAACAACATATTAAAAACTCTTCAATTGATGGAGCAGAACACGCTCTTATAATTAACTAAGAAAGTCAATATGTCGATGGAGCAATTTCATGATTTAAAGAACTTAAGACAGTATGGTGTGATGATTAAATGCAATGACAAATACAAATTCCAGAAATAGAATAAGGAAACACATCTGGTCCCCAAAGGTAACAGTCACACTTATGAGTACTGTATGTTGGTATGCTATTTAGAAGAATGTTCCTAGCAATGTCCTTAGTGCTTGAGAATAGACATAGGAGCTACGTCACAGTAGTGGGGTTCAGGTATAGACATCGCCAAATGGCATAAAACTTTATTTACAAATAAAAGAATATTAATTCTCGAAGTTGGAGCAATTTTACTGTGCAATTATTTCCATTCCCAAGTAATTCAACGGCGCCGTGTGAAAGCCATATTCTTAAGGTGTGCTCAACATGTTAACAAGTTGTTAAGCTCGTTGTTTTGGCACGGCATCCTCCAATGCAGGCAATTCTTTACACACGAGTGCAAGTTGATGTGACACATATGTACTACACTGCTACTATAAATTATCACACACCAAAAATATTGGACTCCAACGAAGAGAGAAGGAGGAGAAGGAAGGGAAATCCTACCTAGGCACACACCATCGTCTCCCGAGACGGAAGTAGCCTACTAATACTATTTGTCGACTGACTGATATCCTCGTCATGAAGTATGCATTTCTTCAAATGCGCTGCAGAACACCTAAAAAACCCTTAAGATATGCAACATTAGATATTTCTCTCGATGTTTTGTGTACACTGACCAAAATCATTGGAAGGACTGTGAAAATAGTCAAAGGAGTGCCTTAAGATTTTATGGTGACCAACCCCTTACTGGGGATTTCACACTGTAATCACACTTCGTACTTGAGGTTGCCAAAGGGTGATAAACTTAACGTCACGAGATCAGAGACGCGCTTTTTTTCTTACTACATTAACAGGCTGTTTATTGTTAGTTACATCAGGCTAATCCAATTGGATTTCACGCTAACACGTTCCTAATAAAGGTGAGACAACATCCCTAACCAACAAATTTCCTACTCCAAACAAACTATCTAATTTCAAATCCTATGACGATAGACTCTGTTGCCACTCTCGCTTCTAACTTTAACACCAACTAGCTTCTTAGAAAGATTGTCACTACATTAACAGGCTGTTTATGGTTAGTTACATCAGGCTAATCCAATTGGATTTCACGCTAACACGTTCCTAATAAAGGTGAGACAACATCCCTAACCAACAAATTTCCTACTCCAAACAAACTATCTAATTTCAAATCCTATGACGATAGACTCTGTTGCCACTCTCGCTTCTAACTTTAACACCAACTAGCTTCTTAGAAAGATCGTCACAGTTTCTAAATCCAACCTTAACCGTTGAACAAGAAAAAGAAAAACACAATTAATTTAAACGTATCATCATACCATTTTCAGGTTCAATTCCATAAATTTTAGTTTTTTCCAATCCTTTTCGTTGAAAAGCTAGTGTTACTCCTGCCAAGAACCCACCACCACCGCAACAAACAAGCGCAATATCTGGTGCTTCTTTGAGGTCTTCTATCGCTTCAAGACCTGCGCTAAACAAAATTAAGTAAGGTCACTGATTAAGAACATCGATATTTCCGATTCGGAATGCTAAAAGAGTTTACTGGATTGGATGTGATCGCGATATTGGGGTAAATACCACGTCAGCAGTACATGTACGTCAGCATGGTTCGGGAAAAGCATTGCAATAAAGAAAACTACCTGTCGCACGCCATCCCCTACAACAACATATATCTGTCAGGGAAGAACACTTGTTATCATGCCTTCTTACTTCTGAAATTCTGGCATGTTTTAAAGAATTTCCTTGGCTACACTAATATACATTTAGGCCTGTCTATATATACGACAGAACATGAAATGAAAAGCAATACATGAAAACTATATCGTCGTGTGTGCATGTAAAAACATGCAATATGTCGCTTGCCGTTCGTAAGATACTGAAACGTTTGTTAGATTAATGATTTCTGGAAGCACGATTCAACTTTTTGGGTTCCGGAAACATTTACTTGCAAGATGAAAGCGAGGCTATTTACATCAGTGGAAAGTTGAAAGGACACCTCGGCAATAGTCTCCACCTTCCTCGACCTCTTTGCCTTCACTGCTACATGAAGCGGCACTGCTGTGGTCTGTAGAATTGGTAGACCCTGACATGTCGGGATCTAGATCTGGCTCATAACAGGACAGTTGCTGTCAACTGATGCGTACTCAGAGGGTGACATAGGATCCTTCTGTAGCTCCTCCTCCACGGCTTTGCAGTGTACAATCAGGTAAAACTCGGTAAAAACACCCATTCTCATTCATGTTGAATCTATCACGAAGGGCGTATTCAGCCAGTATTCCTGGTAGGCATTCCTTCCAGCTTTCCACTTCAGTCTCATCCACAGAATCTTTTTCCCAACAGATCTTGGCAGATCCAATGGAATGTTTCTCTTTGAAACGTTGTAGCCAGCCACGGATGCTTTAAAATCACATAGCTCTAGAGTAAAAAGCAAAGTCTTTGGCCTTTGCCCTGTCTGAGGCAGCAAAACCACTTGTAGACCATAGCATCCAATTGGGCACGTTTCAGTGAGTTAGCATGATGTCCAGCATTTAAAGTGCGGATTCTCTCAGGATTCGCCATTGTATATTCAGCCTTTAAATTTGCCTCCTGTTTTTTAATGTCTGTTGTATTTGTGATCTGTGAACTGCAAAACGTGCAGCCAATACATTTCTTGATAGTTTTGTTTGGATAAGATGAAAGAGAGAAGGTAATTTGCATTCGTATCGTATTGATTGTGTTCTATCAGAGAGGCTTCCTCGATTCTTTGTTCTGAATTTAGGGCTGATCTGTGATCGGGATGTGAGGTGTTCTCTTAGAGAGGTTTAATTAAACTACAAATAGTGGGGAAAAAATTTGGTACTGAGCCTTGCTTGATCTCTAAAGCTAGGTGTTCTCTTAGTGGGGTTGATCTTGGATGAGGTTCCACTGTAATTCAGTGCAGACATTTTGAAGTGATTTATCCCTCTGGTTGGGTTTAAAATGCTCATCCCCTGTCAAAAGGAAACTACACATTTGAGGCACTGGCTTGCAGAAAAAGACCTTTTTTCAAGGTCTTGTTTCTTTATATAGAGGCAATAAAGGAGGTAGGGATTAGTAAAGCATTAATGTGTTGAATACTGAATAAAACGTAATATTTTATGTAGTAATCATAATGGCCACTATTGTTCATGATACTATGCAAATCCTATTTCCATGGCCTACTCCTATCTCCTATTTTTCCCAGATTCTTTAAAACAGTGAAATCGACGTCTAAATCCTCTTCCTATTCCTAAATTGCACAATCCTACTTTTATAGCAGAGGCCCAAGGTGACATTGTTGAGTGATACCGCCTCCCTCTTTGCCATCTCTACTGTTGACTGCTTACAGCTAAAAGCGCGCAGGAACAATTGTGAAAACGCGCCAAAACAATAGAAACGAGGCAATCAGATTCTGCAACGTCAGCATACATAAAAACGGAGATAGATGCACAGATAATGCTACGTCAGTAGTTTTTGTCTGCACGCAGGCTATCATTCTGGTTCCGGCTCGGGTTCTGGTTCCGGCTCGGGTTCTGGTTCCGGCTCGGGTTCTGGTTCCGGCTCGGGTTCTGGTTCCGGCTCGGGTTCTGGTTCCGGCTCGGGTTCTGGTTCCGGCTCAGTGTCTTCGGGCACCAGTGCGGCAAGTTCGGCTTCGCTGATCATCTCGACATCGACAACCGCCGTATCCAGATCGATAACCGGATCCCTGCTAGGCAAACCGAGCCACGCGACCACCAGGATCGCGACATGCGCCGTGAAGCTTGCGAAAAGCGGGAGCCGCATCGTTGATCGCCTGGCTCGCCTCTACTGGCCTTCGCCAAGCCCGTCAGGCAATTTTGCCAACAACGCAACCTTCTTGAAGCCTGCCGCGCTGACGGTCCCCATCACCTCCATCACCGCACCGTAAGGGATCGATTTGTCCCCTCTTACGAAGATGCGGATTTCCGGGTTGTTCAGGGTGATTGCCTGAAGGCGAGGCACAAGGTTCTCGAGCTGAACTTCCGTCTCCTGAATGTACAATCGACCCGCGCTATCGACCGTCAAAACCAGTGGTTCATCGGAATCGTTGATGCTGGCGGCTTGGGTCTTTGGAAGATCAACCGGAACGCCAACCGTCAACAACGGGGCGGTCACCATGAAAACAACCAGCAACACAAGCATGACGTCGACAAAGGGTGTTACATTAATCTCCGACATCGGCCTATAGCGACGGCGCCCTCTGCCCCGTCCGACACCTGGGGTAGAGCCGTTATTTACCGGTCCCGCCATAGCTCAACTCCGTTCGTCGAGTTGGCGTGACACGATCGCGCTGAATTCATCTGAGAAACCTTCAAGGCGGCTCGCATACCGGCCGAGGTCCGTCGAAATCTTGTTATAAGCAATCGTCGCCGGAATCGCGGCCACAAGCCCCAGCGCCGTCGCGAATAGCGCTTCCGCGATTCCCGGAGCGACCACCGCCAGACTGGTCTGCTTCGTCGCCGCGATCGAGGAGAAACTGTTCATGATCCCCCACACGGTTCCGAACAATCCGATGAAGGGAGCACTCGACCCAACCGATGCGAGGAACGGGAGATAACGTTCGAGACGCTCGACCTCACGATTGAGTGTTACATGCATGACCCGCTCGATGCGTGCTTGCAGCGTGCTACCACGAACACCCGTATAACCACGCTCCATCGACCGCTGCCATTCCCGCATTGCCGACGAAAAAACCGCCGCCATTGGATCACGCGGCGTGGCGCCGACACGATTATAGAGGTCTTCGAGAGATCCACCTGACCAGAACGCATCTTCGAACTTGCCGGCCAGACGACGCAGGCGACCCAGTTTTATGATCTTCTCGATAATGATCGCCCAACACCAGACGGACATGATTATCAAGATCGCCATGACGATCTTGACGACAATATCCGCGCGGAGGAACAGGGAGACTGCGGTCAATTCACCGCCATCAGCCGTTTCCAAGCCACCGCCCATGATGACGCTTTCGATAACCTGCCCCACCGCGGTATCCACCGTGCAACCGTTAGAGTATATCTGACAAACTGCGAACGTCCGACTCACTAACTATCAGAAAGAAATCTCGTAGGCTAATATTAATCTGGGGCCGAGGATTAGATGTGATGGACGTCGGAAACGGGTTCGCTTTGATAAACGTCGTTAAACTTCCGGTAGAAATTTTAAAAGAAAAACGTCGCAGAAGACAGAGGGCTAATAATAGTAGAGCACATCAATCTTGTTAAGAAAATCTGTACTCATGTAGTCACTGTTAAACTACCTTATATGCTAAAAGTTGGAATAAGTATCCCAAACTATCCCGACGCAGAAGCCCCTATTAACCTAACCGTTGCCTTACGACAATGTTTCATGAGTAACGTTCTTCAGGTAACTGTCATCATTAAAATTTTTCTTACCAGATACAAGATTAATAAGAAAAATTACTCTATGACCGAAAAAGACTAAAATTTTATGTTTTGACATTAAACCATATAATGTTGCTGAAAGTTGGAGTAACTTATAAACTATTTTGTTTAAATGCGATAAAATGATATAAGATCTTCTGCTTGAAACGTTGTAGTAATCAAGTAATGAGGTTTCAATACAACAGACTTGTTTCGTGCCAATACGCAGAAATAGAGGAAAATGGGGAAAAAACATGAAATGAGAAAGTTCAAATTTGTTAGTAGGACAAAACCAAGTACGACGACCAATGCATACATGAAGGTAGTAGCTAAAACCATTCATTTGTTAAAAGAGTTTGGAAGGGTTAAGATTAAGGTGATTTTAACATCCGATGTGGAGGAGCAGAACATTGTGATAAGTGTCAGGGGAAGCTATGGCAATCTGAGTACAATGAAGTATAAAGCAAGAGAGGAAATGATGCACAATGGAAAGTTCCTTACCATAAATTGACATGAACTGGGAAAGTTCTAATTGCTTAGGAAGACAAACCCAAATACGAAGACCAATGCATACATCAAGGTTATAGATAAAGCCATTCAATTGTTAAAAGAGCTTGGAAGGCTTAAGATTAAGGTGATATTAACATCTGATGTGGAGGAGCAGAACACTGTGATAAGTGTCAGGGGAAATTATGGTAATGTGGATATTATGGACACGATTGAATACTATGAACACGATGAAAAGAAGCCTGGAGAATATAACAAGTTTATATCTACGAAGATATAGGAGACAAAAAGCGTGGAAAAGTATATTCCATCAGTTAAGAGGGTGTCCATCTAACAATGCTAGTCTCCATTAGTTACATTGCCCCATCAGTCAGCTCTTGCCTTTGCTTATCTGTTTGCGTATCTTACTGGGGATATGAAGGTTATACAGTGCATAAACTATGGTGATAAATTTTGGGACTATTTCAGAGGTCCCGACAAATATATTGTTCAGAGCTACAAGCAAGTGCTCTTGGTAAGTATGAATAGGAACTTATGTCCTAATGAAGAAAGGAAAGTAATGAACAAGAAATGTATATACATGGAAAGTACAGAGTGAGTTGTAATTTGGTATACACTTTAATACCGTTTATAGACAAAAAGGCCTTTAATTTGGTTCGATTATTTGGCTGCTCGTCTGTCAGTTTTTTCCTTTCTACTGTATAATATCCAGTTCTCCTAAATTTGTGTGTTGAAAATTTCATAGTACAGGTAATGCTTCTGACGTTTTCACCCGTCCATTCGCATCATCATATTTTTCATGGATCGTAACTCCCTCGTTCTAACACACTACCGGCGCGTCATTGCCCCCCTTAGTGACATCAAAGTTAGGGACACCTCTCTGAATTAAAAGCTTTAAACCGTTCATATTGTAAACATATTTGGCCGCCCTTTTCTCAATGTTGTCATACGTCTAAGTAGACCACCATGAGTAAAAGACACTAAAAAAGACAGATATGAAACGTTTTACAAACTATGGTATTTTGTCGATTCTTTCGGGGTTGTTGTCGTTGTCGTTAGCAGACTTTTCAACAGTAGATTATACTATGCCTCACACATCCTGTAAAGAGCTTCCTCTACCAGCTCTTCAAAGTTTCACTTCCTCTTGTGTTATGTAATACATTTATTTTGGAGTGGCAGATAGCATCATTGCAATCTCTCAGTGCAGCCCCCTTATAATCAGTGGGGCCATTCCCCAGGGGCCTTTCTTTCGAAAAGGGAAAAGGGTTTACCTGTGGGAGTCATAGCATCATTTTACACCCCTGGTTAAATGGTTCTTTTTAAGCTCTGTTGTTTTCTTAAAGAGGTTTTTACAATAGTGCTCCTAGCACTTAATTGGAAACTCTTTCGGTTAATTAAGATACAGTACATGTGAACAAAAATGGAATTGATCATCTTTATTGCTTCAAGATATTATCATATATGTGTTCAAGGATCTTAAGGACACAAGAGACGAACTGATGCAAGCCTGAGACAATCTAGAATGAAATTCGGTGAAAAGGGAACTTCAAAACTGGCAGAAATATAACGTTGATAGGCGCTGACACATTGCCTTTACTTGTAATCAGTTCAAAGTAGGGTCGTAGTATACACTTCTGCAGCATCTGGTCAGAAAATGCTGTTGAAGACAATATGTATTTTAAACGTTTTAAGTGCTCCACCTCAATATTCAGAAGAAGTTAAACCAATAATTTCAACAACCGGTCAGTTCGGTGACGACACCAGTAGCGTTTTGAGTTGCGAGATACTGTTTTAAATCTAGGAGAAAAGCATCACTGGCACAGAGCACAGCAGTTACGAAGGATGACGTTTTCATGTTTGTTGCAAGTAAAAAGACCTGGATTCGACATGCACTCAGATATGAGAATCGCCTATCAGATGCCAATCAAATAAGTATTTTAGAAAGGTGGTCAAGGGAACCAAAGAGAATGACGCCCCTTCACGGTGACACGTGAGAGCATCTAAGGAGCTGAACAGACCACGTCTCTTTAGGATTTTGATAAGGATGATCCTACGAAGCGGAATATTGAAATTTGACGATGAAGTAATGTAAAATCTTGAAGAGCGTAAGGCGACATTGGTGTACAGCACAACAGGAACATGACGAACTAAAATAAATCGATGAGTTGAGTGTCGGAGTAGAAGGAGCTAAATGAAATCAATGTTTACTTTCTTATTTGCGATCTTCGCGACCTTACAGTACAATTAGGTGTTGATGCAAATTCGAGTTTGCTGAAATTGTAAAGTTTGTACTGTTAAGATGTTGATAAAATGAGGGTGAGCTCCTTTTGGTACCTTTGCTTAGAAGTAACTTTTGAATGTATTTTATGCACTGGATGACTCAAAACTGTACCGCTGTCATATGCACTGCTCAACTTTGTAATAATCTTGAGCACTGTTCATCAGTACGAAAAATTCGCTCCACATTTGTCCTTATAACAGAACAAAAAATAAGTAATCGAAGAGTGTAAATGTCACGGTACATGACGTAATAGAATGAATCAGGTCATCTCCCATTTCAAAAAACAGCTACACGTCCATAGAAACAGGTAGTTTGTATTTCATTCAAATTTCAACTCCTAGCAATTACCTCAACATATAAATACTTTCATTTCACTCTTCCGGGCACATATCATTCAGGCCCTGTGGAGGCTATCTTTCGCTTGATGTGTTAAGATTTTGAAGACCTCTTCAGTTTCCACATTTCCACCTTTTTCTCCCAAATGCATTTGCATGTATAGTCTATACACGACTGCTTGTGTTAAAGGTTTTTTTGCTTTCCATGACATGGATCTTGATGTTTGTCCGAAATCATCACGCATAAAAGGGGAAAAATCATGACATGACATTTAGATAAGATTATCTTTCGCTTGTTTAAGCGCTAGATCAGAGTTGATTCTTATATACAACAGAAAGACATACCGTTATATACCCACTTTGTGATCTAGAGGTATGCCACACCCCCACAATAATCGGTTAGCGGCTTGGAAGATTTTTAAGTTAATATCTTATACCACTCAAAATTGTATCGTAACTTAAACAACCAAATCCGTACTCGAAAGGGTTTATACGAGCCGTGCCTCCAATAGAAGTATCGTAAGTCGCTCTGTGAATTATCTTTCAGCACTTTCAGATGTCAATTAAGGCGCTTCGGAGTCTACTGACATGTACAATTTTGGAAACTGTTTCGTTACAGCGTCAAAAAGAGTATTTAAGTAAATTGTAAAAACCTCAATATATAATGAATCCCCAAGGTTGCCAAGAGCAAGCCTCAGTTACGTTTGATGCCACATGGGCATTTCCATTACATGGTACCCTATTCAGAACAAATTTGATACCAACGTTGCTCCACTAGAAAAGGTGGTATGACAATTTATTTGGTGTTTTGTAGCTGTTTTACTTGACACTATCAAGTGCAGTTTTCGATTTCTTTCTTTCGGATGAGATGTCTCTAGTTCTCTGTTAAAAGAGATAAAGCAATAGTAATTTCTAGACGTAATCAATCGTCCCAAAATATGGCTATTACATCTCACTTGGAAGAAAAGCTATCCTGTACCATATAAGGGGTAACTATTAGAGCAGATTTGACACCAGATAGCACCGTGTAACAAAAACTCCAATCGCGTCAAAAACCACCTAGCAATAAATCTGACCAAATCTAAACCGTGGAGCATTACCATCAAGAAGCGTCGTCTATCCTGGTTAGGACATCTGATGAGACTGAGCTCAGAAACGCCTGTTAGAAAAGCTCTAGAAGAACACCTTCGAGTAGTCAAGAAGGTAGTATGCAGGGTGAGCGTATGGATGGCAATGGTCAACTATGTAAGCTCATAGCTGCTCAGGAAAATGTTTTATATAAATTCTTTTGTATAGTAAAGGTAGCATTCACCCATTCTGTTTTTCTCAATTCTAAATGTGCAGCAGATCATGTGCATATTTTTTATCTGATACTGTAGATGCTGCTCACAGATTGCCCGCTTGTTGTGAGCATCAGACGAAAATTGAAGTAGAATTAAGACATACTAGCTGACCCTTACTCTTCCGAAATAGCTGTGTTATTTTGGCGATTGCCCAGTGAAGAAATCTTTACACATGGCTTCTTTGCTTTACCAAATCGAACCAATTTCATCGAGATAAATATGTTATCAATGAGAACAGATACTACATCTACTATATCCATCCCTTGCCAAACGGCCGACACGAGACACTTTGTAATTACGGCACCCCCTTCCTTCCTAGCAACCTCCATCCTGCGCCAGTAGTTGGGAGACTACAAAAGCTCTATACAAAAATCAGTTATTGAATAAACATTGGAAATGTAAGTGTATCTCTTGAGATTAATAGATATGATGTTCAAATAGAAAGCATCCTACCTCGAAATCAGACTCAGAAACAAATATTGATATAAAATATAAGTTTTCGTTGAAGATACATGTGAGCTGCGATTCTTAACTTCCCCTGGACATTTTTAACAGTGATCTCTTTGTCGTAAAATATTAAGCCTAAACTACAACGACGTGAATGGACTAGAGATCGACTGAATTAATAATTGAACCGAGAGTAATAAAGCTAAAATGGATATTGTGTTAGGTCTTGATGACCACATTTGTGATAAAATTTCCTACTCGTTGAAACTATTATTAATTGGTTCATAAGGTCCCGCCAACGATAGTGTTATTAAGCTTTAATGGGAACTCGTAAAATTGACTTTATCTTTACACCATGAAATGAGGATCCCGCAACCCCGCCTTGGATCCTCGGACCAGAAACGCTTGGTAGACTTGAACAGCTTAGGCATAGTCACAAAAAGAAATGGCTTAGGTTACATGGTTTTAACATGTTCAACACGTTTGGGTTTACGAAAAATGAATGGGTTTCCCTTGATAAATACGTTGGTTTAGTTCATGCATCAATGAAAAATATTTACAAGATTGAGTGTAATAACTCTTCAATTGCTAGCACAAAAGCAAGGAATTACACATTGTAATTGAAGTTTTCCGGATGCGAAAAACCAACTCAGAGGGTCTTGATATGACTGAAGTTCGGAATGGTTCTAGAGAGGAGACCGCAGTGACGCTCCCCAAAGTTAACAAGTATTTGGAAAAGGTAGCGAGTATGAAAGGCGGCTCTTGACGAATTTCTAGTAGCTGTCATATTTACAACTTCCCTGACTTTAAAGCATTATATATCAAATTGTCTGTTGACTCCTGCGGCCTAATAAAACTCCCCCCCCCCCTAAAGTGCTAATTTTTGTCAAGTGCAGCTTAATTAAAGCGCGGCGTAATTTAATGCGGCTTGATTATATACGCGGCTTAATATGACGTAATAAGGTAGTTTGACTGTTTGTAGAGTGTTAATCAATGACAATAAAAATTAGGATGTTGTGAAAGAGAGAAGGTATGATATAGAAATGTTTGAATTCGTCTGCTAAAGTCCTAAAATTAGCCCTTCTAAAGTTATTAGTTAGGGGGGGGGGAGCAATTGCCCTCTCACACTTATTGTGGACCTGATTGACGGCAAGTAAATAATAATGTCCCTTTTGCGCTCCCACTTGCTGTGAAAAAGTAAATAGCGGAGGAGTTTATCGATATTTTGCCGCAGAAAAATTAGCACTTTAATTTTCAAAAAGTAGACTTAAATGCTATCAGCAATGACTTATACGTATATCAATGTTAGTAATTTGTAAAAAATTGATTTAGGTACATTCAAATTTACAATAATTCGCATAAACATTTGCGTCAGTGTTCCATTACTTATAAATGAATTTCGCCGATCGTACATATTACTAACAATGATGAATTGGTTTTAAAAATAGACAATTTTTATCGAGGTGTAAAAATGTAAAATCCTTTGCCTGCACATATTATTGTATTTAAAGTATGTAAAGGTTTTCTACTCTTCTGTACAAGAGTTACGCTAAAGTGCAGTATCGCTTAGAACTATCTATGGGCCATCGAGAAGAGATGATTTAAAACAACAGTTTATAAAGATCTGTTCTCGACGATATATTTTGCACTTTTCAATAAATGGGCTTCGGAAATTATGATCTTCCTTGCTCAGGTTACATGGCACAGAGAGTCTCGTCTTTAACTGCATTGAGCGAGATGTCGAGGTCCCCCGGTGGATGATACGGGCTAATGCGGCGACCAGAGAAATAGAATACGTTAATATTGGGCGTCACCTGGCCGAGTTGGCAGAGGATGCGCAGCGAAGGAGTAGGTCACGGGTTTTAGTTCCGGCGTTAACAGATTTTGTATTTCCCTAGTTTTTTCTCAAATTGACTATTTGTGTGCCGAGCCCTTGAGCCGACAGGGTGCTGCCATACGGAAGTTTACTTCGTGCACATCGTATTCATCACCATCTTGTTCATCACCATCTTATTCATCAAATCTTGTTCATTACCATCTTATTCATGGCCATCTTATTCATCATCATCTTCTTCATCACCATCTTGTTCATTGCCATCTTGTTCATCGCCATCTTATTCACCACCATCCTAGAGATAGCCATTGGCCAGC
The DNA here is from genome assembly GCA_010016025.2 of Alatinidae sp. Z8VKAUB7J3. Taxonomy (NCBI): domain Eukaryota; kingdom Metazoa; phylum Cnidaria; class Cubozoa; order Carybdeida; family Alatinidae; species Alatinidae sp. Z8VKAUB7J3. The sequence continues at coordinate 56,034,746 of JAAAKM020073195.1, forward strand.
ACTTGTGCAACCACATTTAAAGGCAGTGCCTTGATTCTGTCTCTTTATCAAGAAATGCAAAGAGCATATTTCTGAATGGAGCCTTGAAGTAGATTCAACTGGGATGGAATGTATTTCAAAGAGTTCTCTAAAGCATACTAAGAAGGATAAAAATACTTTGATAAAATTGCATCACAGAATCAGGACTAAAAAATAAGCTTACTAGCCTTCGGACAGTTCTTACTGCAAAAAGCCATTTACGAAGATGTTTTATCAGCATCTCCCAAACTATTGACCCCTCGACACTGTAACATCAACAAGGGTGCTCAAACGATCAATTACGATTCTGTCTTCTCATGTTTTCTTTCCTATCACTGAAATAAAAAATAAGCTTTCGCTTTGGTCTTGAAAAACAACTCTCCTTCATCCCAAACAGTAACAACTTAACTTCCAACGTAAACAGGGGCGGAGATTGGGAGGGCATTTTAAAACAGTTAACACTAGTTATCATCTCTTGTGACCTAATAACAAAGATAATTGTTTCTTCTTGTTAGATAATTACCACAAGCCAGGAAGACAGTTAAAACCAAAGTCGTCGATAGACTTTACAGAGACCCTGGTTAAAATAAGCCCAATGTTGTAGGGCGCTTGTCAAGATGATCTGAATTAAATACAAGAAGGGAATTACACTCGCTTTATAGTGTGCTCGTAGGGAGCTGATAACACAACACCAACTTCCCAAGGATCCCTGAATCTGTTTTTGGTTTTCTTGAATGTGGGTGGCCTTAATCAAGGGAGAAACAAAGTAACGGTTGACATGAAATACCCGACGCGTGCAATTCCCAAGAATGATTGGCAAAATTCTTATTACGTTGTCTTCCAGATTTTATGTAGCCTAAAATAACACATATAAAAAATACGTCATTACGCCAACCGTTATCTTAATAAAAATAACCGCTATGTCATTTTCATGTAAATATTTTGATCCTATAAGGACAAAAGTGACAGGCGGACAGCTAGTTCTTAAAGTAACGCAGTGGCTAGGATAGCGTCTGCAAATCGCGGAATAAGATTCGACCCGATAACGCAAGCACATCAAATGTCCAAAGAGTCCCTTATGATTCTCCATGCACTGGTTGGGTCCCACAGGCCTAAAGATCAAAACGTCTATGGAATAGACCCAAATGTTGTGTTATTCCCTAATCCTTTTGCTAAATATCGAGCGACAAATTCCTTCTTACTCATTACTCCCTTAGGTCAGATGTTTAAACTCGTGAGTGTTGTTCGACATTCACGTGCACATATGGTACATCCAGAGCTCTACAAAACTCTTAACTGTTTTGCATTAGCCCGCCTTTACGTGCCTTTTACGACTTCCATCGTCCCCAAACGCTCACTTCGTCTATTCTTCTAGGGTACTCGTTTTTCAGGTGGTACATCAAATACCTGCCTCTGTTAGTTTTTTACTTTTCATTCCTTCGCTGAGAAATTATTTCAAAATAAATAATTATGCCAACATGAATCGCGTGCATGACTATATAAAGTTATATGCATTATTATTATTATTTACCTACTGCCTATATTACTTGGAATAATCAAGACAGGTTTTAGTTACGAAGCAAAATATCTGAACATGCTTTTATAATTGATGCAGTTCAATTTCACAAAATCATAAAATATCACACATATCGGTCTGCAGATGGGATTCTGACCGAAGCCCAATCCCATTCGGAAAGGCCAAGGTATATTTTGCGAATATACTTAAAAATATCTTAATATCTTCCAAATGCTAAATGATATAATTTTTTTTTCTTAACAATTTATTTGTGAACTACAAAACATAGGTCACAAACTTAAAAAGTATTATTATAGAAAAGTTATTGAGACAAAAAATTCCAGAATAAAATTTACGCACTATTTCCACGCACCTACTGTAGGATTAACATCACTACAAGCCAAACGATGTTATATTATAATAGACCAACTTCAGCCTTTCCATAATTAAACTGTTCTTAACTATTTCTGTTGTGTTCTAATAATCATTATATACCTTATTACACAAAATTCACGTTATTTAATGAACGTTTTAGAATTAAAAAGTTAATTAAATCCGCACTAATTAGATGCTGACCTAAAGTTTTACAACGGAAATTGCAACGTAGCCCAAATTTTGAAGCGGTAATTTGTGCCATATTTTTAAAAAATATGGGCCCCCTGTAAAATTTTCCTTGGTAGCAACATGTTAAAATCTCAAAAAGAATCTTGGGTTATTTTGCAGTATATGTAGATTTTGTTCATAAATTTGAGCTTCTTTGTTTCTCAACTATACCACGATACCAAAGCATTGCGAGACTTGCTATTGACAGGATTGGAAGTATATGAAATGTAGAGGGAAATGACAACTAGGGAGACAAGTCAAACTGCGCGAGTTTAAGCGTTTTACTTCTAAATTTTAAGACAAATATCAGGGAGAAAGTACAGTGAAGATTGGCACCTCATAAAACCGCAGCGCATTAGAACAGAAACTAAGATTATGGTTTTATTTTGGGGCTCACCTCTTAACGTTTTCGAAGTGAATGTTCGGTTATGTTGCCCTCTAAGCCTCTTTAGGTAGGCATCACGTAAATTTTAGGGAAATAGAAAGCACTTTGGCGAAAAATATTCTTTTTTGGTACTTGGTTTTTGTCATTTATTAACATATGCATTAAATAATGACGGCACTAAAATAACTATTGTTTGATCGTTTGAAAAACGTTAATTAATGTGCCTCAAATATTAAATTGCTGAGAAAATGTTAATGCATTTCAAAATACATTAAAATCTAAAAAAAATCGTTAATTAGATCAACGTTAATGAAAGCCGCGTTAATTCATGTACATATTAATTTTGTGTATTAAGGTATCATATTACACAGCAATAAAATGCTGTCATGTAGTCATAGTCTTACAAAAAAGTATTTTAACCTTCTTCATGTAAACGATGTAGTTCTAATGTACTGTAAGCCATAGGGATAAAAAGGCTTGACTTTTAACGACCCAAGAAATGCCGGTGCAGAGAGCAAAACGAAATTTAATGAGTTATTTGGTTTGTGTTATAAAGCAGGGCCAGACCTCCTGCTGTGGATACGTTAGTGGCTCCCTATGAGAGTACGAAAGACCACGTGCAAGGAATGCTGCTCGTTTTGATATTTGGAAAAATGAAACTGTGTCAGCGGGTCAGAGGTAAATGGAACGTTTATCCATTAAGGGCATTGTGATGGGTGAGAATTTATTTTTCTAGTGATTTTTACACTTTTCGTCGTCTTATAAATATGTGAAAAAATGATTTTAAAAAAAATTGCATGCAACGACGCTCTTCAGAAACTCTCCTCTCGCATCAATAGATAACATTTTAATCAGTCAATCAACCGAATTTGCCTAAAACGTAGAGGGTCTACAATTGTAGAGATTGGGATAATATGGGTTAATGGAGTAATTTAACCCCCCAAGTGATAATGACGATAGATACTACTATGATGGATGTTAAATAGATCAATCCAATTTTACATTTGGGTGATGCTATTATTGCCAAGCAAGGTTTGCGTACTCTCCTTTGTCAAAGATTTTCATATACTAAATGTTGAAAAGGATTGATTTAGATTTCAGGTTATATCAAGAAGGATTAATTCCTGTTCCTTGACTACTTACATGAATAAATATGTGTAGAATTCGGCAGTAGAAATGTTAAGAAAGTCTAAAGATCTATTGAGAGGCGTATGCTCACTATTTTACTAAGATAATAAATTGAAGGTACTAATAGTCGTCTATCAAGCACTAACTGGCTCACGGTTTTTGATAGTAATTTACTTGAGCAAGTAGAGAATTTCCTCACGTACTACACAGCCGAGGTTGAGGGCCAAAGAAGGAGAATAGTGTCAGTGATTAGCTCAATTATTTAGAAGCTTGACATGTATGATAACACAAAGATTTGAATTTATTGGTTCAATAAATTGAAAACAGCAAGTGCAATTACATACTGTCCTTTTAACTCGTATGTCAGACATGGGTCTTACATTTTTTGAAACAACATGCCATACCTCAAACCAAAGGATGTATCTGGTGGTATACGCATATCGGAATACATATGTAAAAAAATTGGTCCCTCCGCGTTGTTGGAGGATGCATAGTACAAAGGTTTTTATATTAAATTAAATTTAAATTATTCCTTAAAAGAGGATTTGCTAGCAATTAAAAAGTGGGGTGAGATAGTCTAGAATTTAATTAAATGTCTCAGGGTTTCGTCTGTTCCCATCTTAACAGAAGATTTTAGGTCTTTTGACATGGAGATTTAAAAAGTCTCTTTTCCTCTGTTCTTGTTTGTTTCGCTGTTTCTCTGTTCTCTTTCCTAGACAAAAACTGACTTGCTTAATCATTAAAGTTACAGAAGCCCAACACCTTCCCCAAATGGCCCCACTACTGCTGAATCTTTGTAATGTTTTCATTTTTGTAGATTGCAGCAACAAACTGCTACGATGGATGAGAACCGGGCGAAGCTTGAAGCAAGATTTGAAATGTTAGAGAGAATGATTCAACGTGGAATGCAGACTAGCAACGCTCCAGAACCTCTTCCCGAGTATACAGTCACGACCTACACCAGACCAATAGTTTATCGGCGTTGGAAGTTATCATGTTTATACCATTATTATTCAGGTAGCAAATGTTCGTTAAATAGTGGAACTGGTTAACAAATATTTTTATTTTGCGATTTCCGTAACACAGTTCCACTATATTTATGATTATGTATATGTCTGGCACTGATGAAGGCTCAAAGCCGAAACACAATAAATATTAATTAATGAATTTCCCCGTACCCAATGAGTGGAGGAGAATATGCGAAAGACTGACACTAAAAATCTTGGCTTTACCTTATGGGCCTGATGGTCCAATGGTTGAGGCATTGGTTTAGTAATCATGAGGTCGTGGGTTCGAGTCCGGTCAGCACCCTTTACTTACAAGCTATTGTGGTAATGCTCGATTCCTTGAGAGTTATATACAATTGCAATTATTATTTTCCGTCCAAAAATGTAGAATCATTTGCTACACAATTATGTCACAAGAGGTGGGATAACTTGAGGGCGTGGGCGCAAATAGAAGCTACTTTACCCTAACACAGATTTCTTAATGTTGATAAATATTGTGATGTCGATAAATTGAGCTGGTGCGCTCTCCTAGGGCCAAATTCGATCCAATCTTCCTCTGTTAAACACATTTTATTTTCTGCGTCAGTCTATGTGCCACAGTACTTCGCTGTACGAAAACGTGCAAGGTTTCGCAAGGCGCAGCTGCTGGTAATAATTGATGATTGATGCTTATTGATAATTATTGATAACTATTGATAATTATTGATAATTATTGATAATGATAGATACGGATTGATATCACCAGCTGAAATATTTTGCTTTATCAACTATTATACTGCACCATCGAAACTGAATATTCTCAACATATACTTTTTATCGCATATTCCTTTACATATTTTTCTGCCCCTTGTATTCAAAATAGCAGCTTCATGTTTCTCTCTCATCGATCTTTTTAAGAGCATATTTGTACCCTAATAGCATTTTAGGTCTTCAAAGATGCCTTAATGTTTTAACCTCCACATCTTTTTCTTTGTGTTAATTTTGTGTTTGTGTTAATATCTACTGTACAATAATTAGAATTCGTATCGCGCTCACCCTTCTGTGTCCAGGTACTTTCTCTAGATCCATACCAAGTATCGTGTATTATCACCACATTCCAAGCAGCCGGTATCTCTCTTGCGCTTCCATGTTGTTCCATATTTCCTCAGTAAATAAATCATACAAGTATTAATAAGTGTTGACTATGGCAAAGGAGCAAAGATACAGGTAGCAAGTATGAGCGCCCTTTGAGCGACAATGCTGGTTAATTAAGAGCGATTCTGATATTTTATCAAGTGAAACATTACTTCTCTTATACTTTGAGGCAAGGCTTCGGGAAGTATAGATACTAGTTTGGGGGCAACCGCTCCCGTGTTTTGTCTAGCATTATCAAATCAATGGACAACATCAATTGCAGAAAACCTTGTTACCCGTATTCTTATCTCAAATATTGTCAGAAACCTCTTGCAGTCTCCCAATCAAAGACCCCTGAAGAGTAGTGGGCCCGACATTCAAACTAACCTAAATACACAAAAAACACCAATAGGCTAACTAACAAATAAAGGGCAGCTAGGGTTTCCAAGGGCAACACCCTTCAATGTAGGCTACGGGGCAGAGAGGCAAGCCATGAGGCAGGCTCAACCGATAATGTGTATTTTTGAGCTTTATATATATATATATATATATATATATATATATATATAAAAGCTAAGGCGAGGGATTCTTGGTGCCGATCTTTTGCAAATTGTCCCCAACGCAGTAATCAGGGGGATATTAATTCATTAGTACTACTTGTTTTCCGTCTTTGCGCCTTCATCAGTGCCAACAGTATGCATATTCTCAGCAGGCACATTGTATGTGTGTATGTGTGTGTATGTGTGTGTATGTATATACTAGTTGACGAATAAGTGCCTGATCAACTAGTACTTAAAGCTGAGAATTCTTTAATTGGTTAGGAGATTTCGATTTCGATTTCGATTTCGATTTCGATTTCGATTTCGAGTACCTGTTAGTGAGTATCACGAATTAGTTGTAACGTCAAGGCTTCAACCCGTCTCATATTGATATGTATAAGAGAAAGTAGGAATTTAACTATTATAACAGCATGCAGCATCAGCTTATATAAACTTAAAGCTTACTTAAAGGTCGCTTATATGAGCCTTTACACTTTTTTCCCCGTCTTGATCCCCCTAAAGCGGAAATTCGATGGCAGACCAACGACTTTGCAAGATATCCTTCAGTGTGTTATCTGTTGTTTATCGACTGCGTCGAACTTTAGACAGATTTTGCTCGTAGATAAATGCCTAACTCTTTTAACCCTATTATTTTTAAAGAATTTTGACCCCACATAGTTGCTCAGAAGCGGGGGAAGGCGGATTGAAGGCTATTATTTCTCCTACTATTTTTTAATAAAAAGATCATAAAGATTGAAACTTCGACACAAGTATGGAAGACAATAAAACCTTTCAAAATTAAACAAACTTGGTTTATCAAGTCACTATTTGATGACCTTAGCACTTTTTTGCATTTTTTATTGATATTCATTGAAGTACGATATTCATACTTTAGAGGAAACAGTGTGTCATTATTTTACTTTAATTTGACGTTTGTAGAAATCTGTATTGAAAGTAATTATATATCTTAATTAATAGTTGTTTTTTAGTGTTACGCACAGACCTTCCAAAATTGGTCCCACGTCAACACACATTGTCAAAATTTTGTTCAACACTTCGTTATAGCTACTCCTTGTAAAAACATAAACATACCACTGCAAGTTTTGAATGCTACATAGGGAGAATCGATTATACGAGTACTGTCCAGTCTCGAATGTGAGCTACTGCTCTTAAGTTAAAGAAAGTCTAAAATTAGGCACACTTCTGAACAAAATTAATTGTCAAACAGAAATAAAATTAACTGAAAATAAATTAAAAATATAAAAACTGAAAGTCGTAAAATTTTAGCCTTATTGCACTTGACATTTTGGAGATACTAAAGAAGATCAAGTGCTTAATTTGCGCAACACGGTCACACCCTACACACCCATGGTCAGAATTGGGATAACGGCTGTTCAGTAGTCATTTTTGGAATGACCAGATAGAAGATTTTAAAAGTTTATTAAAGTATGGTGTCATGATCGTGATGCAAGAATTAAGATATCTGAATACTTGTTTCTTCAGACAATGGATGACGTCGCTACACGCTTTAATGCTTGTTATGTCGGTGAGATGTCGCGACATTTTTCGTCATGCATAAGAGAACACGTTCACTCAAATAAAGATACCCAAATGGCAAAAATCTTAATGCATCAGAAGCGTGATACGATACATGGTCATGCCTTGCCTTATTAATCAAGTCATTTCCATATTCATCCTTAGTATAAAGAAAGCTGTAAATATTCAAAGGTTAAAGAGTGCGGTTATTCAGCATACTTATGTGCTGTGGTGCGAACATAACCGACTCATTATAACATATTTTCTTAATTTGTTTCCAACTGGTTTACTTCTGAAACCAGTTTTATTCGTATCCGCAATCATAGAGTTTTTAACAGACGACCTTTATGACGTCATAATGAATCAGCGACCTAATGGGCATCGACTTTCTTCACGTCCATAACAAGTGCATGTTAATGTACGTCGTGTCCTCTGAGTTCTTGTTTTAAAAACAAGTCATGCTATGCAAGCCTATATGCTACTCAGGTATCGAGATAGGAGGGAACTGTTTGATCATTAGGGGAGGTGGGGCAACGGAGAATAAGGGAGGCAAATAAGGGCAATCTCTCAATCAAGGACCCCAATAAACAGAAAGACTACCAAACAGGCTAACTAATAAATAAGGGCAGCTGGGGTGTCGAAGGGCGACGTCCCTTAATATGTGCTACCGGGAAGAGAAGCAAGCCATGAAGCAGGCTCAACTGCTCTGTAGGGCCGCCTCTCGCGGATTATGGAAGATAAGGGGACCGTAGAAAACAATTCCCTTTAAATTCCCTTAATAAATATTAAAGTTAAATTCGAAAGTTTGTGGTAAATAAGGGGCCTAGGATGGGAAACTGGTGAGAGGGGGGTACAAGGGCCCAGCCTAACTCTTGTCTTGAATAATTGTGCTGAGTTAGGTACAAGAAACAGGTTCTTTTATTTCTCATTTAAAAATGTGTTTTTTTTCATTTGAATTTATTTACATTTCTTTCAAGGTGAATATTTCACAAGTTGAATACATAATGGAGTCTAGCTCTGCAGAAAGAAGACAACTCCCTCTGAACATTGACCTATGTAGCTTGAACAGTAATCACAATGTTTAAGCTTAGAACTGAGGTTTAGGAATTTTTTTGATCTAAAGTAATGTTTGTACTTTCTCTTCTTATTTTGATACGAAGTATGTTTATTTGTTTACTGTTTTGGAAGTTAGTCTCGAAGATTGAAGCTTTGAATCAATGCCTTTATGCACTACTCTGTTTTTAAAAAGTATGTCAGATAATGTTGGGATCTTTTGGGTTAGTTACAGACAATAATTGGTAAAATTTAAGCTATTCATGTATCTGCTCTGAAAAAACTTTGATACTTCTATCAGAACATTACATTGTCGATAAACCGAATCATTGTGAAGTCGTTAAAAGCCTGCAATGCCCGAAGCGTATTTACTGGCCCTCCTTGACACATGGGGCCATGCATAAACGACGTCGACTGAAATATCGAAATTTGTATTGGTATTGGTATTGGTATTGGTATTGGTATTGGTATTGGTATTGGTATTGGTATTGGTATTGGTATTGGTATTAGTATTAGTATCAGTATCATCATATGACATTCATTCAGTTTGAGCATCATTTCCATCGTGTTCATCATCAGATCACTTTATCACGACCAACGATATCATCTCTCTTTAATGCCCATAACGACAACAATGATCACGACTGCCATGCTCCTTCCAGCTACTACTTCTACTACTGCCCTTACAAATGAAGTAAGCATGATTTTGATAGTCACCTTTCAAATATTTCTTCATCCTCAGAACAGCCGGATGTGATGTTCTTGACCGATTGTTATTTTTAACATAGATGAAGGAATATTTGTTATCTGGATCTTTCCTTCCTATAAACGAAATATCAAGTGTTTTTTCGTATAGCAAAAACATTTAATAGTTGGCATGTAGAATTCCAGTAAATCAAGCATTAGAACTATTCTAAACATCTGGAAATGTTCAAATATTTAAAAAAGTTGTCTTATATATATGGAGGTACAGTGCACGTAGAAAAAGTATTATTGGCATTAAATATTTGCAGATATAGGTCTATAATAGCTCATTTTTGTTACCTTTGCAAAGTTTGCCTTGATAATGACGTAATCATAGTCTCATAAGTTAATTTTGAAAAGCACGTTTGTTGTCTTGTAGACCAGGGATCTTTCACTAGGTTGACGTTCTCTGTGTAGACCCATTGTAGACCCATTGTTTTATTCTTATGTCATAGAAACAGTGTAAGTAGTTTTCAAGATAGCTGAGGGAGTTGAAAAAGCAGTGCCGTAGTCACATTACCTCTTTAAGGCATGCTTATCACCTATGACCATATTTTAGGGCATGCTTCATAAAGTTAAGGCATAAGGGCCAGCAATTTTTGCGTAACCCCTTCTGGGAAATCAATGAAACCATTTAAAAAGCGGGGCAGCGGTGGCGGAGTGAAAAACATGGGGGCCACAACCCGTATTTTAGTCACTAAACATTGAAAAATTTGTATCATTTTAACACAAATTCCAACATTTTCATTATACTAGGGGGCTGAGGCCCCCTAGCCCCCTGCACGGTCATCGCTGCGAGATGATTCTGAGAAACTCTGCAAGCTCCTCAGTTGTTTATAAAAACCATTCCCAGAAACTTTAATTCAAGATATTATTGCTTTTAGCTTTAATCAATCAAAAAATGGACTTCGAGTTTTGTGCATTTCTACTTCTACAATTGAGATTTCTTGACCTATGCGAACATACACAACGTAAAGAGCAATAAAACCGCTTTCCGAGTAATAACAAAAGCATTCAAGACTTAACACAATAAATGAACAACGCAGACAAAGTTACAAAATGCACTGTTTTATAAGCCTGGCTGTTGTCCCAAGACAATGAAAAGTGCTTCAGAAAGGATATGTCCCGAAAAGATATGTGACTGTAGTTAACTGCACTTCAAAATTTTCAAATTAAGGAGTGAGGATTAGATATCTTGGAAAAGATATATGGTTTGCTAATTGGATCAGCATGCAGAGTTCTGGATCCAAATGGATCTGATTCCCTTTCTAAAGTGTTTATACGGGATCTATTTGGATCCGTACCAGTTTGGATCCGTACCCGTGTAAACAGGGTCTCGAAACTTCTGTCTTGTTTTAGGAATTACGCTGGGGAAAATGAGGAGAAAACCTAAATGTATGGACATTTTCCATAACAATTGAAGTCAATAGTCATTTTGTGATCTATGTTTTTTTAAATGTCCGTTCGTAGAAATATCATGATTGCTAGTCTTACATAAGATGTAATGAGTATGATTCACACTGCACAGATTCCACCATAGCTTTAGTCCATGTACTAGAAGCATTTCACATACCATTATATCACTGAACGTCTTGAGTTTGAGTTTAAGTTACTCTTTGCGTTGGCCTATTAAATTTTAGCATGTAATGTCTTTGAAATTGAATGTTTTAGGGACAGTGGAAGGTATTTTAGTATGGAGGGCCAAAATAATATTGGGAAGGATATCAACTTTCCATCCCGGTTCTAATTGAGGAAAAGCCTTGTCATATCAGTGGTGCTACTCTTTTAGCATAAGACATCGTTCTATTTTTTTGTATTGCTTCTCTTCTACTCAGGACTCACAATGTATAAATGGATTGTTTTGAACGATAGCAATAGCCGCCTTAGCAAACCCTCTCCCTCTTATTAAGTACAGTTACAGAATTAATACCTTTGAGAGTTTTATAAAGGATACATTTGCTGATGGGGTTCAACTGAAAGGCTCGATACTAAAAGTTCAAGTAAGTATTAGCCAAATTTTTATCCAAAGAGCGGAATTTAAAAAAGTATGGCTTGCCTTACCTATCAATGATGCTGGGTATAATGTCTGTCTTGACACTCTTACCTAATACTCTTGAATTTCTTAGTTGTAGCTTTAAGTATAAACTAACATGCCTATTGTGAATTGTGTTAGGTTCGGCTAACAAGTACTTTCAATATAGAACGATATGAAACAGTTGCTAATTAGTCAATTAGTACGATTTTTGTCCTCGTATGTGTCACCCTTATTTAAAACTTTCACAAAATTGAGACTGAAGTTCAAACCTCCCCGTTTATTTGGACCCCCCGTTTATTACCTTTAGACCACAATGATGACCTCCCCGTCTATTCAGACCCTCCCGTTTATTCGGCATTCCAGAGTAACCCACCGGCAACGTACAATTCTGTACTCAACCTCGATTGCGCCCACGGTTGCATACACATAGATTTTAACCACCAACCACCACTGGGTGAAGCATTTAAGATATTATTATTATTATTTTTACCATTTCAAAAAATAAAAATTGCACTAAATGTGTCCCAAACTTTAGAATCTGGGTACCTTTAGTTGTGAAGTAAGGCACGGGGTAAATTGATAACATTATTGATCGTCTGTGGGCGATGATTGAAGCATTGAACATTATCTTGACGAAATCAAAATCCGTAGATATTTATTGACCGTCCGTTGATAATTTTGAATTGTTCGCACCATGAAGGTTTAGAATTAAACACAAAATATAATGTTCGATTTATAAATCTTAGTATGAGTTCAATTGGTGGGATTTTCAAGGATAGTAAATCCTTTTCTGATATGATTAAACATTTAGAAATTGAAAATAGAGATTATCTAATCAGGAAAATCATTAGTTCTGCAATACGCACTAGTTATTACATTTTTTGCAGAATGGATAAGAAATGGACTAATCCTGAGTTTTTTTAGTAGTACTGTTGTTGTTTCTGGTTTGTTTCTTTTTATTTATTTATTTATATTTTTTTTGCTCTCTCTCTCTCGATGATTCAAAGTATTTCTTGTTACTAGGGTTGTATATCGTAACAGTATTGATAGGCCTTTTGTAAGAGAGTGTCATACTGTGTATTGGTGTTATGGTGAAATAAAATTTGAGTTAAAAAAAAATTATTATTACTATTATTATTATTATTATTATTATTATCTTTATTTTCCGAGTTTATGCAAGTGTGAAGCATGACATCTAAGCAATTGAGATAGAAAGGTGTAAAGGAAATTCGATGTGGGAACAAACTTAAATGCCAAAATCTCTCGTAATGGACTAAGAGACTCAATTGCTTTGTTGGATGAGGTGCCTTCAGAGGTTTATGTGGTATTTTATGGACGAAGAAGTTACTCTCGAGACGCAGCTAGCAAATAGACAGAACGATAGTCAAAGACACGCGTTCATTGTCAAAGAAAACCCTCCAAGCCATTAGCAGTAAGTCCATGACCCGTAATTTACTAGAGAAATAGACAATTTTTAAGGCTCATAACGTCTTGGGCTAGATTTTTACTAAAGACAATTTTTAAGGCTCATAACGTCTTGGGCTAGATTTTACTAACGTGGACAGAATAAGGCGCATGAGCCACCACAATGACAAAAAGCAAATACGGTAGCCAATACTGTTTAACCAAATAACGTAGCCATTTTAGCTGATTTTCTCATTAATAAGCTTGCATAATGCTGAAGATTTATTTGCATAAATAAGATTCAAAAAAGACACCAGAGAAATAGAGAATCTTTCATCACCGCGGAACGAAATCGTAACCCACGCCATTGTGGCGTGTGCTCTACCAACTGAGTTAGGTGACCTCCGATGTTAACATAATCTTTTTTTCTAGTCGCCACATCAGCTCCCAATCATCCACCGGTGGACATCGACATCCTTCTCAACGCAATTGGAGACCAGCCTCTCTGCGCCATGTGACTTGACCAAGGAAAAACTGCCCTCCGGCCCGTCATCAATCCAAACCCCATTAAAATTAGAAGTATCATTGAGAAGACAGGATTTGAAATGTTAGCTTTGAAAAGGACACTAAAGAAATAGAAAGGCATGTCACCACCGGGGATCGAACCCGTGATCCACACCATTGAGGCATGTGCTCTACCAACTGAGCTGGGTGACCTCCGATGTTAACAAACTTCTATTTCTCTAGTTGCCACATATGTGGTTTCTAAAAGAAAGATTCTCATCGAACAAAACTCCAAGGAAACGCACGTATCTTACGTTAGGATGCGACGGTTGGGCTTAAAAATTGAAAGGGACCAACTTGGGGGGAACAATTGGGAAGAAAAGCGACTAACCTGTTTATATATTTGGAGGGAATGGTAGCCTGTAAAGGGTAATATAAAACATAAAATGAACGTGCGTGCTGTACTATAAACATGGAACAAGAGGTCGAATATTGTATATAAATTTCAATTTAAGAGCTGCAATGCTCTGTTCGTAGGCCAGACCCGATGCCACGTTCTCACTCATGCCTCTAAACACCTAAGGATCTCTGCCCTTCCAGGAAATAAAGTTTTTAGTCAAGGTCAGTCGAGCATATTGGATAACATGAAAGCTGAACATCAAGGCTCACTTGTTGATTTTCAAATAGTGTTGTCTACCAATCTTCTTCTTCTTCTTTTCTTTCGGCTCCTCCCTTTTAAGGGCTGCCACAGCGGATCCTTTTCTCCACACCAGTCTGGTCTTTGCTTCCTCCTCCGTCACTCCAGCCACCCTTATGTCCTCCCTCACCAATAGTGTTGTCCACGAATCTAAGCTGTGAATTGTTTATTTATGAGGCGTTAGTTATTAACGACTTCAGTCCTTTAATGAACAACAATTTAACATCTGGCACTTTGTATTAGTTTTAAATATTCATTTGTCCCTTGTTAATTGTTAAAAAGATGTGAGAAATGGCAGGCAACATTCTACCATGGTGGCCTAACACCCTGCACGAGCGAGCATAAAAGTGTTCGTTAGTTGTACTTTCCAGACGACCCTTTTACCCGTGGTTTTCTGAAATTGATAGTATTGCGCAACATTTTTCCAAAATATATCAAGACAATTATTGTTTAAAAAAATTGTTTGACTGGAAGCCTTCAAAAATATATCAAGACAATTATTATTTAAAAAAATTGTTTGACTGGAAGCCTTCAAAAATATATCAAGACAATTATTATTTTAAAAAAATGTTTGACTGGAAGCCTTCAAAAATATATCAAGACAATTATTATTTTAAAAAAATGTTTGACTGGAACCCCTCAAAAACGTACACATACACAGGTCAAGCATCTTATACGGACGTTCAAGAAAATACTAGCTGATTCTAATTCTAGTAATAGACTTAGGCAAAACCAATAAGAAGCCATAGAGACCTAAATTTTGTGTGGTAGTGAAAGGGTTGCAAATTGATCAGAGCGTATTTTTTATAGTTATGTAAAATGTATTTTGTACAATACGACGAGGCCTGGAATTAGAAAGCATTTGCTGAAGTGTCACGTCTGTTCAGTTGTATTGCATGTAAGAGAGTCATGGACGATCAACAAGGGCAAAATAATCATAAAGCATTAGAAGAAGATAATTGCCTATAATACAAAACCTGTAAAAAATAAAACCAACCATGAAAAAGTAGAATTAGCTTTTAACTTCATCAATTCTACCTGTTGTAAAGGAATCTTTTAGTTTGTGGGCTTATACGAATGATTGTTTTCGTATATTAGCTAAAGCTAGATCAGCTTTCCATCTGAAAGTTTTAGAAGCGGTTTTCATCAACATGAGACAGGAGAACTAACTACCAAACTGGAAAAGAGTAAATCAGCAAAAGCCTTTCGCCTTGAACGACTGTTGTGCATCTTACATCATCCGTAGCAATCTGATGTAACGATTACACGATAGGGATTTTCCCTCTCTCCATCTATTTATAGCAATTACTTAATTCTATTCTCTGTGTTTATACATAAATACCAGATCTGTAAATTTATCAAGACACACTTTCACTTCGATTTCAACTACAAAGCTGTTGGTAGTGATATTTGTTTATACTAGTTTCGCTGCCGTGGATTCAACAGACATGCCACTATCATTGCGCCAAGAAGTCATATAGGTTAAACATCAACCACGTAACCTATAGGGCTCATTCCGGTGTGTCTATTTCAACTTGTTCATGGAGCCCATTGCATTAACATTTCATCCACAACAGCGGATAGAGTATTGGAATCTTTAACAAAAATATAATTTTTACATTTGAAAAACACTCATTTTATAAGGACCAGCAATATGGATAATGTTAGCTGTTATTGAGTTTGAGTTTTACGCTTAAATGTTCCAATCTGTTATTGCTATAGAACATCTTTGATGGGCACCATTGTTCGCTTACAATAGCTTAAGGGTAGACGTATAAATTTAACTACCATGTAAAATTTGAAACATTTATCGCTGTCGAATTATCAGTTGTACTAGTACGGCAATCAGAGAGCACAAAGCAGACCTTCTTCAATGGAAAACAATGATTCAGTACCATGACTATCACAGCCCAACTGTGCTTCAATTGCAGGAGGGGTCACCCTTCTCTAACCTTTGACCTGTTTTATAAGACCTCGGTTGAAGCCAAAGTGAATCTCGTTTTGGATTATCCTTAAAATTTGGGAAAATTATAGGCTGGTTCTTATAAAATTGAGTGCAGTTACTATTTTTATTCCTATCATATATAGCTTAAATTAAACTGATAATATCACACTTT
Organism: Alatinidae sp. Z8VKAUB7J3; assembly: GCA_010016025.2. Taxonomy (NCBI): domain Eukaryota; kingdom Metazoa; phylum Cnidaria; class Cubozoa; order Carybdeida; family Alatinidae; species Alatinidae sp. Z8VKAUB7J3. Next base: position 56,051,145 of record JAAAKM020073195.1, read on the forward strand.
AGAGACATGATTATTTATTTTACTGCCGCTAATTGTAATACAGGTAAAAGTAATCGATGGCAATCATCCAAATACGAAGAGCAATTGCTACCTTCAAGATGCAGTTCAGTTATACTGTCCGCCATATTAAAATCCGGTTGGCTTTCGTTGCTAGTTTTGTTCAATTGTTCCGCAAAAGATGATGACAAAGCGGATGGACACGGCTTCAAAATCTCCAGAATTTCCTTAATTCTAGCCGCCTTCGCAGATACTGACATCTCAGGCCTAAAATCTGGTAAAAGAACCAATTCCGCTACTTTTTGCATCAGTTCTAATGAACGACACGTCACTTCTGCAAGGCTGGACATCATCTCCTCGAATAGGTCTTTCTGCTTTTCTGGCATTTCAATTTCTGACGTCACTAGTGTGGTAGCTCTCTCAAACGCATCGATCAGTTTTTTAGGCTTCAAGGCTACATTCAGTTCACTTACTACGCTTTTCAACTTTTCCGGCAGAGCAAGGTTCAACTCTGGGTCTTCAAATTCTTCTTCCGATTCAAACTCCTGTTTTATATTCTATCCAAGTGTAAAGATACTAGCCTCAGATTTTCAAATGATTAGGCATGCATACACAGTGTAAATCTGTATGGCTATGAATTTGTTTTTATAAGGGCAGAGTTTGCAGGGGCTAGAAAGAAATTACGAAAGGGTGGTCAAGTGGATATATATTGTGACACTGTAAGAGAGGGAGTCTTCCAATGAGTCACAGTGTCACAGGATTGCCAACATTCCAAGGCAGTTTATTCATGCCAAACGTAGGATGATTTGTGCAGGGTGTGCAGCAACATGGTAGTCAAGATTTAGAATGAGTAGAGGGAAAATATGAGACCTGGCCACAAGGTGAGCAGACTGGTCCCAGGGAACTGAGTATCAACAATGCACGTAAATCTCATGTAAAATAGATGTGGTAATGGTTACAGTGATGATGATCATTAAAGTGATTATGATCATAAGCCTGATTACAATTTGCTGTAGTGATTGTACTTAGGTAACAGGCCAAAGCTTACTTTCCTAAATAAAAATGTTTCTTGTAGTCAACTTGCAATTTGTTGCACTGTCTTAGATTAAAGGCATAGGAAATGTTCGCTTAATCAGAGATAAACTTTGACACACACCTCACCAAATGTTGTAATATGTCATGCATACAAGCATAGCAGTCTTTACTATGTAGTAAAGAACCCCTTGTATACCAAACATCTTTTAAAATATCCTGTAGACATAACTTTCTTAAGCATTTGCAAAAGTGCAAAACAACATGCAAGTAGCACTCTACCTCACGGAAATCGTAATAGCTGTTTGTAAACATGTATGTTCACATTAATCAGTAAAGGATTCTAAGAAGTGTAAACAGTGTTGAGCAAAAGTAGTTATTTAGTGAGGAAGGTAGGCAAAACTGACTATTGAGGACATGATCTTGTCTGTTTTTTAACACTGCAGGTGTTCCACCAATTTGACATAGAGGGTGATGGTATTATTGATGTGGAGTTATTTCATGAGGTATGTATTATTTGTATAAGTATTTATACAACCAAGGTTAGGAAGTGTGCATGTACTAGTTTTAAGACCTTATTTGTGACATCTCTGTCATCGTGCCAGACTAGAAGTAAAGAAATTTGTTTTCAGTGAAAGTGGTTGTGAAAGTGCAAGTAACAGGGGGTGGGAGGGGGGGGGGGCTGTTTTACAGATTTCTTGTTATTTTTCTCTAGTCATGTGGGAGGGTACGGATGTGTGTGTTGTAAAAGATGTGGAACGATTCTGCATGCCAGCTAAGTAATCGATGAGCATCATACTCTGCAATCTTGTTTTGGCACTGGTCTGTTTGACTACTTACCGAAAAATTGAAATTGTTTGTAGAGTGATGAGTGACAAATCAATCATATTTTGATAATATGGAGTGTTCTGTCGTGGAAAGAAGTATTATTTGTTGTTCTCTTCTTACATGGTACAGTTTAAAAACTAACACTTCCTTACATTTATAAGAATTTGTTTGGAGCTAACACCAATATTAGCATAACACTGATACTAGTAATATAACTAATAACCATAAATTACAGAATATATACAAAACATACATGATCAAAACATGATCAAAACATGATCAAAATGGTGCCACTGCACACAATTTTCGGATGACGCAGTTTTCCATGCTTAATTTGCTCCATTAAAAGAGCATTGTCAGCTTATGGCAACGACCTTACATCTTCAACACTTGAAACTCTGTAGTATACCTATTTTCTTGCCATTTTGAGACTAGTTATGTTGACGGCACAACTGGGGTTAGCTTACAGGATTAAGAAGCATTTTCCATTTTATATTCACAAAACATTAACTCCACGAGGAAACAGTCGCTTCGGGTTTAAATAACGATCAGCATCATTAAACAACGTGACGCTGCCATAGGACAGCACGTCTTTGAAAACCCATAATGTGCCGGAATATGGAAAGAAGATTTCTTTCGTATGTTAGGAAGGGCCAAATCTGCTTTTAATTTGGCAGTTCTGTAGTCAGTCCACATAAATCAAGGAAATGTTTGTTTCACAGAGTATAAGGGTTTGACATCTCACTGAGTCATTTCCGTTAGCCAACACAGCTCTAACGGACGCAGAATAGTCGAAAAACATAGAGCCAATCAAGGATTTCATATTCTTAGTGATTTTCCAAACACGCACGTGTGTCTAACGCTTTTTTTCTTCCAATTTGATTTTTACGGACGGTTTGTGCTCTAAGGAATATCGGAAACAAAAGAGATATTTTGCTAACAAGAGCAAAAATGATTCGCTATTTCATGCAGTGAAAATATCTCTTTAAGAGTAGTATTTTCAACGAGATGTTAATTTTTTCGTTGTTATGTGAACAGGATAATGCTTCGTCGATTTATTTGTGATGACAGAAATGCTCTTTACAACTGTAGTGATAAGATGTGTTTATATTCATTGACGAAAGTCAATAGTGCTGATTGCTAAAGGGAGTGGACAATAATATTTATTAATTTTTTTGTCGTAAACATCTAATTTTTCGTCTACTGATTACCACATGAAAATTTGGCTGTATGTGGCGCAAGAGTTGCCTTTAGTAACGTTGTGGTAAGATTAGATACAGAAGATGAAAGTAGTTACGTATTAATGTACGAAAATGTGGTAAAGTACATTTGCAAGTGTGAAACGTGGAAATATGTAATGATACCATAGACGTGAACCTCACCCCAGTTAAACGAGAGAAACAATGATAGCCCCTTTAGTCTCTCAATCGAACACCCCTGACGTGCAGTGGTCCCGACATTGAAACTACCCTAAATAAACAGAAAAAACACCAAACAGGCTAACTAATAAATAAAGGACAGCTGGGACGTCCAAGGGCGCGCCTCAATTTTGGCTATGTGGAAGAGAAGCAAGCCATGAGACAGGCTCCCTGTAGGACTCCCTCTCGCGAATTATGGAAAGAATGTGTCGTCAATGAGAACAGATTCTGGGATATTTCTGAAACCTCACCCCTAGTCAGCAGATACTGTAGCCATTCCTTGCCAAAAGGCCGGGAAACGATAACTTTTGCAGCGCCTTTCCCGAAAAAAGCTATTACGATGAATTTATAGGAAACGAGAAGATCCTAGAAAATAACGGTCATGAGAGCGACACGTTTTCTGCCACTCGTGTTATTCAAAAAGGCGTAAAGTTTAAACGTGAAATATGAAAATCACATATAAATAAGATGAAGGTTGTATTACCCTACGTTTAAGAAGTTGCAGATGATTGTAAACATTGATTCTTGACTTCATTTTTAACTGATTGTCCACGCTCCCCGTCTATTACATTTTTGGTCTGTTTCCACCCCCTCCCCAATTTATTCTAAACCGCCTTCTATTAGCCACCCAAGAGTAGCTGCTTTCTAGGAGTTGATGCCTGGCAGACTCTCAACCAAAGACCCCTGATGAGCAGTGGACCCGACATTGAAACTACCCTAGATAAACAGAAAAACCACCATCAATCTAACTAATAAATAAAGAGTAGCTGCGGCGTCCACGGGCGACGCCCCTCAATTTAGGCTACCGCGCAGAGAAGCAAGCCATGAAGCCAGCTCAACCGCCCAGTAGGACCGCCTCTCACGGACCATGGAAAGAACCTGCCATCAATGTGTCACCAATGAGAACAGATACAACACATGATCCTGATGTTGATGTGTGGCTAACAAATGATGGATAACGTTGCCTTTATCTTTGTCAACCTACTTCAAAGTCGTGCGGCCAATACAGCCAGCATCGCACTGGCAAGAAAATGGGCAGACTAGAGAGCTGCAATTTGTGGAAGGCACACTATCATTGCGATTACTTAACATAGCTTTCTTAGTGGTGTAAACTACGCGTGGAGCAATAACACCAGAACACCTCTTTGTGGCTTTTTGGATCTCGTTTTTGAATCGCAGAGAAGAACCGCCAAGTAAGGAGACATTATAACAAAGAAAACAGCTGTTATTTGATGTAACTATTTGGCTTCGAAGTAAACCGTGGAGATGAAGTTTGAGAATTTAGAATGCATATCTTTGAATGGTTCCCTAAATAATCATACTGGAAGAAAACGTTTACAAATATAGGTCGACATATTCTATATCTGTTATGATTATCAGTAAGTTATAAATAGCGTCACTCAATCCATGCAATACATTGAATAATCATAATAATAAAAAAATAATAATTTTCATTCGATTTTGTTGTCTTCTATCTAACAATGTCATAATGTTCATCCATATCAATACAGTAGATACAAACTACAATAAATGCAATATACAATAAATGCACAATACCATCAGTTGAAAATTGATTGTAGCAAAGCAAAGCCGCCCATCGTTATTTCTCACATAGATGTAGGAATTTATCAATCATTTCTACGTATTCTGTTGGATGATGTCTGTAATGGGAAACATGCGGAGAGTCAGCCCAGCATTTCTGAAGGACATTTCCTGTTAGCTGCTGTCTGTAATCAGCCACTTTTTTGATATCCTCATACGGTGCAAGTTTGTCTGTTTTCGAAAATAAGACAAGTTGGGGACAGGTCCATTCAAGCTGTTGCAGCCCATCCATGAATGCCTTCGCATCTGAATTCGCCGACGGGCTTTATATGGCAACACCGCAGTTATATCCCAGGGCTGCAAACATTGTTCTAAAACTGCTTTCACCGTCTGAAGCTACTACTTTTGTAAGTGTGCAGTTTCTAGTCTGCTTACAATTATAACCATTGCCTTCAACAGACTGGTTGCTATTTGTAATGAAGCCACCATTAAGGCCCTACTGCAAGAAAAACCCGGTGTCTTCATCCAATTGGGCGTTTGCGTCTTATTCTTCAGATTATTCATTAAAAATTTTCGTCATCTAAGTATTAAAGGGAAAGGTAGTCCCATACTCTATTCAGGGTTTAGGGGATGTGGTATGGTAGAGCATCACATGCTCCGAACAACGGCGTTGTGAGGTAAGGTGGTCAGTTTCTTTCCTCGCCGCCTTTTATCCTTTTCCAGCTAATGCTAGGTGCCCATTTTACTGCTGGGTTCAAAATAAAAAATTTTCAGATTTATGGCAGATCATAGACTCGAACCATCAACCCTCAGCTTGCTACACCAAGTATTAAATTGTCATTAACTTCAAAAGGCAACCCGAATATGGACATAGTAACACTCTTTTTATATAAGAATATTTAGAATGACCAAGGCTTAAAATGTCCTTACATACTTTAACAAGAAGCCTTTAAGAGTTCCAAGTGAAATGAAGCTTTCCTCTTCATAATATTCTAGTTTCAAAGTGCAGTGTATTGGTTCAACTTTGCAACAATAAAATCAGAGATAATTCAAAAAGGACAAAACTTGAAAAATGGCATCCGTACAACGGTCCCATTTACTTCGAGTAGTATTTAGAGCACATCAACTTAATCCTTCCCACTTCTAAAATGTTCTTAACTTTTACAATTTTTAAGGGATCCATTCTTATAGGTAATTCTCTTTAAGACGAAAACACCTGTGAGCGGATCATCATTTAGGACCTTGCAGTGGCATTTGATTCCCGCAGCGATTGTTGCTACGGCACGAGTAAAGGGGTAGCCTTGGTGTCACATGTAGCGTTTACACCTACGTTCATACAATCTAGGCTTTCATCAAGATAGTTAAGGAGGTGATATAGAGCCACATTAACTTCAGAACTTGTAGTCACTAGTTTACATAGGTCGAGCGGGTTATTTCATCATTGTAGATCGCTAAGTCAACTTATGGTATCTTTTGCATAGTCGAAATCCTAAACATACTTATAATGCCACGATGACCTATAACACAATCCCGTTTATGTTTATAATAGAATATATGTGAAGAAGAGACTTTTGAGTTTTCAGCCCTATACGTTTAGGGTGGAAAGCAAACCCGCATAGCTATAGGAGGAGGAGGACTTTCCACGGAGTTAAAGGAGCTGTTACACGGAAGACATTTGATTGATATGCAATATTCAGCAATAAAAGTTGTCCTTAGCAATAGAACTAAAAAGTAATGCTAATTAGAGGGTTCTGGGGTCCCCCATATTGGCAGATGGCGGTTTAAGTCCAAGGTAATATAGGCCATTGAAAATTAATGGCAATCTGTAAAACGGTACTCCACTGATGAGCAGTGGGCCTGATTTTGAAACTACCCAAAATAAACAGACGAACCATCAAGCAGGCTAACTGACAGATGAAGGGTAGCTTGGGCGTCCAAGGGTAACGCCTCTCGATTTAGGCTGACGGGCAGAGAAACAAGCCATGTTGGAGGCTCAACCGCACAGTAGGACCTCCTTTAACAGATAATAAAAAAACCTCTGTCATCAATGAGAGCAAATGCCGCATCCGTTCCTTGCCAAAAGGCTTCTCCGTTCACAAAACATTCTGAAAGTAAAAGTTACGATAGTAATGCAACCTGTTATTTAATTTTAGGTAGACAAACACAAACAATGAGACTATAAATACGGTTATTTTGAGATGTATCATATTATCAGATTTACAAATAACACAAAAAAGTACGAGTGCTTCATCATTTGTTTAAACATTGATGTTTGATACAGACATTACAAGATGATTGTGCTTTTCAAGACAAGGGTTATTCCTAGGTTCTAATAAGTCTAAAGCAATAATCACTGACAGTAACAAGGAGGATGGGAATGTACCGATGGTAGGTATGAGTTAGAAGCTTTAACTAGTTGAATCCGGTGAGGGATTAAGCAAGTGACGGGTCAGGAGCACGTAACTATTTTGGGCGCTCTACTTACACTAATAAAATATCCAAACATATTGCTACTTTTCTGTAATTTGCTTTAAATTGCGTACTAGCCGCAATACTTAGCATATGAAAGCACATAGCAAGCGTAATCTGGGGGCCCATGCTCACCCTGATAAAATCCCCCATAAACCTTTTTGTGTGGGAAGAAGGGATATTACCCGCCCTTTAAACTTTCTACTGTTTCAAATTGAAGTACTTGAGAGCAAAAATCTCTACAGAAATGTGTCTACAATTTATCTGGCTTTATTTTGAGTCACTAAATTTGTAAACTTTTTAGTCGCTGGCCTTATTTTTGTTTTATTGTTTACATTATCCACCACCAAAATTGTTCTTACGATCAAGAGAGGTAATTTGATTAACTAGAGTTTATTTACTCGGTCCTAATACATAGTCATTGGGCAAATAAAGTTTCTATTGCTTAGCGCCAGGGCTCTATAGGCGCAGGACCTGTAGTGTGTGCTACAAGTGCTACTGGGCTAATAGGGCACTGTTTGAGTCGTCCGATGAACATGAGTGCGGTGACTATTAGCAAGTACAAAAGAAACTGGCTCTAACGAGAAGGCTTATCAAAGCATTAATAGCCATCTATGGTACATCGTGTACACAAGTCTTTCAATTGCTGTATACGATCCTTAACATGGATGATGAAAAGCAAACTTTAAGAAACGGATCCCTTGATGAATAGAAGAATACTGCAAGTTTTCTAGGAAGGAAAGAGAACAAATGTTTCTGTGCTGGGACAGAAAGGCTCTCCCACCCGATACAAATGAAGATCATAAGCCAGTGGGTATCAAGAGAGACACCTTACTATTGCTGATTTCAATTGCTGTATGCGGCTCCTTAACATGAACATTAAAAGCAAACTTTTTCCATAATCCTTGCTTGAATACATTCCACTTTTTAACGGGGCGGTCTTTGCCTAGATCTTTAAAATAATATTACATATTTTAGTAGATACGTCAACTTTAACGTTTTGATTATTTAAAAGATTTTGCTATTTAGCAAGTTTATAGTTTAGGCATCTTGTCAGCCACCTAAAGTTTCTGGCACCATCTTTTCATGACGATTTAACTGATAAAAGATTGATCTTCCTGCCAATCCCACTTATTGGTATGTTATAAGCCTCTCAATATATAAATATAAGTTCATGTCTTTGTTAAGATATATGATTAAGAAGAATATCAATAGAAACTAAATATTCAACTAAGACTCAACTTTCACTATCTGATCATTGTTGATCAATGTAATAGTTTTCACCTGTAAAAGTTGGCACCTGGTAACTCAAACTTACCTACGACAATATCAGTTTCCTTTTACAGTCCCCTAATTTAACTCCTTGCTTTTGTATGAGTTTGCCTAAAATTTAACTAAGTGTTACAAAGAGTAATTAGAGCAATTTCCTTATTATTGAAATACCGAGTACACGCTACATACGACAATTGTACCATAGTTCATAAGTTCTACATTGACTCATTACATTCTATGGTCATATTTTTTGTTGCACCTTTGTGTAAACTGCATCTAAAGTTGTGTTTTAACTATCCGTAAAGTACTCTAGGAATACTGCCTTCCACGGAATATTTAAAAATGCCAACACTTTTCGACTCAGTCATTGCCGTAGATGGTAGAGCTCACCCCGTTTTGAGTCTCTGTTTCTTTGCGAGAACATTGAGGTTATGAAAATCTCCTTTGTATTATTTTCTGGAAATTAATCGTATTTGTGTTTTCATCTATATCTAAATTTGAGTAGACTTTTTTTATTTTGAGTAAATGCAACATCAAAAGGTCGTAATAGATGGGGGAGATTTCATGTTATCCTTTATTCTCGTGGTATTATACGCTTTTGACTCCCACCAGAATATCATGAAAGATACATTAGCGACACAGGAAACAGCACAATTTTACAAAATTTGCCCACAAATTATGATGTTCCTCCTTTAAATGATCTGCATCCATTCAAAACCTGCATCTACAATGTAGTTACGGAGAGAGATCAAACAAATCCAGATTTTAGTCCATATGCAAGGTGAGATTATTTTCCATGATGCCTTTTGCCGTAATCTACTAACATTTTGTACTTTGCTGCTGAAGTTCATTTAGCTTTTCAATACTTCCAATAAAGTCCTAACAAGGTATGATCTTTTTTAATCCTAACGCAAAACATTGTCAACATCAGTGGCGAGGCTGGCCTTTGGCTCCTGGTCATGCTCATGATGGGAGTGGCCTTATTTCATTATTTGATTAAGGTGTGGACTCTGTTCCTGCTGTATGAGTGCTCTTTTAAAATCCCTTTACATACTGTGTAGTGCAATTACTGCTTAATGTGCGGTATCTTACTAATAAAAATCTACAACAAAATATTAGCAATCACCTAAGTATTATAAATTGTTGCAGAGTTGCATAGTAAACGTTGTTTGGCAACTTTTGTGAAATTTAAACAATTTTATTCGACTTTGTTTTGCCACATTGGCTCAACATCGGTTCCCATAACTGTGTTAATCTCCAAGTTCTCCTGACGCGTTGCACGCGATTGGTGAAGGCTACATTTCTGCATGCTTGCTCGTGAAGCGGCGTCTGTAATTTCTTCAAAAAATGATAGAAGGTGTTACAGGTTTTTAGCGAAAATATTTCGTGAAATTTCGATTAAAATTCGTTAAAGCAAGGACTTGTGGAATTAATTTTTTGAACTTGATGACAGTGAGTTGTTGATTATTCAAGTGTCTCGGGTGAATTTACTGTACAATTGACAGCTATACATAGAGGACATATCAACCTTGTTCTTGTGAAAGTTGCCACTGACCACGTTAGGGACGTGACCGTTGAAAAGAGGTAACAATTGCACCGGCTGGTTCAGTTATGAGATTGCTGTGGACAGGTGGCCGTTCTATAGAGGTGACCGCAAAGGCAGACTACACTTTACTTGATAATTTCAATTGAGGGTACAGCCCTTGCTAGTTTCCTGATAGTAGGCAGCCTGATCATAAGTTATTGTTAATGTAGTTACGTCTTGAATGTTTTTACTGTACTGGAATTGCAAATCAGGTGTTTATGTAATAAATTACAAAGCTCCACCATTACCTAGATATGAATGAGCCGATTCCAGAAATTGTTGTTGATATACATCAGATCTTCGGTTTGAATTTCCTATTTTCAAGTTGCAGATTAACGACCAATATATAAGTTAAGGCAGACTTTGTTGACTTATGGGAAACGAAAGTTCCATCGGTTTATCGCGTTCAGCACTTTTACTACTTTCATTATCCTGATTATCATTATGATCGAATCTTCTGTTATGTTCCCGAAACTAAAATGTAGCACTGAACGGTACGGAGCCAATACGTCTATTAACAAATCCAAATTATATACAACTTAATAAGTTTTATGTTATAAAGCTGTGATTTAAGAAGTACATATCTCGGAGTATTTTAAATTCAGTACTTATTCAAATACCTAACACTAAAGAAGATCGTGTAACATTGACATCACAGGGATCCGTTGTTAAAGGAACGTTCCGATTACACTTAAAAAATCTGGCGTAAGGCACTAGATTCGCTTCTGAAGAACATTTGTGATTTTCATTGGAGATATCTAAAGCACTCAATCTTAACCCTGAAGATAATGAAGCTCTGGAAACAGACCACCCACAATCAAACAATCATTAGTATAACACTTGCATCGCAAATCAAGCGGCCTGGGTTCGATTCACTGGGAATTCCGTTCCTATGTGGTCAGTGAAATGAATACTACCAGTAATGCAGGGGAAATTGCCGAAATTGGACCTTGGATAGGAAGGTGTACTTGCCCTTACCACCGTAGTTGTAAAAGGTAAATTGAATAGACTCTTCTTCTCCTTCTCCTTCTCCTTCTCCTTCTCCTTCTCCTTCTCCTTCTCCTTCTCCTTCTCCTTCTCCTTCTCCTAATAACAGAATCATTAGTAAAATGCCATCGACCGGTTTCGTTGCACCCTCATCAGAATGGTGCAAAGAACGAGTTGTTCAAACATTCAAGCATCATTTATGATAACTCGCAAACAAAGAAAGGGATCGAAGCAAGGCATCTTTCCGACGAAATTACTGAACAGCTTCAGTCAGTAGTAGATCAGTCTACGCACTCTTTTCCCGAGCTTGAGGTCCGCTTATTCACCAACTCTCAAGATCCATGTAGTGTAACATTAGACGCCATCAAAGATAATAATGTTGCCTATGAGCCACTTCTGAGATTGGTGCAAGTTCCCGCATCTAATTCTGAGTTCAGTCGATGACAGTGTGCAATTACTTCGAATCATATCCACATGTGTCCAGAATCGCAATAAGCTCCTTACGTTGTACTCATCGTTTACTGCGACGGTTGTGACGAAAGCAAGATACAGAGATCGGTTTTACACAGAAACGATTGTGATTATAGCGGTCAGAAAACTGTTTGATGAGAAATTGCCGCAGCCATCATATCAATTGAGCAATCCTTGTGTGTTTAATAGCTTGTTGAATTATGAGTAAAAACTGAATGTTTGAAGATGGATTTATAGCAAAAACACGGAGTTTTGTTCTGCGTGGAGTCGTATTATTGGGTTCTGAAAGGAGGTCGCCGTGCTCAAGAAGGTGAGGGGCAAGGTGGGGCGCCCAGCCCTTGAGAGAATTCACTAGGGTATTCCACCCCACCTGACATTCTTATCGGTTCATAAATTTTTCAATTCAGTATATCATAATGCATCGAAAGTAAACACGTAGGACCTATGGGATGACTTTTCCGCATATGCCCATACCTATGTGCATTGAAGTTTTCCACGAAAGTGCCTTCCGTGATACATAACCTCAGAACTGCGCAAAAATTTTGTCTCTTGGCCTTAGTGAACCAACTTCTCTTGCGACTTTAAACCAATGGCTTAACGGCAATTTACTTGTCCCAGCTAAAATTTTTACTATATACAATGCCACTTTCAGTTGAACTCTAATATTTTTGCATCGATGTAACCAAGTTTAATGTAAAATTGAATGGATACCATTTTTTGTATTATTTCCGGAGAATGATAAAACTTATAACCTGCCCTCCAACCCCCTTTGATATTTTGGAATCCTAACCGCCCCAGCTCTCTTAGAGGGCCAGTTTCGTGAGCGGGTCATCGTCTAGAAATGGGTTTAGAACAGTGGTTCTCAATGGGGGCGCTAGCGCTTTTTAAGGAGACGTTAGCGAGCAAGGGGGCGCTAGGGGGCGTTAGTGATTAAAAGGGGCGGTGAGAGCAACCAAAGGGGGCGCTGGCATGATGAAGGTGCATCCACTGAACTATATATAAAAAGTCTCTTTATATATAGTTCAGTGGGTGCATCATACATGCTTCGTGTTCTCTTGTAGTAAGTAGTTTTTCTTTAGAATGAACTGGTTTTGTTTTGCCAAATGTACTCTTGAGTGGCAAATATATGTCCTCCCCTCTCTTGTTCTTTTTCCAAAGTCTCCATCACTACTTCCAGAACATTTGCAACGACAAGTATTTGTAATAAACACTACTTAACAGAAACGACATAAATGATATCACTATATTTGCTACAGTACTCAGCAGATAAATGTTGGGTCACATAAACTAGTAAGCAACGGTAAAAAAGATTTTGTATGCGTTTGTGATTATCAGTCAATAACGATTTTGAACTACTACTGAACTACTTTCATTTTAGTAATTACCTTTGTAGTTACTGATAAAGCAAAAATTTCTACAGTAGTCTTTCGACACTAGGCGTGCAATGTTGGATAAAACTGTTGAGAATTATTTAGTGAAATTTAGTGAAATTGTCAAAGAGTCAAAGAGTGAAAATGCATCACAACGGTTGGCACGGAAAAGGCACTGGGGTAATGTCGTTACACCTGCCCCTTTTCTTTGGTATCATGGGCTCTTGAACATAACTCTCTGAAACGAATGTTTTGAAAATGATCGGAGGGGTACTGCTGAAGAGACACAATATTCTCAACCAGTTTTATCCATGATTACAGGCGCGAATATTTCTTTGTAGATCATGGATAGGTTACCTATTATATTATATAGTTATAAAGTTTCTGGTCACAAGTCAAGTTAAGTTCACTCCATTTATCTAGTACTCGTTTTGTGCAAAGCACATCCCAATGCTCGTTTAATCAACATTTTTGTTACCGCTCATGCCTGCTGTTGACAATCCTTCGCCGTTCCACTTCCTAGAGTGTGTTGAGAGACAGTAGCTACATATGACGTCTCCGTGTTTTATCATTAAAGCAACACCCCATTTGACCACCTTTGCAGTGCAAACGTCCTCTCCCTCCATCTCTATTGCAGGCCTGTAACGTTGGCATACGACAACTTTAAACAGCTTGTATTACAATGGGCGTTTGAAGAACTTTTCCAGGCGGCAGGGGCACTATAGATGTCCAAAATGGTTTAGAATAATGTTGCTATTGTTCAGCGCTTTCCAAGAAGGGTAAGTGCCTCCTTCAACGCCTCTGCTGACCCCCATGTGTATTACCCTTATCGCGTACCTTCCTGAAAATGACAGACAGATAAAAAAGTTCTTCGACTCAGAGCTTCAAAAACAAATATTCGGCCCTGCTAGACATATAGTGCAAAGCGTCAACCTGTCTAGTTCTCATAATACAGCTGTATAGCCGGCTCATTAAATGTCTTACTCCAAGACCCAACTGGCTCTCGATGGTTCTTATTAAGAAATCCTTTACTAGGCTCAGTTCCTACGTATGACAAGTTTATACTAGGGAAATGAAATGAAAATTTCATCCTCACCAACAGGTTAAAACCTAGTGTTTGCTGTACATACCACTTACAAGTGTACAAAATAGGCGCACACCGATTTATTGATTTCCCATCAACTCATTTCGAGTGAGGTGAAAGGGTTCTCAGACAACTACAAACTAAGATTTTATATTTTTTGTGTGTGTGTGTGTGTGGGGGGGGGGGGGGGGGGTTTTTACGAATAATTTAATTTATCAGATAGAATTTGTAACAACAAAATATGGATTCTGCCTCGCAAGAAGACAAATTTGATGGCATGCTCTTTGCTATGATACAACAGCGCGAGGGAGGTATTCACGCTGTAGGTGTACAAGCAACGTAGGCTTTAGTACGGTACTTTCGCAAGTAGTCATTGAAGCCCAATCCCTAGGCCTATTTATTTTCAAGCTTGCATACGCTGCTGATTATTCCAATCATTTTTTAATAGACCTTTCATTTGCACGAAAATGTATAGTGTATGGAATGTTAACTAGTGTTGTACTTGTTGTGTATTCACTTTCAGTTTCAGTTTATGTTTCAGTTGTTGGACACTTTCTTTGGCCGAAAAGGTACCCTCATGTAACTTCTCAGTATAAATTTTGAAATGGAAACGGTAATTGAAATGCTTTGTTCCGAGACTTAAGCGCTATTGTCGTCGTATTAAACCCGATTGCTTCGGCATGCATTGTCCCAAGACGCTTAGAGCATGTGCCAGCGCTGATGATTCCTTTCTGTATTTTTGAAGTACTTATTTTGTGCTAGTAAAAGCTAGTGACTGAAATATAGCCGAAGATGGGTCTAAAAAGGAAGAATAGAACTTTCAGTTGGGGAACATTTCATCGTCAAGAAAATAAGTCAGAACAGTTAATAATACTAACAGTAGTAACACACAGGTATTTTGGTATGGTGTGGTACGGTCGTTATAGCCAAAATGTGACTCTAGGAAAACTAGATCAACTTGCAACTGACATACAGAAAATTAACTGGGAGGTAAGGAAATAAAGTATGTGTATTTGATACCATTCGATTCCCCATTCTTCAAAGGTCAGAAATTGATAGAATCTTATTTTTAAGGATCGACACTTGGTGTTAGTAGTGTTTGTTCAGTGGTTGGTGCCAGGAAATGAGATCGGTCTTCTTTGTTTAACAAAAAGCAAGTTATATCTTAGAAGAACATTTATCAGTTTTATTTAAATAGTACTTTTAAACTCTTTCAATAAAATAATACTTAGTTACAGTTGTTACATGAATGGATTTCTGTAAGGAAATTTGGAAGATGCCTTTCATACAGGCCTGTAAGGGTGCTGTTTGCTTTATGCAATGTTAGGAATCTCTGACAGGAAATAGGAATTAATTATTATTTAAGACCACCATAACAACACAAGTTATTGTCATTATTTTGTGATATCCGTGGAATTTGGGAAGCAGTATAAGCTAGCAATGTTTTTGTATGTTTCAAATTTTGCCATAATTAACAACTTACAACATAACCTAAGACAGTGATTAGAAATCTACAAGAAGCATTAACTCATTCGGTACAAGACAACAGCTCAATTGTTATTGTTTCAAGGCCAGCAGTGCATAACATTGTAAATGCTCTAAAGGCAGAGAAGAAATGGAAAACACTAATAGTTTTTAGGTTACATTCTCAAATTTGACATTTCTCACTTTCTGAAGCTAGTAACTGAAAAATGGTCTATAGAGAATTTGTAGAGAAAAGACTGTTCTTTCAAACAAGCGGCAGTGCATTACTTCTGTTGCCATACGCGTTCTCTTCTTCGACACAGGCTGCACTTGTTCCTCTCCTGCTGAGAGCCTCACCCACTCCGTCCAGCCATATCTTTCTTGGTGTTTCAACTTGCCGCTTTGCTATTGGTCGCCATCTCAGGTATTCGGTGAATCATTACCACAATAATTGATAAATACACGTTGTACTTGTTAATTTCATTGAATTGCCAAGAAAAAACAGTAATTGTGATCATATTTAAATTAATGTATACAATTCTTTATTAATTACAATTCATACAGGAAGTGAATTACATTTTGGCTCAGATTTTGTGTTGCCTACTTTTGACGTTTGAAACACGACGGAAATTACTTAGCTGGTTGTATATTTTTGTGCATTGGGGTTGATTTTGTAGGAGGGTTGTGGGGGATAAGGAGTCGTGGAAGATATATATTGACGTTGTTGTGTAAGGGATTGATAAAATCAGGGTCAACCGCCTGTAACCTTGTTTATTCATTTCCAGCTGGACGCAATTTGAAGGTCAACTCCCCTTCACTATTACTATTGTTTTTACCTACAAACTTTACAATTAGCTCGAGATGATTAAATATGGAGGATACTATAAAGTGCTCAATTACACGTCAGATTGCTTAAGAAAGGAAACCCTCAGCGCTGGAATTGCTTTAAAATTCTCTCACTGTCAGAGTAGTTGCTTATTTGCAAAATTTGTGTATTTCTTTTGGCCAAAGTTTGACAAATTCCACCACCTGAGTCAGTGTGCTCTTATGCAGGTTTTAGTTTGGCCGATTACCGGAGGCGTTGTTAATTTGTCGGCAACATGTACACATATGTCCGTACTTGATTAACCATAGATAGTTGCCGTTAATTTACGCTCTGCAAGAAAGCAAACATCATCTATTGTGGCCATAGAAGATACACTTTCTTAAAAACCCACACCATCACACCATATGGCAGGGTTGGCCAACCAGTCAGAGAATAAAAGCCTTTTTTTTACTGTGTTACTGCAAAGAGCCACATCATACACACCCACGCACATGAACATCACCCCATACACACACACAGACCTTTGCTCAGCCAGATTTAATGCGATGTAACGCAACAACAAGATAATGGCAGACATTGACTCCTACATTACTAAGACCACAGGTCAGTTATTTTCAACAATTAACATTGTGTGCTCTGTCTCACAAACACACCAGGCCGAGAAATTTTGACACTTGTCATGTAAAAGCCCCTTAAGAGCCGTATGAAAACCAGCCCAAGAGCTGCATGCAGCTCCGGAGCCGCGAAATGTCCAGGGTGGCCATATGGTATCAAGGATAACTGCTTGCCACAGACAGTAAAGAATATAATGACCAGGTGCTGCTATTACCAAAAATAATACTTCGTGCTATTACATTAACGACTAACATGAATATCTTAAGCTTCTTAAGCGGTGCTTTAAAATGTTTATAATGATAGCAAAGAGTCACATTTAACTTCAGTTTGTACGAGCCGGAGATCAAAATTTGCGTTTTATAATGATAGCCCTATTGACCTTAAATGATAAACGTCCGTCATGCAGCACGTGCCACGTGTTAGTATATAAAGTTGCCTCTTTACGGGAGTCATCCTCCATGTGTCACCCGTCACGTGTATTCCGCCACTTATCATCCGCCATGTGTCATCCGCCACTTATCATCCGTCATGTGTCATCCGCCACGTGTCATTTGTCTAACGTACTGATTCGCAGGTGATGTTTACAGCTATAGACGTGAAATACCTTACTTTTAATCGTGTTACCTACAGACCACCTATTGTTAATACCACTCGGTAGGAGCAGCCAATGCTATAAGTATTTGTTCTACTGTAAATTTCTTGTTTGTATGATTGGAAGTAAAATACTCTTTTTTCTGTACATGTAAATACCGTTATATTAAATATATAGATGGTTTGATGTGTTCCAATGCACTTTGCCTTCCAGGAGAAATAAATGCTCATCCAAGGTCAATTAATGCCATTGCAACCAATTCAAGTGCAGTTTTTACTGCCTCAAGGTAAGCTTTACACTTGATTTTTATTTTTGTAGTAAACGACGATTAAAGTTTTGTTTGCTTTTCTTTCCTCTTTTGTTTAGTTCTTCCATCCACTGCTTTGTTATTCTGTTCTCATCCCTGCTCCGCTGTGATCTTTTCTGCTCTTTATGCTCTGCTCTGCACATATCTACTCTTCTCGTTATGCTTTGTTCTGCTCTTTGTTCTTCACTCTGCTCTTAGTGATCTACCGTGCTCTCAATGCTCAGTTCTTCTCTGCTCTTCTCTCTTCTCTTCTCTTCTCTTCACTTCTCTTCTCTTCTCATCTCTTCTCTTCTCATCTCTTCTCTTCTCTTCTCTTCTCTTCTCTTCTCTTCTCTTCTCTTCTCTTCTCTCCCAGCCCTGCTCTTAATGCTCTACTCTGTTCCGCTCGATTTCAAACCATTCTATGCTATTCCGGTGGATTTCGTTATATTTTCCTCAAATATTTGCGTTCTCCTCTGTTCTATTCTGTTCTATATCACTACTCTTTACTCTGTTCTATTACATTGTATTCTATCCATTCCGATTTATTCTGTTCTTTTCTAGTCTTTTCTACTTTTTTGCACTTTTGTGTTGTTTAAACAAAAATGAGCTGCTACAACAAGCAACATTAAATGGGCTTGTACATATAACGACAGCAAAGGAAACATGGAAGACCATTATCGCAAATACTTTTGTCACATCTAACACTTGTGAAGGGAAGGAGCGCTAGTTTGTTGTTTTTTTTCTTATCGACTTTTTTCTTCCAAACGATTTTTGTTACATTTCCTTCATGGTCTTTTATTTGTCTGATCTGCTTCAATCTGTTGGCTTCCTGTTATAATTCAGACTAGAGCACAAGGCAATTAACACCTTAACCTTCTATATCCACTAAAGGCTTCTACGGTTGACTATGTGTTGCTCTTTTTTATAATTTCAATGGCCTGGTTTATGTTTCCTTGTTCGACTTTTCCATACCGTAGTCAATTCGTACTTCTTATAATTTCTGGTTAGGTTGTAGAAAGGGAAATTCCAGAAACTCTAACCACGCAATAGATTTATATGAAAAGGCAAAATAATACTTCTCAAACAAAAGGCAGCGCTGGGTCGAGCTGCCCGACGCGATCGAGATCGGCGCCGACCTCGGCGCGCTCATGGACGGCACGGGCTTGCTCGTCTCGGCCGTGCCGACGTCGTTCCTGCGCGCGGTGTGGTCGGGGCACGTCGGCGTCGTTCCGGCGGGGACGCCGATCGTGAGCGTGTCGAAGGGCCTCGAGAACGACACGCTCCTGCGTCCGACGGAGATCCTCGCGGAGGTGACGGAGGGTCGCAATCCGATCGCCGTGTTGTCCGGCCCGAACATCGCGCGCGAGATCGCCGGGGGCATGCCGGCCACGACGGTCGTCTCGGCGGAGGACGCCGAGCTCGCGCGTGCGCTGCAGGCGACGTTCTCGGGCGATGCGTTCCGCGTGTACAGCAACCCGGATCCCGTCGGGGTCGAGCTCGGCGGCGTCCTCAAGAACGTCATCGCGCTCGCCGCCGGCATGTGCGACGGCATGGAGCTCGGCGCGAACGCCAAGGCCTCGCTCGTCACGCGCGGCATGATCGAGATGGCGCGCCTCGGCGTGGCGCTCGGCGGACGCCGCGAGACGTTCTTCGGTCTCTCGGGCCTGGGCGATCTCTACACCACGTGCGAGTCGCGCTCGAGCCGCAACCGCACGTTCGGCGAGCGCATCGGCCGCGGCGAGCGCGTGGAGGACATCGCGGCGAGCATGAACCAGGTCGCCGAGGGCGTGAAGAGCGCCCGTCCCGTGCGCGACATCATGCACAAGCACGACCTCGCGCTGCCGATCAGCGAGGAGGTCTACCTCGTGATCCACGAGGGCAAGTCCCCCGAAGCCGGCGTCCGGGCGCTGATGGAGCGCGACCACAAGGACGAGGCCGAAGATCTGGGCGGCTGAGCCGCCGACTTCAGATGTTCGTGGGCGCTTGGTCCCCGATTCCCTGACGATCCTCCGAAGGCGCCGGAAATGGCGCGTGCGGGGCGTAGGCGGCCTCGTGTACGGTCGGGGCCGGTGAAATCCCGGCCGTGGGAGGCCGCTCCTCCCCCCGGGCTGTCGTTGCGGCGGACAGGGGTCCGCCTGGGAGGTGCCCGATGCGTACGTTCTCGATCCTGACCGCCCTCACGCTCTCGCTCGCTCTCGCCGGCTGCGGAGGCGGCGGCACCGACGTCGCGAGCGTCGGCGGCAGCGACCCCGTGCTCCAGCTCGCCTTCGGCGGCGAGGATCCGGGCATCACCGGCAGCACGACGGACACCACGATCGTCTGCATCCAGAACTACACGACGGCGTCGATCCTCGACGCGGGCATCCTCCTCGGCGGTCTCGTAGATCGGCTCGCGCGGGAACCAGTGGCTGTTCAGCTTGACCGGGCGCAGCGGGACGCCGTCATCGATCATGCGTTGCTTGGCGATTGGATAGGACAGATCGCGGGAATGGAAGATATTGGCCGCCGCCGCAGCGCTGGCGCCAGCGCGGGTGCTCGCCTTTGATACCTGTTTTGAAATTATATCTTCATTTTTCTCTGTTTGATTCTTTTTTGATCTATTTGAACGTTTTTGTTCATTTTTACTTTTATTTTTCTGATTGGATGACTCCAAACTGCCAATATTATTTTTGTCCTTTACTTTTTTTGAATTTTTGTTTTTTTCATTGTCTTTTTCTTTATATTTGCTTATCATTTTGTTTCCTAATTGATCGAGTTTACTAAAAAGTTTTTTTCTGTGATCTTTTCTTTTTGCTTTTCCGGCTCGATCACTTCTAGAATCACTAGATTCATTTCCTGCTGGGTCAGAATCGATTGGCTCTTCTACTTCATCTTCCTCAAATGACAAATGCCTTATTGGAGGCTTTTGTTGTTTCAGTCTCGGTCTAGCACGTACATGCTGGATTTCATTTTCCCCTTCTTCATCACTATTATTATTTGTCTCTAAGCTGCCTTCTCTTTGTAGAGATGGAGACCTTTTTGAATGTTTCTTAACATTTAATCTTTTTTTAGTATGTCCACTCTGCTTTGCTTTTGGCTGGTCACTATTACTGTCAGTGTTTTCATTGTCATAAACTTTATGATTTATTTTTTTTTTTGATCTTTGTCTTGATTGCAACTTGCTATTGGAGAGCAGGACTAGGAATAGATCATCAAAAGAGTTGCTTTTTACTCTCTGCAATTCTTGCATTTGCTGATGTGCTTCTTCAAGGTTTTCATGATTAAAGATTCCTGCTTTTAGTGGCTTATAGAAGTTATCCTTTGTATGCTCAATGGCTCTAATAACCACTATCAGTATTGGATCGTTTGCTTTTAATTGTTGCTTAACATAACAGAAAAAAAGACACCACCTGAGTGAAATTCTTTTTAACTCTAGTATGAAGTTTTCGAGTTGATAACTTTCGGGTTCAAAATCATGCCTCAAATTAGTGACATAATTTAGTTCGTTGACATACCATTCAGGTGAATCTTCCGGTAGGTAGATTTTTATTGAATAGGATTTCATCCTCTTTGTGACCTCAAGCCAGTTCTCGTAAGCCTTCATTAAAACGCAACGAGGGAAACAGTTTCTATTTAGTCGAAAAAAAATTTGTGTTAAAGAATTTAAAAATTTACATAGTGGAGTGAAATATTTTGGTCTCTCATCCACTTTTAAAATATTAACTGCTATAAGCCACAGTTCGGAGGTAATAATAAGAAAGGATATTCGAATATATTCCTCTTCGTCCCTCATTTTATTCATGCTAAGAAATATGTATTTGGATTTTAGTTCTCGATACTGACTTGTATAATATGTTATAAATTTATGCCTCTTCCATATTCGTAGATTCATTTTATTTATATTAAACTCTCAAGAGATATCACCCATAAAACCAAGTGTCAAGTATCAAGAATCTATCAAAAATCAAAACTAATTTTTAAATTTTCACGCATTTTTCTAGTTTTAATTAAAAAAATTAAAATTGTGGCTCAGACACCAGAAATATTTTGCAGTTTACATAATAACTTTAGCGATTCATAAAATACACCAATCGGCATAAAAATCAAAAATGACGTACTTGCCCTGTTCCAAATGGTCCGTCAGGGCCACACGGTCACCGTGTGTAATTACTGAAATTGACGGCCCTGAAGCTTTGCTTGGGGTACTGGGCTGGGCCGATGAAGGTTGAGGAGACATCAGACCCTGGCCCGGTTTCATCGACTGCAGGGATTCAGTGGTGATGACCAGATTTCGCCGTCTGCTTTCCCGTTCTCTGGCATGTCTTTCCTCACGGAACGCCTTGGCATCTTTTGGCGAGAAACGATCGACGAATCGAGGAGATTTTCGCCACATCGCCCGCCAATCCAACAGGCCTTTGCTCAATCTCATTTTTCGACCCTCGCCCGTTGCGAACACCAGCATGTTTTGGTCCTCGGTTATTTCACCGGCGGTCTTGATTTCAGAACCGTCGACCAAGATTAATGTTTCGGGACTGCCCTGAATCGCCATGAACAGTAAAAAACACAAAACCAATGAACCACTCCCCACGAAAAACGCTTCTATCTCTAATCATAAGTGGCCACCTAAGTCACGGCAAGTGCCAGCTCACCTCTTCAACCCCATTCAGGACTGAATACTTATGAAAAACGCAATTGGGCAAACTGCTTCATTTCTTGTAGCAGGAAGCAATAGCTCTTATACCGGTGGACCGCGATGGTGCCCTCTTCCACGGCCGGCACAACCGCACAACCCGGTTCCTGATCATGAAGGCAAGATTTAAAACGACAATCGACCTGGAAAGCCGCAATCTCACGAAACCCGAACCGCACTTCCTCTGGGGCCACCTTCGGTGGATAAAAGTCCCGCAACCCTGGCGAATCCGCCAAATAGCCATCCTCGCCCGTGGCTACCAATACCGAATGGGTGGTGGTGTGGCGCCCTTTTCCTACGCGCTCGTTAACCGTGCCCGTAACCAAGCCGGCCTCAGGGACCAGGCAATTAATGAGCGAAGACTTTCCCACACCGGTAGTTCCCGTAAGAAAAGAAATACCCCGCGAGGTCAGCGCAGCCAAGGCCTCAATACCCTCGCCCAATTTGGCAGAAACAAATAACATTTCTACGCCGAGGTCTTCATAAGTTTGCAGTTTTTCGGAGCACGATTCACGAGCAACAAGATCGGTTTTATTCAGAACCAATACAAAGGGAATGTCGGCCAAGTCACAAGTGAGCATGAACCGATCAATCATCCCAAAATCCAAACCGGGATTGGCCAGAGAACTGACCATCACCGTTCGATCGATGTTGGCGGCCATGACTTTTTTCTTTCGGCCATCCATGTCCGCCCGTTGAAGCTGGTTCAATCTTGGCTTGATGGCCGTAATGTAGCCGTCAATCCCTCTTTTCTTACTTTTCTGGAGATCCAATTGGACCCGGTCCCCAATCACTGGCAGACGGTAATCCGGATCGGCGGTTTTCCTGAAGCTCCCTTTGGGACTGCAGAGCACACTGCGCTTGCCGACCCGGACATGGTAGAAGCGATTATGCGTTTTGGTAATTAGACCCTCAACCATTAAAATGATCACTTTTGAGTACGGAGGAGAGGGAAAGCCAATCAACGTACATGTTTTGTTTTTTATAAGCATCATGCCCATGAAAAATGGTGACCGTATCAGCGGTGAAGTGGACAGCATTGTTGGCGGCAAACTGCTTGTACAGACGGAGTATGCGGGCTTGGTCCCGGTTCAGTTGGATGCCGTCGCCACCCTGAGTTCTGATAAGGAACTGAACGTGCGCGTAGGTGATGAGCGCAAGAGTGGCAGTTTTACTGCTGAAGGCGGTCAAACGCTGTTTAACGGTGAGCCTGTTGAACTCGCCGAGGTGCGCAGCGCCACCCAGGACAATCTCAGCCTGGTGGACGTCACGCGGGATTGGTCGTCGCGAGCGGACGTATCGGTGGTCATCAGCAACGGCAACTCGAAAACCGAAAGTTATAACACGCTCATAGAGTCAGTCTTGAAAAGCGGTCGCGCACAACATGACGTTGCCTTGCTTGTCAGCAATGAAGAGGCGGAAGGTGTGGCTACCAAGGATCAGGTGGACTTCGACTACGGCTACAAGCGGTTTGTGAACGAGAAAGTTTATCTCGCCGGTAACGCGGAATATTTTACGGACGAGCTGAAGGACATTGATCAACGTATCACGCTGGGTGCCGGTGCCGGTTATCAGTTCTGGGACAATTCATTAGGCGCATTCTCTACAGAGGTTGGCGTCAGTGCTGTCCAGGAAGAAGTGGCAGGAGAAGACGAGAACAATCCTGCGATTCGATGGGCACTCGACTACCGACGATTGCTGTTTGCGAAAAAGCTGGAGGTGTTCCACAACCAGTCCATTCTTTTCATACCCGACAGCGACCGGGGTGAGGTTTTGTCCTCATCCACCGGGCTGCGCTATGGCTTGTCCGATCGGATAGACACAACTGCGCGAGTAGACGTCAATCATGAAACGGAACCCGCGCCTGGAAATTCGAAAACGGATGTCACCTACACTTTGGGAATAGGCGTTAAATTCTAGCGGGACGTCCTAACTGCTGTTCGAGGCGTTCAACGTCCGCAGAAACAGATTCGGTTAACGCCTTACCCATCAAGGGCGGCAGACGGCGGCAAAGCGCCTCTGCCTGGTAGGCAAAATTCAGTGCCTGCTGATAGGCGCGGACATTCTCTGCGTCTTTAGCCGCCTGGCGTGCGGTTTCTACCGCAATCTGCTGGGCGGCAAAGAGTGCAGCAGCTGCACCCAGGTCTGCGTCACGAGCATTAACCGCTTTAGCTCGAGCACCTTTCTTAATGATGCCTGCAAGTTCCTCAAGAGCGAGTGCAGCTTCGCGCCGATCCTTTTTGGTGCGGATAGGGCGACGTTCCAGTCCCGTTGGGATGCGATTTAAACGCTGCTGACGGCTCTCTATGTAGAGCAGATGTGGATGGCGGGGTTGGATGTCGCGTAAGACTTCAAGGTGTTGGCTGACGAGAAGCACCGTACAGCGCCGCAAGTCACGGTTGATCAGGTTGTTAGGCACTCGATCCAGGCACTGAAAAATAGCCTGAGTGAAAAACCAAATGAGAGTTGGAGTTTTTGAATTTTCGGTTACTATTGGCTAGAGTTCGTTCTTCACTAGGCTGCTCCTAAGGGGGGAGGGGACGATGATATGTTAAAAAGTAGTAAGCGTTGTTTCCATTTAATATAAATAACGTATAAAACAAGGGTAACCCAAAGTCATGCTGTTATTTTAATAGTAACAACTTTTTGACTCGCATCATAAGCAAATAGTTGGTTAACTCGTTCCTTTAGCTCTTCATGCCGCAAACCATTTGCTCCTAGAAAAAATAATAAAAAAAGGACAATAAAAAGAAGAATAAGCCACAGCTCAAATTTACAACACCACAGTCTCAAACATCATGCTATTTTCTTCTGATACGTGGCCGATAACTTAGATACTGCTAGAAAAGTTGATGCTGTTCAAGCTAGATACCTGCGTCAAATAAAAAGCTCCAAATGGTATGACAAGATCTGCAACACAGAGATCTTGACGATATTCAGCTGGCAAATCTCTCTACTGAAGCAGAAGCCCGTTCCTTGAGGTGGTAACGCTATCTACTCTGCCTCCCGCCAAGCACTCCTGCAAGGATCATCACGGATTTCAACCCCTCAGAAACTCCCTGGCGAAGTCCTAGAGGGAGACCACCCACCAGGTGGGCTCATATAATAAACCAACGACTCCTCAGTACAATATCAACCCAAACAAGGTCCAGTCATTACCTCAGGACAAGACCACCTGGAGAAGACTGAAGTCGTTGTCATCTAGTTCCCTCGACGCTGGTGATCTTGCTGAGCAAGAGCATTAAGTCAAGTAAGTCTTCTTAAAGGCTTTATCATCTCTTTAGACTAACTGGTTACTAATTCCTTAAATCGCTTTCCCACTGGTACTACCTTTTGAAATTTGTCAATAAAGTCTAAATTGAACAACAAACCCAGAGCAGTAGATAACAACAACGTATAATACTAAAAATAAATTACCTTAAAAGATACGGTGTAAAAATTTTGAGATTTTGTGATCGGTGTGACAATGTGATTTTGTGACACAAAAATGGGATTATTTTCCATATTCAAGTTAAAATTACACAGGCTACTTCAAATAAATTCTAGGCTGTACAAGTATGTTAATATAAGAATGTAAATAATGCAGTATCGGCTTTTTTAAACATTAAACTTAGTCACATTTATAAATTGGGATGCAGGAAAATGTCCATTCGTTTGTCTTCGATAGATTTGAACAAATCCATCTAGATTCAAAGACAAAAACATTATAAAAATAACCCTTGTTTCAATTGCTAAAAGAAAAACTTACTGCAAAGAACCTGTTTCCATGGGCCTCTGCTTCAAATTCAACTTTTCATCAGCCCTATTCAGATTCACAAACAAATTTTAAGCTCAGCACAGTTCAGCCTCTTCAATACACAAGAGAAAGCATTTTACAACAAAGAGACTCAATCTCTCTCTCTCTCTCTAAATAATCAGAATTCATTATATCAACCAACTCCCTCGATTCAGCAATTGGAGAAAAGCCTCCTAAGCAAAAATAATCTTAGTGATTTTTATGGGTTTCAAAGTCATTACTGTTTAACTCAGGAATCTCCGACAAAATTGTTGGAGATTATACCTTCCTTATTTACACATCACGTAATTGTTAAGCAAAAGAACTAGAGTAATTTTAAGTATTTCCGGTTTGAGAATGTCTCCATAATACCCTTACACTGAATAGTAGTATTAGTAGTAATAGGGGTAGTATACATATAGTACCTTTTGGTGGGTGTAACATCCCCCATAACATGCACTGTTAGTTTTAACTTAATACTCTACGCTACTCCTGAGATATAGCTGCTACGGCCTTGGCGTTTCAATACAGTTCACTATCATCTTCAACACTCCCTGAAAGTTTCACTGTAATACCCTTAGCTTTATCAGTAGTCACAAGTAGTATTCGTCGTAGCAGCAGTGGTCGTAGTAGCATGTACTTTTTGTATTTTGTCTAATTGAACTTCCCCATAACATATCCTAAAAGTTTCAAGTTAGTATCCAAGACCGTTCCTGGGAGACCGCTTATACGTCCTTTTGACAACCTGTTTGTACAGAGTGTGTTTTATTGGGTTTAACATTCCCTGAATATTTCAGCTTCCTGTCCTTAGCCTCGGTAGCAGTAGTCGTAGCAATAATAGTAATAGTAGCAGAAGTAATAGCAACAGTAGTAGTAGCAGCATGCAAATAGTGTCTTTGGGTTAGTTCAACGACCCTCTCAATACGCCCTGAGAGTTTCAACTAAATAATTTATTTAGTTGTTCAGAGACATTGATCATACATCCTTTCGACTGCCTAAATGCAAAAAGTGTGTTTTGATTTTAAACACACATACGCGCCCTAAACATTCCCTCACAGTTCCTCCTAATATTCCCAACGTCAGTAAAAGTAGCAGTTATAGCGATCTTAATATTAGCAACAGTGGTAAAATACGCATAGTGTCTTTTGGTTAGTTCATCATTCCCCTCAACATGCCCTTGGTCAATTGATCATCCCCCCCATCATTCCCTTAAAGTTCCAACTTATAACCCTCAGTCATTCCTGAGTTTCCTCCTTTTGGTAACCTGTATGCACATAATAACTTTTGACTTAATTCACAACTCTCCTCAGCATTCTCCGAAAGCTTCACTTGAATGCATTTGGTCTTTTTAAACACCAAAGATTAAACATGCCCACTTTCCAACTAACAAATACTATCTGTAAAAAATGGGCAAATTACATAAACATAGTTAAAAGATCTTTCAAGTATACTGAGCCAAATAGAAACCTCAAAATATTTACTGGGTGCGTTTGAAGAATTTGTAGAGTTGGGAAGGGGGCTGCTTGCCCTCCAATCACTTTTGACTCTTAAACAGGGCACTAGAACGTTTAATTTCCAACGAATAAACTTTTTTTACAGTTTCTACGATAGCACTACGCTGCCTATGATACTGCTGATATGTCTTTTTGCATACACTTTTTTGTCTTTAGATCGAAACTTCCCCAAAACATTCCCTAAGAGTTTGAACTTAAAATCCTTAATCTTACATGCTTCAAGTCTTATATTCTAGAAAAAAAAAATACGTCGCTGGTTTAGACTCCAAAAAATAAGTAGATATATGATTGTACAGTAATTTAAATACGACACAACCAAAGAATTAAAAAAAAAAAATGGAAAAACACATCTTACAAAATACATCGAACCAATTTTTTTTTACGATTTTTACATGTGCAATATGCGCGATGTGCGAAACACGTGTCATATTTACACGTGCGATATATGCGGCGAATATGCGCTATTTTCGCGATATGCGATATTTTTGTGCGATTTTGTGCAAAATGATAAAAGTTGCTCAGGAAAATTCACAAATAGCTGTACGAATCCATCTTCGAATCACCTCCGAATCCGTGTTCAGACACTTGGAGCTCTTGGCAAAAATTTTTGGAGTATCACGTTTTCAGCAATTACATATTATTGTTAAACCTTTGGCCCTATTTATCAGAAAAATGCCCCTTTTTAAATTTAACTCATTTTACCTCCAATGTTTAAACTCTGGACCGATCTGTTACCACACGTCGTCCTGAAAGAATTCCTAATTAATTCAAACAAAATAGTGTAGAAGGCTATGATTCATACATCTCCAAAGGATGGTGTGTAATTTTAATTTCGACCCAGCCATTGAAATGAGGTTCAGAGCAGGGCACACAAAGGCGCGTTCAAAAGTGTCTTCATTAATTGTAAGAGTTTTTGTGGGCAGTTCTTGTGATGAAATTGAAGTGAATACTAAAATTTCTTTATTTTATACCCTTGACATTTTGATTAGCCTAGGTGGGGTTTGAAGCCTAGAAAGAGGCTGAGATTAGAGTAGCTTGGTATGGGAAGAGACTTTCCCGAGGAAAAGAAAGAGCATTGGAAAGTTTAATGCTTATGGCGCCTGGGGCCAAGTAGCGTGGATCTTCATACCACAGGGAAAGTACGCTTGTCAGACGGTTATGGAAACCTTCAAAGACGAGACATGAAGAAATCCAGGGTGCGGGGAGTTACCCCGGCCCATTGAGGTACCATCAGCTTACTATGGCGACAATAGAGTTCCCCCAATGCCGGTGGAGGTGTGGAATGGACCCCCCTCCCCACCTACAACTATAAACAATGATTTTGTGAAATTTCGGTATTAAACAGAAACGAACCACTGATTAACTAAAATTATTGCTAAAATCAAATTTTGAATCAATGTAGACGAGTCCCTTATCTTAATGGATACAGCTATGTCATCTTCAAATAGTATCGAAAAACAGTTTTTCTCCTGCAGGGATCTTGGAAGATCATTAATATACATCAAGATTTGACGAGGACCTAGCACAGAGCCTTCTGGGACACCACTATCGTCATGTCATGCACACTTGTTAAAGGACCACCAACATCCACCATAATCTGACCACCAGGTAGATTCAAGATCATACCAGAATCAGGAGCGTCGCTTCGGGGCGAGGAAGTTGCCCCTCCCCCAATAA
Source organism: Alatinidae sp. Z8VKAUB7J3 (assembly GCA_010016025.2). Lineage (NCBI taxonomy): Eukaryota > Metazoa > Cnidaria > Cubozoa > Carybdeida > Alatinidae > Alatinidae sp. Z8VKAUB7J3. The sequence continues at coordinate 56,080,621 of JAAAKM020073195.1, forward strand.
TTTGAAGAAAAAATTATTATATAGCCCATTCCCCTTGACTATCTGGACATGGACGTTATCTGAAACGCGCGGCGCCGGAGGTCACAGTGGTCGCCGTGGGCCAGCTATTGAGCGCGCCGGACGCGCCCACCTTTGACCGCTGGATCGTCACGGGCGACTACACGCCGCTGGATGGTGACCCCTGTGCCGCGTTCAACTGATTGCCCCTGACGCGGAAACTGCCTAAAACTCAAAGGGTTGAAGCGTGAGGGAAAGCGCCATGCTGTCTGGTAAACGTATCCTCTTGATCATCGGCGGCGGGATCGCGGCGTTCAAAGCCCAAGACCTGATCCGCCGGTTGCGTGAACGCGGGGCTGAGGTTACGCCGGTGCTGACCAAAGCGGCGGAGGAGTTCGTCACGCCGCTTTCGACCTCCGCTCTGGCCGCGCAAAAGGTCTATCGCGACCTCTTCAATCTCACCGATGAGGCCGAAATGGGCCATATTGAGCTCAGCCGCGCCGCCGATCTGGTCGTCGTGGCCCCCGCGACCGCTGATCTGATGGCGAAATTGGCCAATGGTTTGGCCAATGATCTCGCCTCCACGCTGCTTCTGGCCACTGACAAACGGGTGCTGATCGCGCCAGCGATGAATGTGCGCATGTGGGAGCATCCCGCGACGCAAAGAAACCTCGCAACGCTGCAAGGTGACGGGGTGCTGGTTGTGGGCCCCGACGAAGGCGACATGGCCTGCGGCGAGTACGGTCCGGGCCGAATGTCCGAACCTCTGGCCATTGTGGAGGCGGTCGAGAATGCACTGTCGGACGGCCCGTTGAAGGGCAAACATGTGCTCGTCACCTCCGGTCCAACCCATGAGCCGATTGATCCCGTACGCTACATCGCCAACCGCTCCTCCGGCGCGCAAGGCACAGCAATTGCCCGCGCCTTGTCGGCCCTGGGCGCGGATGTGACCTTCGTGACCGGCCCCGCCGATGTTCCCGCGCCTGCGGGCGTGAAGGTGGTCGAAGTGCAGACCGCGCAGCAGATGTTGTCGGCGGTGCAAGACGCTTTGCCCGCCGATGCCGGTGTCTTCGCCGCTGCCGTGGCGGATTGGCGGGTGGCCAAATCGTCCGACAGCAAGATCAAGAAAAAGGGCGGCAAGGCGCCGAAACTGGACTTCGCCGAGAACCCCGACATCCTCGCCACGGTTTCGCAGATGAAGAAAGGGCGCCCCGGCCTCGTCGTGGGCTTTGCCGCCGAAACCGACGATGTGATTGAACACGCCACGGCCAAGCGGGAGCGCAAGAAATGCGACTGGATCGTCGCCAATGACGTGAGCCCGGAGACCGGGATTATGGGCGGCACCGAGAATGCGGTGACCGTGATTTCCGACGTTGGTGCCGATGTCTGGCCGCGCCTCACCAAGGATCAGGTCGCCGCGAAACTGGCGGCAAAAATCGCCGAGGCCCTGTCGTGACCACGCGCATCGAGATGCGATTTCTGGAGGATGCCGACCCGACCCTCGGCCTGCCGCAATACGAGACCTCCGGCGCTGCCGGTGCCGATTTGCGCGCCAATCTTCCTTCCGAGACCCGGCTGTCGGATGGGGCTTCAGAGGGTCTAGACTTTGATGGTTTTTTTGAGGTTGAAAACTCAAGTAGTTCTTCCGATACAATTGATTATTCAGGAGCTATCGATAATATTCGCGATAGTCAATCAGGCATTGCCAGCGGAACAACTTGGGGTTATATGGACTATTTAGCTGAGCGTCATGAGAATGCGTTATTCGTCAAAGAGCTTGTGAGCACATTCCCGCAGGACGAGAACTTTGTCCAATCTCGCATTGGTCCAGTGATCGAAGAAGCGAGGTCCTCGGATAAGGATTTAGTGTTTATTCCGGTTGTTTTTCAATCGACAGTTGAGCCTCATATCGTCCTGTTCACGGTGAATCTAAAAGATAAAGTGAGCGAATATTATGACCCAAAAGGCGATAAAATCAGTACCAAAAAGATCAAGGCGTTTAAGAATATGACTGTAGAAAATTTTTCCGAGCAGTTACAAGGTGTATCACGCATTACAACCACTCAAGTTAGCTCTACTAAACATCAACGTAGGATGAATAGAGTGGACTGTGGACGTTATGTCATGCAGTTTATGAAACAGCGTCTAGAAACAAATTTTGCTGAGTCGCTTCAAAGTATGGAGAGTCTTAAAATTGGTGATATTCGGGAGCAACTTGCTCAAGACTTGAGCTCTTAATCGAGATGCTTGCTGAGGATGCCAGCTAGTTTGAACATGTCGAGCGGTTCGGAGTTGCCGAAAACTTTTTCGAGTTTTTCATCAGGGACGATGAGCCGTTTATTGCTTGGATCTTGAAGGCTGTGCTTCTTAATGTATTCCCAAATCTTTTTTGTTGCTTCTCCACGGGTGAGTTCTTTTGCGCCGACAACTGCTTGCAGTTCTTTGGACACTTTTTTAGCGCGGCCACCGCCACCTGCGCGCTTACCCCCTTTCTTTGTTTTTTTGACGTAAGGGGTTTTGGGGTGATTTTGGTATTTCACTTCCAGTTGATCGACTTCATTGACGATGACATCACAGTCGGGATAGTTGGAGCAGCTAAAGAAGGTCTTGCCCCAGCGACTTTTTCGGGCTTTGATTTGGCCATCGCAGTCAATTGCAGGGCAGTCTGGTAGATTATCGGGGATGACTTCCCCTTTCTTGGGGATGTTGACGATGCCGTTGCAATCGGGGTAGCGGCTGCAGCCAAGGAAGGCTCCAAAGCGGCTGAAGCGGATCTGCATCGGGGATGAACATTTGGTGCAGGGTTGATCCCAATCAAAATCTTCTGCGTATTCGTCTTTGTTAAACTCAAGGGCTTCGATCGGAACGGTGAATTTACAGTCGGGGTAGTTGGAGCATCCGTAGAAGTACTTGTCGCGGGCCCAGATTTTTTGAAGCTTATGTCCACATTTTGGGCAGTTGATGTCAGTCATGATTTTGGGGACGAAGGCTTCTTTTTCGGCCTTTTCCATGACAGGAACAAATTTTTCCCAAAAGCTGCCGACAAACTCTTTCCAATTCTTTTTGCTATCGGCAATGTCATCGAGCTCATCTTCCATTTTGGCAGTCAAAGTTCTATTCGTTTTTTCTTCTTTTTTTTATGTTTAAAGTTTTTGCGTTTTTCTCATTCTTTTACTTTATTTTCTAGTATATATTAACCTGTTGAATCTTTTTTCCCTCTCTTTCTTTTCCCCTGTTTATAAAGGCTTTCGGAAACGATTCTGAAATATTCAGGCTTTTATTAGAATTTCCATTGAAGTATTTTTTTTTTCGAACTTCACTATTAGTATGCTAGAATTTTTAGCCGTTATTGTGTTTTCTTTTCAATTTAAATAAAGAGAATGGATCTTTTTAACGAAAAGACGCAAAAAAAGCACTTTTCAAAACTGTGGGCGAACAGAACTAGGGGGTAGGTGACCTATGTTCCCCTCCAATTGACGCTTCTGGAACTAGTAAGAAACTACAAAAAAGTAGAGATAGGCTTAAAAAAAGGCCATAAAAAGTCACATGAAAAGGTAATATACCTTCGGGTTCTAACTCATCTTGTTTTGATAATTCCTAGCATGTATATGACCGGGAAGAACAACAGGATAAAACAAACATTTAAAAACAGGACATGGTTGTACAGTTGTTAAGACACTTCGTGGCGGTTATGGCAATCCAAGTTCGAATCCTTGATAAGATTGTTCTTTTTTAATAGGTATTCTCGTTTTAGCACCGAATTAGCGGCTAAAATAAAGAAAAAGGAAAATAGTGAGGAACTTCAGTGCTTCCATGCAAAAACGTCATTTTTCCTGCTTTTTCAAGTGGGGAGCTACAATTATCCTGTACAGGATTTTCAACCATGATGATTCCAATTATGCAATTTTCATTTCTAATTATCAATTCCCCGAAAATGTTTAAGTCCAAGAAGAATAATATTGAAAGTGTACTTTGTTACGAAAAGTTCAAACAATTGTCTGATGAAACTAAAGAGCGAAGCAGAAACTTGAAACGAAGAAAAATTTTGTGTTTTCAGTAAAGTGCGGGAGTTCTAAAAAAATATTAGAACAAAACTATTGATTAGAATTTATATTCATAAGACTTGGCCTTTTTCATCGATATGCGTGACTATGGTGCAGCTCGGACATAAGCAATATATAAACTGTTGGTGTACAAATTTGACACAACTCCACTATTTACTATTTATATTTTTGCTGCCAAATGATATTATCTTGAAGACCCAAGAGTTGAAGACCTCAGAAGCATGCATTTATTTCATAGATGGAAATTCTAGATGGAAATTTTTTTTGGTAGATGGAAATTCTACCAAATTTATATATCAAGCTGGTAAAATTACTGCAATATCCGATTTCAAACAAGATTTTGGGAGGGAGCAGTATGTTAGGATCTTCATCTTCTTTTATTCATCTTATTACAAAATTTATATAATTAGTTGGTAAAATTAATATTATTGCAATATGCGGTTTAAAACTAGGTTTTTGGGAGGGAACATTATGTTAGGATCTTTATCCTAACATGTTCATCCTAACATCCTAACATTATGGTTAGGATCCTTAGGAATCAGAACCTTTTAAGGAAGCAGAACCTTTGAAAGGCATTGTGCATGCTGGTTGCCAGTAAGATGTCTCACCAGTAACCCAAGAACAGCTAAGAGTATTAAGTTGAAACTTTCAGTGCTACTACTATTACTATTTCTGTCCTAATTTAACTAAATCAAGAGTATAACTGTTTCCAGGTTGTCAAAGAGCATAGATACGTTTATTTGGGAATGGTATTAAGTTTTATTTTTTGGTCAACATGAAGAAGTATAAAACTAAACTAAACAATAGCATTTGTGTCCTAATTATTGTTATGGTATATGTTGTTAAAAATTGTTAAAAAAATTCTCCAACATACAAATAGCCAGCCAAACTATGGGTTCTTATAGGAAATAGCATTAAAAAGATTTTTAATATTATTTTCTTTTTCCATGAAAAACACAATGTCAATAAAAAACAAATAGAAATTAATTTAAAACAAAATTTTTCCACAAAATAAGTTTTCCAAAGAAAAGTAAAGAGCTCTATTAAATCAAGAAACGAGCAGAAATAAATTCAAATAATCCTTTAAGCGTAAAACTACCAAATCAATTAATAAATGGACCCCAAAAGAAACAGAAATTACAATAGGTAACTTAAGCCAAACTCAAAATGAGCAGATATTAATACGAGTAGACCTGGCAATTCCCCATACCCTCTGAAGACCAGAACATAATTTGTACTTTATTGACAAAAAAAGAAATAATGACTGAGGATTGATAGTTTAATATACATATGCTCATATTTATTCCTTAAAGTTTTAATAATTTCTATAATTTAAGTCAAAAAAGTGAAAACATCTAAAATGTGTTTTGTTTTCAGTAGTGCAAATTGTATAAACAGCAGAAAGACAAGGTGAAGATACCACTTGATTCCTTTTTTATGCTCATTCCAAATATTATAATCAATTCCCTCACAAATACACCTCCCAGATGGCGCCATATGTAGTCCAAGCAATAATCTGTTTGAAAACTAAAAGAAAACAGTGAAATTATTAATTTGTAGAATCCAGGATGCTTCAACTAATCAGATTATAATGTCTCCTTTTGTCATCGACTTTTTTAAAACTGTTCAAAATAATGTGTTGCTAAATTATGCACTCGGTTAACAAAGGTCAGCACCCCTTGTTATTCCAATGATATCTTTTTTTTCTTTTTTTTTTACTTGATCTCAATGTAAAAATTTTAAAAGAAAGGATCATCAGCACTATGTTGATCTTTTCTGATTATTGATGAGTTAGGGTATTTTATTGTATTTTCAGTAGCCATTCTTGTAGAAATTGCAGATAGATCCTTTTCTACTTAACAAAATAACACCATATTTGATTTTGTCATGATCAAAGTTCAAAATGTTCCAAGCCACATAAGACATGTACACTGTCAATTTAATTTATTTAAGATTTCAAATGCTTCTTGAAATTGTGTTTTTTCTTTTCCTGTGATATTTTCCTGTTGTAAATTGTGATAGTTATTTTTATGTTTGAGCTGCTTTTGCAGCCAGGCATGCAAGAGTTACCTCATCAAAATTTTGAGACAGCCAGGAAAATGCAGTCGGGACTGCGCTCCCCAGCCTGGTGAACAACAAAGAACCTGACCATCAAATGTATTTAGGAGCGAGAAAAGCAGTAAAAAAGAAAGTCGGTCAAACTCCAGAAAAGCTTGCAGATTTACAGAAGGGCATGTTATTAGCAGTCCCTTCAACAGATGACGATGAGGATCGTCCTTTCTGGATTGCAAGGGTGAAAGATATTACCTACAAAGATAACCTTCCATCAGTTGTAAAGGTTCACTGGTATGCCACTAAGGCTACAGATCCATATACTGGTAGATATGATCCTGTCGTCGTTCCTGTTAAGAAGGGAAGGAAAACAATGAACAAGAATCACGTGGATGATGTCGACTTGAATGTAACAGCTGTCCTTGCCTACGACTTTACTTTGAGAGTTGATAATAAACTTCGCAGCACAACAGTTACAATGTTGAAGGAACAAATCGAGGACAGCTCGGACGAAACTGAAGAAACTGAGGAGCCTACTTCATCCAGTTCTTCAGGCGAACCAACAGACGCTCCTAGTAGTGGAGATGAAGAAGGTATCGATGAGTATGATGACGTTCCTGATGCAGCCACTCTCGCCGACTGGCAGCGCGCTAACCCTGGCAAGAAGCTGCTAATGTAAAGGTGTAAATTTGTAGTTACATTCCGGCTATGCACGCATATGCTTTAATATTTTTGTACGTACGTTGTTTGAAAAGCAAGCAACACTTTTGGTTTTTGATGTGATACACTCTTGCTTTGCGTGCAAAGCTTGTTTATACATTGTAATGATGTTAAATATTTAGCAAAACGACCTTTTGGAGTACTTTTTTATTTTTATTTGGTGAAATAATTTTTTTGTCTTGGACTGTCTATGCGCGCATAGACATTTTATCTTAATGTTTGTTCCAGGCTTGGTGAATGAACCTGTATTGTGCCTTCTTTGCAAGCTTTTTAGATCTTAAGTGAAAGAGATTCAAGCTCATACAGCTTTTTGAGTGATTTGTATCATTTTTTGGTATACCAAATAATTTCTAACTGGGACTGCCTATGCGCGCATAGCACCTTGTCTCCCAGGTTTTACCTGGCCTACTAACGGAACCTGTATTTTTCCTTTTTTGCTAGCTTTTAAAAGTTGTACTAGCTAGGATTCCAACTGTTCTTTTTTTGTCGATTTCTTGTTGGTGCTAACTTCCCCAAGTTTTTTTTTGTTTTTAGGACACCCAAAAATGGTGCACGGAAAGTAAAAAGAACAGCATTTTTTAATAATTAGACCCCAAAAAGAGCACCTGTTAACTAAAATTGTGGTCTATTTTTTTAAGTGACCCCCCAAAAGTGGTCGAATTTAAGGGAATCTTAGGGAATCTTCGAAAGATGCTTTTTATTAGTGCAATTGCAGGTCATTAGTGCGATTGTTCCGTCACCTTGTTATTAGCATTAAATGCCAAAATACCCCTTTAGGACCATTGCCATTACAATATATTGTATACAAATATATTGCTCTTAACCTTTAAACATGTGTATTGACATCTAGAAATAAAACACCAAAATAAAAAAGCAAAAAAACAGAAATAGCTAAAATTCATGCGAGAATACACATGTTACCTATATCAGTGCATATGTTTGATCTCCTTTCAATCTTGAGGGGAGTTTTCAGTGAGAATCCTTTGGTTTCTGATATAGCTGCCAATCTTTCTAAGACGTTGTCAATATTGTACCTTTCTCTAGGGTCGACTTTTAATAGGCCTCCTAGAAGAAAAACACAACAAATAAAAACGTGTTACTATTTAAATAATAATCCATTGATAAAACCCAAAAAAAATGAGTCAAGAAACATAAAGAAAAAACAAGAAACAAATTGTCAAAAAAAAAAAAACAAAAAAAAAAACAGAATCAACTAGGTGAAAAAACATGGAAATGGCCTTATAATTGCTCAAACAGAGAAATACGAGACTTGGCCCCTCTTTGTCGGTAGATCTTGAGCGTTGAAATTCGAAACAAGTTTTCTGTTCTTGTGACATGGTGCCAAATACAGTAAAAAAAAATCTCGAATCTAAAAAAATTCTCACTTTTGACAAGAATTAGAAACAACGCAAATGAAGCCGTGATACCCAAAATTCAAGGGGGGAGCCCCAAAAATTTAAGACAAAAAGAAATGAAAAAAACAACTTAGAAGCGTCTATAGAAGTAATTGAAAATACACTTCTCGCTAATGTTATCTTTGGTAGCGACATTGCTTCTTGATTCTACCTGCAGCGACAATGCTTCTGATTGGCACATGAGATCCAATTCTTGCTCCAAAGGCGAAGATCAATATAAATTAAGAAAGAACACAATGGCATATTGCCGGAAGAACTTCGAAAAGCATTAGATTATCACTGCAGGCATACACCTCATACTACATCTTAACCTACCCAAAGCTGATAAATATCTTCAGTCTTGAAAACACATTGTGTTAATGGCAGAGCCGGTCTCTCGAACTTTGTTCTTCTGCTCCAAAACCTTCTCCCGAAATTGTCAGCCGGAAAAGTATCGCTTCTTTTGGATGTATCTGCAGGTGGTGAGCTGAATGGGCGCTTCTGAACTAGACTCCGAAGACTGGGTTTGACAGCTAGATTGAACTAAGTAGATACAAGTTATGGTAAAGTTGAAGCTTGTACTAAAATGCTACTGGAAATGGCACATCTTGCGTACAGTTCAGGCTCTAAATCTAAGCTGACGAAAAAAAGCGGACTGCACTGCACGTCTTGTCGAAATACAAAAATATTGAACTTGATGATAATTTTAATGAATAAGCTTCTGTTGATGACAGTCCAAATACAACGAATCTTTATTTATTGTGATAAAATTCATTGCACTGTATTCAAGACTTAGTTGAAAGGAATTCTATATAAAAAGAAAACCCAGCAACTTCTCACATAATAAAAGCGCTTTAGGCAAACACAGTAGTAAAAAGTCTGTGATAGATCCTTGACTACAATTACCTCGAGGATCGCCACTCCTTGAGTTTCTTGCGGCAGGCAGGCTTAAACCGTAGCTCTGAGAATTTCTAATCCTTTGTCTACAACGCGATTCCCGAGCGGGCGTATGGTCCGGTCGATATGGTGCGGGAGGATCGGATCGCGTGGAAAGGCATTCGAGACGCGAGGAGTGATGGAAAGCTATCGGATAGGCACGACCGCCTCTACTTTCGACTGCCGCGGCCTGTCTTCGAGTTGTATGATCTGAAGGAAGATCCGTTTCAGTTGCACAACCTGGCTGGCAGCCCCGCGACCGCGAGGCTGGAAAAAGCGTTCCGCGTTCAGCTGGATCGTTGGATGGTTCGAGAAAGTGACTATGTTCCGCTCCCGTCTCATGTTCATCAACACTTGGGCGGTCGGAATTAGATGCACGGCTTCGCTTGTCTGATACCCTTTTTCTTTCAGGTAAGTGCCATATTCTGACGTCGCGGTGTCCGCATTTTGATTCATTAGGGTGTTCTTCAATTCATTACACCGCGTGAGCGCGGCAGGATCTCGTCGGTATTGTCGTTCTTGATTCCCATTGCTGAAAAGAGAGGTGTCTCTATAATGGACCGATGAGGTGGGTTTGTACTAGCATTGTTTGGCAATTGACTGTTGCGATCGTTTGGGGAGCCGGTTTGAATGCGAGCGGTTTACTTGCAGGGGTTCGAGTTTCCGGGACGGTTGAGAGTGAGTTCAACGGCGAGACGAGAACCTTTCCTTTTGAAATCCTGGTGGAGGAACCGCGGTATCAATTGCGGACGATACACACCAATCCGGACGGAAAAGAAGTGATTCATATCACGGGGTCGGACGGGTTGGATTCTTATAATCTGATCCGTTTCGAAGAAGCCCAGGGAAACAAAGAGTTCGGTTTCGTGACAGAAGGTGTTTTTCCCGAAGAGCATTATTCTTTGGGTCAGCTAATTTGGTTTACATTCGCCTCGTCTCGATATCTGGAAGAACCCGAGAATCAGCGTGATGGACTAATTCTGCACGGGTTTTCTATGAATCAGGAGATTTATGGTGATGTTTCGATCGACTCAATAGCGAAAGATCATTCCGGACTACCGACGGAGATTTCCTGGATTGGTCCGTCGAAGCATAGGGCTCCTGACGGACTTCGGTTCAAAGATTGGCAGCCACGCTATCCGGCGGCTCAGTTCAAGATCGTATCGCGGTTCAAAGAGGGCGGCCTGGATTTGCCGGGGGGCTTTGAATACCAGCGGTTTAGTCCTCCGCATGTGAAACCGGTTGGCGTAAAGAGTCCGCCCGCCTCGCCTTTGGTCACGGAGTTGTTCCGGGGACGGGTTGAGTCCGCCACGCGGGTGCCGTCCGCTGAAATGGGGGATTTTCTTCCGGAGATCACGGCGAAACAGGTTCGAGTAGTCGAGAAACGTTTTGAGCGATCTGTCGGTGAGTTGTATGGGTACCGGATTGAGGATCGAGCTTGGAAAAAGCGGACGAACGAGGAAATACTGAACTGGCTCAAGAGGGTGCAATCCCGTAATCGCAAGTGAAGGGCTCTGAATGGGGTTCGAATTGCTGTCCTCCTAAGCAAGCCCCAACTGAGTCATTGCACCAATATATGTGGCAGCTAAAAGAGTGGTGAGATCACCGGTTAATTTGGCAATTACACCGTCGCGATCACCGTTAAAGGTTTCGTCGAAAGCCCCGGCCGTCGTTGGAAAATCCGTGGAACTGGAATAGCCGCCCACAAAAATGTTGCCGGATCCATCCACTCCCAAACCTACGGGAATATCATCATCGCTGCCGCCAAGGTAGGTGACCCGAGAAAACGCCGTGCCGTCTGGGGATAGAATAAAAATGAAAAAATCATCATCGCCACCAAGGGTCGTGTCATGGGCGCCCATGGTTGTAGGTAAATCCGCCGAACTCGTTTTACCCGTAACCAACAGGCTGCCATCGCCGAGCAGAATGGCATCGGCAACATCTTCGGAGTCGCTTCCGCCGAAGTAAGTCCCATAAAGCAATTGGCTACCGTCGGCAGACAAACGGGCGATATAGACATCTTGCGAACCATTATGGGTCGGTCCGGCGGATCCGGCTGTCACCGGCAAGTCCGATGAAGGTGCTTCAATGATCGCCAGAATCGTTCCGCCGGGCTCTATGACCAAAACGCCGCCTTCATCACTGCCAGAGCCACCGAGAAAGGTAGAAAAGATCAAAGCGGAACCGGTTGGATTCAGTTTCGTGATGTAGGCGTCGTCTCCGTTCAGGGTGGTATCGAAGGCGCCCGGAGTGGTGGGGAAGCCCTGGCCACTCCCGCGAACTTCTCCCGTAATCACAATATTGTCGTTGTCATCGAGCACGATGTCATAAATGCGATCGTCGTTATCCGAACCAATCAAGGTTAAAAATTCATAAGTGCTGCCATCTGCCGACAACTTGCCGACAAACAGATCGCGATTGCCGCTGAGCTCCGTGGAAAAAGCACCAGCGGTGGTGGGGAAATCGGAAGTGGTTGTTTCACCGCCCACAATCGCTTCATTGGCTGCGTTTATTGTGACGACCACGGCGCGCTCGCTTTCACTTTGGGCACCGCCACCACCGAACAAATTGCTCCAAGAAATCACGGGGTCAATGATTAAAGGATAATTAGGATAGTACGTGCCAACCGCAAAACCGAACGAACCTTTCGCCAAAAGGCGGTAGCGCACGGGTACGTCAACCTTGCGGCCATCGATCCATTGAAAGGCAAGGGGTTGTGATAAACGAAGTTCGGCTCGCCCTAAGCTTGCAACCAGCTCGCCGTTTTTTAAATGGAGAGAATCTGCACCGGTTTCCAGCACAACCGCATCAAGTGAAGAACCGGGTTCTACGCTTAATTGAAATTCCAAATGGGAGCCACGTGTGAGGAACTCCAGATCGGTGCCAGGCCACGCATTTTCATAAACCAATGCTTCCGGTACGGCCAGGTTCCGTTGCCAAGCTTGATCCTGTCCTTGAAAATGGTGGACCTTTGTCGGTTTGATTTTGCCCGGCGTGGGCGTCACGCCGCGTTTATGGTGCTTTGACGAGAACCCTACTTGGAAGACTGCCAAAGAATGCGAGCCATTGCTCACACCAATAAATGCTCCGATCTCGGCTTTATCTTTTCCAGTCCGATCGCCGGATCCGGAGTATTCGCCATTGTCGGAATCCTCGGCTTAGCCCTTTATAGCTTCCTCGCAGCATGCCAACCACGTGGACTAACACGGAAGCTCCTATTCGAAGAAAAATAACATCGCCCAGGAACGTGTCTACGGGGCAGGTTTCTATTATTTGAAACAATAGTTTTAAGATCGTGCAATCTTTCACAGTCGGCAACCCGGTCGTGAACTACGAACCATTTTTGGAGTCTTCAGTCGAAGCGTCTCTGAGTCAGGCAGTTACAACCGGCCAGATGGAGCTTTTGGTAAAACGAAATCGGAGAATCGTTACGTAGAAAATCACACTCGGTCCGCCACTTTTTTTCTTTTTGGCCTCTTCTGTTAACCACCGATTTCGCCGATGAACGCAGATTCCTTTCTCCTAGCAGGAGCCCGCAGAGCTAGCAAAGATTCGTTCCGACTCCGTTCACTCTGAGAAAAAAGTAGGAGAAGCGTTCCGCCTCTGTCGCAAGCACCCAAGAGAACACCCCTTAGCCGCGCTCACAAGAGCGTGGATCCGCCCCCCCTTTCTAACGGCTGCCTCTTTCAATCACCGAGACATTACCACGGTTCAGCACCGCCACTTTGGTTCGAGAAGAAAGCGCTTTCCTGGGACTGACACCTTTTCGTGTCCCATTCCAGATCGGACGACTTTTTTGGCCCCACTGCCGTTCACTTACAGATATACTTCTAAATGGCGCTGCCGAAATCTCGAGCTCCATGGATAATCCGGGCAACGTGAACACTGTCTGGTAGAGGTCGATAAGCAATCAGGTATTTGTGAAACGGCTTGGGAAGCACAAGCATCCGAATACCAGCCAACTCTTGAACATCCGGAAAACGGAGAACACCAGATTCTGGCATAACCGCCAGTCGGTCAAACGATTCTTGAACACTGCTGAGAAAAGAGTGCGCGGCGCCGAGGTTCCTGTCGGCGATGTAGTCTCGTATCTCCTCGATATCCCGGCGGGCTTCTATAGAAATCGTTACCGGCAGCGGATTCATGCCAAACCGGAGCCACGCTCCTCGACCTCTTTGTGCAACTCATTCCAAAATTGCTCAGAAACCGGAACTGGTATGCCTTCTAACCCTTGCCGAACCTTGTCCCTCAATTCCGCTTCAGAGCGAACACGGACACGATCGGGGACTGGAAGCTCGGCGAGAAGGTGCCTTGAGAGCCGCTCCGAAATTGCCACCTGTTCCCCCGGTGGCAACATTCGAATGTCCTGTAAAATTCTCTCGGCTATCGGCGACATAAGATGATGCCTACCAAATTTCGCACCAATTGTTAAGAAAAGGGCGGTGTTTTTTTGATTCCACACGGATCACGTCCAGTGCTTAGAGCCCATTTCATAGAAATGGTCGGACAAATGCAGAAAAACTCGATTCGATTCCAATACATTGTGACCGAAATTTCAGCCCAGCCGACTATCTCGAGTTGCACTCCTCTGCAACGCAAACTGTTCCGCTCGGAAAGTAAAAAAAAAAAATGAAGTTTTTTGAAGCGAACTTGATTTATAGACAGAGACGCCTCATCTCCAGTATCTAAATTAGCCACAAGTGAGCCATTGATAAATTCTAGCCCCCATCCCTTGGCAATCCATCAGCAACATTTAGCCTTGGCGTTTCTTGGCAGTTTCTGAGTGCAATAATAAGGCAAAATTGGTGCAATTATTGTACTTGCCGAATTTACTGTAGCAAAAACTGTTGGATCTTAGTTGCTGAAGAAAAACACAATCGCAAAAACTTGAAAAATGCCATAAAGGTCAAATGATAGATGGCGTTGGTCACTTTTTCAGACACTAACACCAGTTTTTACTCATAAAAATGCCAGACTTTTGGCAACACTCAGTGAGTGTTTCCTGCAAACACTCTTATGGAAAAGGTTACTTACGTCACCTCAGCACCGCCACATCTTACCACCAGATGCTGCAGTAAATCCCCTAACTAGACCCGATTAGACCCCTGACATTCGTGACAAAACTCGTTCATCTTTTATTTCGTGGAAGCATGTAATAAGTCATATTGATTCAATATATGTTTTTTTTAAACTGCGTATATTAGCCTTCCTCTAGAGAGCGTGTCTAAATAAAGATAAGTATAAGACTTAGCAAGCCTTTGATGCTAACGAGTTTTGTTTCAACTTTTCCCTGAGCTAAATATTTATCTGAACCTTGGGTTACTAAAATCCCAATATGAACTAATTCATTATACATTGTTTCCCTTCATTAAAATCATTTATCTTTTGAGCTTTGCTAGGAGTGGCTTTATTGAATACTATCACACTTGTAACTACAAATGTTTTTAGCAAAATGTTTTGGCAGTTTATTCTTCTTCTTTGAGGTTTTTCTTTGAAGATTTTTCTTTTGTTTCTTCACCAAATGTTTTTACCATTTGCTTCGTTTAGCCCTTAAGATCTGTCCAAAATAATTGTCATTTTTTTGTTGCTTGTCGGACTGATCTCAACAATTTTATTAATACAGCAAAATCTAGCATTTTCGATTACAATTTGAAATTTTTTTTTCAATATTCACATGAAAATTTCAGTAAGTATAAATAGAGATTGACTAGGATTCGCGCTTCTAATTTTTGAGTAGGGCAATTTCTTTCTCGGATACAGCTGGAATCTTAGCAACGAATCTTATTAGGCGATTCGAGGAATCAGGGATTACTTCACTGTTTAGCCAATGAACATACACTTATTGTGACGTTGCCCTATGTAATTTCAGATTTTGGATACAGTGCTTTTAGAGCTCTTATACATGTTGCATTTCATTGCATATTTCTAGCAAGTCTTTTTGTCGAGAAAAAAAACTAACAAGCCGGAAAAGGCCGCAAAAGGTTAAAGCCCTGCTGGAGAATGCCGGCCTTTCATGGGCATGGAATGAGGGTCAAGATCCCCAATGTCAACCGGACGATTTCCTTTGTGATTTTGAACTTCTTTGTGAACTTCTCTTTGAGAGTCAACTTCTAAATTCACGTTTAAAATTCAAGTTTTAGCGTACAGAAGTGGTGTTTTGTTTTGGAGTCCGCATTGAGACCCTGTTTAGGGGGTCTGTTTCTTCAGAGTTGATATATATGTGAGTTTTGTCAAGTGACCTTTGGAAGAAAACAAGTAAGCTATTTTCTACAGCCGTGTGAGATTATTTTTCCAGGGACCCAGTCAGGGTAGGAAAAGAGTTCGCGAGAAATACCTTCACTAGTATATCGATAGGGAGGCCTGTTTACCCTCCAAAGAGAAAGCTAGAGATATTAGTGGTGACCCAGATTGGGTGCACCCTTGGCCTAGAGTTTGGCCCGTTTGATCGTTCGATCACGTTACCATACCCTGGAGCAGGGTATACCGTAAAAGGGTACTAACATACTCTATATTTACGGTACAGTAGTGGCAACCGCAAGGCATTCCATTACAATATTTGATGCCAGCAAGGCTTTCCCCTCCAATATGTGGCGCAGCAGCGTTTTCAAGGCAATATATGGTAGCAGCCGTGGTTGCCATTCAAATTCTGCTGATAAGCATTTTTCTAAGCTTACAAAGCCATTGGAAGGATGTTATGCTTTAATGCTAGCTAGCTTTTTTTTTTGCCAGGTTATTGTTATTTTATATTTTGATTATTTTTATCTTTTATTTAAAGAGGTTTATCACCCTTGGAGTGGCTTACTTTTCCCAATTGTTTTGTTTATTCAAGTTTTAGTTTGTAAGTACTTCCTACTGTTTTTGTATGTGCTTGTTTCTTAGCATTTTCTTTATTTTTGTTATACTCCACCGTCATGCCTTGTCTTTTTGATTGGTTATGAAATAAATAAATAAATTAATTAAAACTTTGTTTGGATGTTTGTTTTAGAAAATGATGGCGTGAGGGGTTCTTTGAAATAACTTTTACTCTTAAGCAGGTCACTATAACTTCCAATTTAAAATCAGATGAGACCCATCTGAATTTATTACGACCACCCATTCCATAAAAACCTTATATACACCCGGGTATACCTTAAAGCCCTCGCCCCTGGGCTCTGGGGGGCTCTGACAACCTTGGAAGCATTGTTATTTGTCTTTTGTGGATTATCTAAACTAAATTGACGTCGCATAATTTCAATAAGATATATTTGGTGAAAAGGGAGGTAGTTGGGGGAGGGGGAGGAGAGCTAGTTGACTTCCATCACTATTGACTCTTAAAAGGCAACCAGAACGTCTAATTTCAACCAAATGAGCCCCCTCTAAATTTTATGCAGCCACCCCTTCCATAAGAACCTTAAATGTCCCAGAGACATAGCTCACAGCCCTCACCCTCAGGCTCTGGTCGTTTGTATCAACCTCGAAAGCCTTGTTATATGATCTTTGGACTATTTTGAACAAAGGAACTATCTCAAAGCATGGTTTTGATGTGTCTTGAGAAAACACGACGTATTTGTGTGTGTAGAGGAAGATAGCTGCACTCTGATCACTTTGACTCCTAAAAAGGGCCTAAAACTTCTTATTACCAATCCAATGAGCCCCCTCCAAAACATATACCGCCACCCTTTCTATACTTTCAGCAGCAGAAACGGTTATATAGGATCGCTTCTCTGAATTGATTGATTGCCGGTGTTGCCACCATTCTTCTTAGACGTGTTAGGGCTGTTGACTGTACTTGCTAGCACATTGCGATGATATATTATCAGTTTTCGGCACCTATACCCAGATAATAAATTTATAGGTACAAATTGATTCCATTTTTCCGAATGTGCAACAAGTCTGCTTTTCTATTAAAATACACATCTGAATTTTGGGCCCTTTAAAGTACCTTTGAACACTTGCCTTTGGTTCTGCCACTCATCAAATCCTCTCAAAAGTATAATTTCAGACCTTTCAATTATTTTCAGCAAAATGACTCTCAAAAAGTTTGGGTTCGATGCCTTGAGGGGTTGTGGGGTTTCCCACGGAAGGAGCATGGGAGGGGCTGGTAACAATTTAAGCCTTTTCAGTCCTTCCATACTGCAATTGTGGTTCCAATTTTAAATCAAAAGAACCTCTCCCCCCCCCAAGGTTGCTGTTAGAGGAGGGACAAACACGGGCGCAGTACCACGGGTGCAGAAATTTTAGGGGCGCAAAATTTCAAAAAAAAAAATCTAACGGTTATAATCATTTTTTAATTTAAAAATTCTACAATAAATTAGAGGACATAATTAATAAATGGAAATAATTATTAAATTATTAATCAATTAATATACTGGAAATAATTCTGTTAATAAATGAGAATTTTACTAACATTTGGCTTGAAAATTTCTTGGGAGACAGGAGGGGGCTAAAACAATTTTGCCCCGGGTGCACGAAAGGCAAGAGCTGAGACTACCCCTACAATAGTAATATCGACAATGGGGAGGCAGCCGGAAAGCCTGAGGCTCTAAAGGTTACTCCCTAAACCTTATCGCATATACCATGAGCCTTATTAGCATATTAAAGACGGTACATATCATTAGCATATTACAGACGTTACTTATTGCCTTTATTCCAACAGATACAAAGTTTGTATATTCAAACGGGAACACAATTGACATATAGCCATGAGGCCCCAGCAACCAGCCTTAGCAACCAGATCCAATATAAGGCTGGATTTTAAATGTCTTTTATGCTAGTCAGAAAGTAGAATTCAGAGAGAGAACAGTTTGAACTTATCTTTTCCATCAAGTTTTTATTTCTCAAGACAGGTTAGCAGAAAATGAATGATTTGTTTACACTATTGGAAGTTGATTGTGGAGTTTGTAGCAGCAATGATGCAAAGACAACGGTAGAAAACATAGCAGCAGAAATTACAAGAAGATGTCGAAAAAGCCTTGAATGGGATGAGATGTTTGCAAGATATGTGATATCATTGAGCAAATTCAAATTGGATTAGCAGTTATTTTTTGTAGTAAAACTTAATATTATGCAGATGGATAGACTTCAACCTGCTTTAAATGCAATAGTGAAACGTATTGAGGATAATAACTTGAATCAGTTTGTGAAAAATGAATGACATAGATGTTATTATAATTATGAAATAAAGAGTTTGTGAAAAATTAATGACATAGATGTAGGGCGAATCTGCTTACTCATCAAGCTTTGTCTGGAGGACTCTGTCTCCATTATATGGATAAATGGTGACCTCAGATCAATATTTAGGGCTGTATCCCTCCATCCCCCCAGAAAGACCCTCTGAATTCCCTATCCTCCAAAGGTCGGACCTATAGTGTGACTATTTATATGGCATCAACTGAAATGATCTAAAAATAAAGCGGAAAAAAGTACAAAAGGTTTATTATTTAAAATTATATCAGTTTACAAAGTCTCATCATAAAGATAGCTTGTGCTTTGCTTTTCAATCTCTCTCATTTCTTCTTTATGTTCTACTGACATAGGCTTTTTCTTGTCCACCAGCTGAAATTTTCTTGTTGTTCTACTTTTGGTAGCTGGAGCTAGGGCTCTTTCAAGAGCTTTTCTGTGTCTCTCTTCTCTTTTTTCCTCGACTGCTGCTTTCAATTCGGCTTCATAGTTCCTTTCTTTTGCTGATACGATCATTTTTATAGCTGGTTCTACTTTCTCAGAAGGATAGTTACTAATTTGATCTAACGTGTCATGGAATTTGTCCTCGATTTGCGCCAACATATCGGAAGTACTTAAATTTTTGGCGTATTTGTTTTGCGCCACTAATCTAAAAATCTCTTCAATCTGCTCACGAAGGACTGTTTCCTCACTGAATTTTTCTGCTTTATAGTCATCTTTTGTTTTTATTTTCATATCGTTAATCTTCTCTTCCAATTGTTTTATTTCCTCCATTAATCTATTTTCTTCTTTCTCTTTTGATTCATTAAGTTCTTGGAATGTCTTATCAAGTCGGTTTATTGCTGCATCGAGCTCTTGTGAAAGACCCAATTGAGTATAGATTCGAGTTTCGAGTGCCTTCAAACAATTTATAAAAAACTTTGGATCAGTTAGTAACTTATTATCTTCATCCGTAAATACGTATTCCTTAATTTTCTTGTGTTTTTCTTCAGGGGTTAGGTTTTCATCATTCGATGTCACTTCTGCATTCATTTTAGCTTCAACTAAAAAATCTCGGTGCGATAGTAGCTCCTCCACTGATTCTTCCAATTTTCCTATTTGTTTTCTCAGTACACTATATTCTTCCCTTTTTATTTTTAGTTGTTCTCTTATTTCTTTTTTCTTGCTTCTCTCCTCCTCTGCTTCTCTTATGGCTTCTATTGCTGTTCTCTCTGTTTCAAGTAGTTTCTCATTAAATTCTACAATTTCTCTTTCAAGTTTGTCCTTTTTTATAAGAAATCTTCCTGTTTCTTCTTTATCTTTTTTATCGATTTCCTCAATTTCCTTTTTCAGTGCTTCAGCTATGTATTCAAGTTTTTGAATTTCACGCACCATTAAAGTTTCTTCTCGTATTGTTGCTTTCATTGCTCTCTTTTTATCAGACATTTTGTTTCCTTTTATCGCTTTGTTGTCTCCATAACAACGTGCGTTGCAATATTTGTTAATCTATGTGAAGCCATAGATGACGCTGAACAAAAGTTTGTACTGTCTCTCAGTGACAAAAAGGTTTCAGAGGATCTATTACGTCCAATGCCCACTCGAAGATACACCCGAAGACTGGCCGGACGACCGGTTCTGGGAAGAGCTGAAGGCAAGGCTTCCGTTTGCGGTTGCAAATACCCTTGTGACCGGCCCGTCCATCGAGAAGTCCATCGCCCCGCTGCGCAGCTTTGTCTGCGAGACCATGCAAGTGGGGCGTCTATTCTTGGCCGGAGATGCAGCGCACATTGTCCCCCCGACCGGGGCAAAGGGGCTGAACCTAGCCGCGTCAGACGTCTACTACCTCTCTCAGGCGCTTATCGAGCACTATAATGTCGGCTCGGACGCCGGCCTTCGCGCTTATTCTGACAGGGCACTCGCCAGGGTTTGGAAGGCCGAGCGATTTTCCTGGTTCATGACCAATTTGCTGCATCGGTTTGCCGATCAAGACAGCTTCGATCATCGCATCCAGAAGGCGGATCTCGATTATCTCGCCTCCTCGAAAGCCGCCCAGACGGCCCTGGCGGAGAACTATGTCGGCCTGCCCTATGAGTGAATCCAATCAGGTCCAATGAGAAAATTGAGACTCCTGAATTGCGTTAGGGGGTGCCAGGGTTAATGTATAAATCTACGTACGCACCAACTATCGAAAGAAACTGGGAGCAAGATGATGATGAAAGCAATTCCGTTGGCCGCTGCGGTGGGAGCCCTGCTGATCGCCTCCCAGCCGGTTTTGGCCGATACCTCCGGCAAGAACATCGCGCTTTCGAACAACTATGCCGGTAATTCCTGGCGTCAGGCGATGCTGCGCAGCTGGGAAACAGTCACAGGTGCGGCCGTATCGGAGGGCATCGTCGCCTCGGCCGATGCCTTTACGACCGCCGAAAACCAGGTAACCGAACAAGCAGACCAAATTCAGAATCTGGTCTTGCAAGGCTATGACGCGATTGTGCTGAATGCCGCCTCGCCGGAAGGTTTGAACGGCGCGGTCAAGGAAGCTTGCGACGCCGGGATCACGGTTGTGTCGTTTGACGGAATCGTGACGGAACCGTGCGCCTGGCGCATTGCCGTTGACTTCAAGCAAATGGGCAAGGAAGAGGTCATATACCTCGCCAAGAATATGCCGGACGGCGGCAACCTGCTGGAGATCCGCGGCCTTGCCGGGGTATTCGTAGACGATGAAATCAGCGCCGGCATTCATGAAGGCGTGAAGGAAAATCCGCAATTCAAGATCGTCGGTTCGGTCCACGGCGATTGGGCGCAGGACGTGGCTCAAAAGGCGGTTGCCGGCATCCTCCCATCATTGCCGGAAATCGCTGCGGTCGTAACCCAAGGTGGAGATGGTTACGGCGCAGCCCAGGCGTTCAAAGCCGCGGGCCGGCCGACGCCCCTGATCATCATGGGGAATCGACAGGACGAACTGAAATGGTGGAAAGAGCAGAAGGACGCCAATGGCTATCAGACCATGTCGGTCTCGATCGCGCCAGGCGTCTCCACGCTGGCCTTCTGGGTCGCCCAGCAGATTCTTGACGGTGCGGATGTCCCCAGGGACCTGACGGTTCCTCAAAAAGGCAAAGCAAAAACTCACTAAAAAGCAAGGTTCATTCTAAAACATAAACCTTAAAAGTGAGCTATGAATTCATTCATATGTTCATTCTAAAACATAAACCTTAAAAGTGAGCTATGAATGGAAATACTGCTTGAATTAAATTGAAGTATGATCATCAAAATTATATTTGTGTGCAAATGGAATTGATAGTAGAGAAATAATTCTCGCTGGATTTTTTTTAAAAAGTTATCCAAAAGGTTCAGTCCCATTATTTCTTCTTTTTATGAAACAATTTGCTTCCATGTTTGCCAAAAATGAAACGAGTTTCTTTCAATGTAAAAAAAAAAAAATCCAAGACTTCTAAGAACTTGTCCCTTTAAAAAGAAAAATAGATAAAATAAAAATTAACTCTGTCCCCATCCCAACCATTTTTTTTGGATGCCATTTTGGGAATCGTGTGAATTATAAAACTGTTATTCACTCTTAATTACCAAGGACAGTGAAAATTAAATCTGATAGTTTGAATTAGCTAAGCTTAAAATTTACACAACAATTTAATATCTTTAAAAGTTTTATATTTATTTCTGGGCCCTGTTGTTGATCTCTATAAAGTATCTTTCAGTTCTCTCAACCATCTCTATCTACCTAGGAGGTTCTAAAGTGCGCAATAAATGATTATTTTCTTATTTTCCAAGAAATTGTAGGAAAACCAAATCTTTAGAATTTTAGGGGTATAAATTTTCATCTGACAATTATCGCACCTTGTCTGTTTGGGTGTGCGAAAGCACAGGATGGCTGGCCCACATCCCCCCTGCACTTCCTGGCTGAAGGGCCTCGAGACGGAGATCAGCACCACCGGTTTGGACCTCAAGGGTCTAGTGCCGCATCCTTTACCTTTTTCTTTTTTTACCTTATCCGTTTATGCTTAAATACAAGAGAGAACGTGAGCTAAGGAGATATAATCAACATAAAGATATATGATAAAATAAAGATATGTTTGAAAAAATAAGGATTAAAAAACGGTGGGAAAAAATTCTATCATAATAACTACTTATAGAATATCTTTGTTGGAGGGCCTGGGTTAACGAATCCTAGTCAGACTACTATATGTATTTTATACTATACCCCTGTATTTCAGCTTTTAGTGTCTTTCTCCCCTGCTCTGGAAATGCTAGTGGTGTTGCACCATTCACAATTGGACTTAGTTTGGAAACGAGGCGAAAGAAACCATTAGCAGGGACACCTCTACGATTGCGGTTACGGAAAGAGTGTACACCGAGAGGTGAGAGCAGCAACTCTACGCCAGCAGCTCCCCCTCGCTCCCGCCATGGTGAGTAGGGCGGATGTCTAACCGCTATCTAACAAGCTTGTTTTGCTGGGATGCTTTTAAGCCCCGCTTTTGTTGTACTCTTCATAATCCTAAAATATGTTGGTATATAGCACCCATAAATCAAAACAAAATACTGATATACGAATTAAAAAAAAATGCAGGGTACAAACGATAATAAATTCACTAATCAAGCAAGACAAAATTAAGTAAGGTGAGGTGTTGTGATTTTACGGGTTGGTCAAAGGAACGTGTTGATGGCCACTCATTTCGACTTTGACAAATAGTTTAGAAGTTGACTATGTCCATAAGAACTAATTTGAGAAAGGAAAGGATTTTTACACTGTTGTATTACTAACTGATCACTTATTACTTTATATTTTAAACGGCTTTAACATTATAATTTGTATAAGAACTCTATATAAAATTCCTTTGTATACAATAAGGAAACCCCCCCAATATATGTGTATTTTCTTCAAAGTAAAACTGTGTCTTCATTATATCTTTTTCTAGTGAAATCACCCGTGCTATTTTGGTTTTCCTTTCAGTTCTGGTATCCTCTTGTACTTTTGACGGCTAAAAAAGAAAAATAAGTGCATTTTATTGGTCTTTTTTAAAAGTCTAATCCAATGAACAAAAAGCTTTTTTTTCTCTCGGCCGACTTCACCTGAGGAAGTCAAAATCGTATCCAGACAATATACTATAAAATAATTTGGCCATCCATTTTTTTTGCCATAGATTTTTTTTTTGTTATTATCAAAACTGTCATAGAGCGACGTATTATTGATTTTTTTTTTCTGAAGTCAGAATGAGCGTCATTATTTTCTTGTCATCAGATAACTTTCATTGTTTTTTCTTGTCATTGGATAAACTGTAAATGCTTTTCTTGTGATTGGACAAATTATTATAAAAATCATAAATAAATAAATTTTTATTTGCCATTGAAGAAATGACCATTGATTTTTATTACCATCGAAAAAGCGACATCGTTTTTATTTGTCACAGGACAAAGTGTCATTGTTTTTATCTGTCATTGGAGAAAATGTCATTGTTTTTCTGCCTTTGAACAGATGGTCATCAGTGAGGCTTTACCATGCGTCTAAACCCTCCTTCCGAGTGACCAGCTAGCTTATAAGACTTCTTTATTAACATTCCAATCAAAATTTAGTGCCAGTGGTAAATTCCAAGGCTGAGGCTAAATTCTGTCCTTGAGAACTTTATCTGCTGGTCTTTGGACTGAGCAAACTTTCTTACAAGGTGGTTTTCCTTGGGGCTTCAAGGGCCAAAGTCTATGGGCTAAGAGGTAGAAAAATATTACAATATCTTTTTAAGAACAGCTCCTTTGAGCATAGGCTAAGCAATAGTGGAATTATTTTTTAATCTTCAATTTGAAATTGTTTCGTTGTTTTTATATGTTATGGACAAAGCATCATTGTTTTATTCCTTTACCATTGAGCAGAAGGTCAGTAGTTGGGTTTTTGTATACCTTTCATTGCTTTTTCAGATGACAGGTTTTCTATAAGGGTACTTTCAGAAAGATTTTACCTAGGTTTTTATTTATTGCTGAACCTTCAATTTTTGACGAATAATCAGTCTGTCTAAACATGGTATAAAGCCTGAAAAATTTTCAAATTAAGCGATAAGAAGTATTTTTTTTTTGCAAGCTTTTTCTTTCTTCAACCATTTGTGATTAAGACGGCTCCCAAATATAAGGGGGGGACAGGATCCAGTTTTAAATCTGCACATAGGAGGTTACCGTGCACTCGCACCCCAATTGCAGCCGCAGCGGCTGGCCCGGGCCATTCTGTCCGAGGGATTGCAGCCGGGTGCGGGGGATCAGGTTGAAGACCCGGGTTGTATCAAAGACCACCTCAGGCGCGTCAATGTTGACCGTCGCCGTATTGCCGCTTTGGGTCAACGACCAGTCCGCGCCGTTCGGAAGGCGCATCACCAGGCGCGTGAACCCCTTGTGTTCGCCCGAGCGGGTCACAATGGTCTGCGCCTGGGCAGTGGCGGCTGTCAGGACAACAGCCGCCGTGGCAAGTGCTCGCCAGATCATGCTGCGTCCTGTTTCACCGATTTCAGGGCTTCTTCCAGCTCCGAGAAGCCGGGGCGGAAATGCGACGGGGTATTCTGGCGGCCGACTTCAATGCAGATAGCTGCTGCGTGATTGTGCAGATTGGCCACCAGCACCTCGCGGATGAGCTGGTAGAAGTGTGCATCTTCCTCGACCACGGTCTTCACCTTGCCGGCAAAGGGCGCCGCAAGACAGTAAGCCAGGAAGATGCCCAGGAAGGTTCCCACAAGAGCGCCGCCGATCATCTTGCCGAGAACCTCTGGCGGCTGGTCGATCGCTCCCATGGTCTTGATCACACCGAGAACCGCCGCAACGATCCCAAGCGCGGGAAGGCCGTCAGCCAGGGTCTGCAGCGCATGGCTGCCGTGCATGGCATGGTGATGCTTCGCCTCGATCCTCTTCTCAAGCACCTCTTCCACCTGATGCGGATCGTCATAGTTCATCGATGCCGAACGCATGGTATCGCAGATCAGGTTCACCGCTTCCTTGTCTCCCAGGATCTTGGGGTATTTGTTGAAAACAGAGGAATTTTCCGGGTCTTCGATGTGCTGTTCAACTTCGACCGGGTTCGCGCGCGCAATCCGGATCAGGGCGAACAGCAGACACAGCAAGTCGCGGTAGTCATCCGGCTTCCACTTGGGGCCCTTGAAAACCTTGCCGACATCCTTGAGCGTGTGCTTGATGCCCCCCATGTCGTTGCTGATCAGGAAGGTGCCAACAGCCGCCCCGCCAATCATCATCATTTCAAATGGCAGCGCCTTAATGATGATCGCCAGTTTGCCGCCGGCCAGAAGGTATCCGCCGAACACCATGGCAAAGATCACCACAATGCCTACAATCCCGATCATAGGTCCACTCCGAATTCCATTACTTTTTATAAGTTTAGGTGAGTCTTCCTAAGGAAAGACTAAGCCCGGGCGGCAGCGCTACTCCTTGGGCACGCGGCCGTTGCGCCCGGCCAGCACCACGCTGATCGTATAGGCAGCTTCCGGGCTGAGGCCCGCCATGATCCCGGCCGCCGCTTCCGGCTGCATCCGGGCGAGGAAGCCGGCCGCGAATGCGGGATCCATCTCCTCGAACAGCGCGGCAGCCTCCTTCGGCTTCATCTGCTCGTAGACGGAGGTGAGCCGGGTCACGTCCGCCTCGGTCGCGCCATCGGCGAGCGCCAGGGTGGTGCGCAGATTCTTCATAGAGCTGACTGTATGATATATGGTTAGTCAAATGTATACCTAAAGGTATCCTTAGCCAGCTCTTCTAAAATTAAATAAAAAAAACAACTGAAAACAAAAAGCACCAACTTAAAAACTTAAAATGAATAAAAATTATTCCATATATGAGGAGGCCTGCCCG
The DNA here is from genome assembly GCA_010016025.2 of Alatinidae sp. Z8VKAUB7J3. NCBI lineage: Eukaryota > Metazoa > Cnidaria > Cubozoa > Carybdeida > Alatinidae > Alatinidae sp. Z8VKAUB7J3. The sequence continues at coordinate 56,106,764 of JAAAKM020073195.1, forward strand.
CTCCTCATCTCTTCCTCTTTATCCTAAACTCATGAGGTTCATAAAAAATATTTTTAATTCAAATTCAAAGGCCATTGTGTTTGAAGAGTCTTTCTTAAAGAATTGCTAGAAAAAGTCAAATAAAACGTAAGGAGTATGGGATAATGAAGTAAATAATAAGGGGAATTCAAAGAAACCCCAGATTGTCCCACAACATTTCATTCTTTAGTAATGTCAGCAAAATGAATTTTTAATAAATTTAAAGATAAAATGTAAGTTTTCTGGTCCCATTAAAGTGGCATAATCTTGTCAAAATCATGTGAGGAGAGGCAAAGTTAAAGCCGATGTTCCCATGTCAAATGGCAGAGAAAACTGAAAAATTAGATATATAAAAGTAAAATTATACTGATTTTATTGTATTGCTTACAATAAAAGTAAAGGTATACTGAAGAAAGCTGATCTGTTTCTGTGGATCCTTGAATTAGGTAAGCCTATCTTAATTTTTGCAATATTTTTCGAGATGCTAAATTTTAGCTGTAAGGGGGCGAATTGTGGTCTGGGGAGACATTTACCCCCCTGCTTTATTAATGAAAAGTATCACAGTGTAGCGCCAATAGCAACATTCTTAGATAACAATCAAAACTGGCGGTTTAAACCTCAAATTACATTCATGAACATAAAATACAGCCTGGAAAATTGTTACTTTCAATTTTTACGACCCACATTCTTTTAACTGAACTAGGTAAATATCTATTTGAGATCAATTGCCTTAAGTATTTGCTTACAATAGATGCCTTATATTAAAAAAAAAATAAGAAGGCAGTGAATTGCTCCTCGGGGGGTCTGAAATTATCTGATAGGCTATGATTCAAACTGTGAATTCCATAAATCTTTTCACATTAGCAAAACTTAGCTTTGTTTTGGGTTATGTAGTTTTGCGGAGCGAATTTTATCCGTAAAGTAGGCAGCAGTGCGGAAGACTCGAATTCTACTTGCGCTACGGGAGCTTATGTTATGTTATGGAAAAGTTCAAAATAGCAGCTAAGGAAGTTTCTGGATAGTCTCTTATCCTTGATCAAAGCTTTAATCTCCGTTTCGATTCTATAAGCTTTTGAATAGTTTGCTTTTGATGAATGTAATGAATTTCAAAGATAATTATAATAGTTTTATGGACATTCACGTGATCTTGGTGTAAAAGGAACTGTTTGAATCTGAAAGACTACACTCAATGTAGCGTGACTCAATCACTTATGTAGAATAGAAAATTATGTGCTTAATGTGAAAGCCGCCTAAGACCCATACTCCTTTAAATTATATAGGTAAATATCTCGTATGAGATCAATTGCCTGATGTATTTGCTTACAATAGATGCCAAAAATAAAGTCCGTGCCGCGCAGCGAGGACGCGAACGACATCGACATGAACCGCGCCGTCGATATTGGCGATGGACGGCTGAAGGCCCCTCGCATCGGCGTCGAAGAAGCGCTCGCGACGTACGGTTAATGCACGGTGGCGAGCGCCACCAGCGTTCGCTCACAGCAGTCCTGCAACCGGGCAGCCTCAACGGCCTGCCCCTTTTCGATCGCGCCGGCCACATCCGCCAGTTCAACCGCGCCATATTCCAGACTGACCGACCGTAAGGCATGCGCTTGGTCTCGCGCGGCCAAGCCGTCACTTTCACCTATGGCGGCCAGGACGGCGTTGGTCTTCGATCGAATTTCTTGGGCAAATGATGCCAATAGCCGCCCGGCGATCTCCTCGCCTAAATCCGACTTAAGGCGCGCGATGACGTCGGCATCGATGGGCGATTGAGTCAATGTAAACCACGCGCCTGAGCGCTGGTCTCCCGCCGCTGCCAATTTTCGGCCGGGTTAGGGACTACCCCATCAACTAAGTTCAATTTGAAGGCCTTGATCACGATAGACATGGCCACCATGGTGAGTTTCCCCGCCTGACGATGCAAGCCCTTGGCCGGCTGATCTACGGCACAGTCAAACGAATTTTCTGAACAGCCGCGTCTTATCGAAAATCACTTCGAGGCGTTCCATGCGGGATTTGCTGTCGTCCCAATCCAGTTCCTGAACCGCCGCGATCATCGCCTCAACGATCGCCATGGTGACCATGGAGGAATCCCAGGCCGATGGCACCTCGACACGGCAGGAAAATCGATGGCTCGCAATTTTGCCGACGGGCGAGCCCCATTGGTCGGTGAACAGGATCACTTCGGCCTGACGTTCCGCCGCAAGTTCCGCCAGGCGCAACAGCACGTTTTCATAGCGACGAATGTCGAACAGAACGACCACGTCGCCGGGCTTGGTATCCAACAAATAGTGAGGCCAAACGCCGGGCGCTGTGCCCAGCTGCTGCACATTCGGCCGTATGACTTGGAGGTGATTGAATAGGTAATCCGCAAGCGAGCGGGTTATCCGCCCCCCGGCGATCAGCACGCGGCGGTTTGGATCGCCGACCAGTCTGACGGCGGCGTCGAATGTTGCCGGATCGATCTGCGACAATGTCTGCCGCAAGTTCGTGGTCACGGCCTCGGCAAACCTATTGAGAATATGAGTGTCCGGCGCCTCGGAGGCCCAAAGCTCGCGCTTGGCAATCGGGTCGGAAATCTTGGCGGCGACCTCCTGCCGCAGCGCTTCCTGAAATTCGACAAACCCATCGAAGCCCAGTTTTTGGGCCATTCGCACAACCGTTGGCGTCGATACGCTCGCCCCTTGCGCCACCGCGGTGATCGAGGCCAAACCTGAGATCGGATAGTTCTCCAACAGCGAATTGGCGAGCTGACGCTCCGCCCGGGTGAACGAATCCAGTTTTTTGTGCAAATGCTGTTCGATGCTGCCGAACGGTTCGGACACGCCGGGCCCCCGCCATCTAGATCAAAGTTTTGAAAGAATATTGGTTTTCTTACTTTCAGAATCACACGACCTACAAATTTAAGGTGGAAAATACCTAGAAATTTAAGAGGCAAAATTGTTAATATTTAAATCTTAAACTTGTTAGGCGGAAATATAATTGAAGAATAACAGAGAGAACAAATTAAAGAAAAAAGTATTCTCTAAAGCTATTTATTCTTATAAGTTTATCCTTTCCTAGCTCAACAATATTCAATTACACTGACCAGGGAAGCCAAAGCGTAAAGGGGAAATAATATAAAAATATGTAGCGATACATTAAGGGGATTCGACACCATAAGTCATTTTGGAAGTCTCAACGTTGGATGACAGTCTCAAAGACAAAGGGTTCATTAGCAAATTTTTCCAGAAAAACAGAGAACTTCTGATGCAATTTCGGTGAAAATTTGCAGGGGATCTTAAATGTATCAACAGTCCGAAAAGCTAACGAGAGGCTAGTTCAAAACAAAGAAAACATATCATCTCTTACTAGTTGCTAAGCAAAATGCTGTCTATTCAATGTACATACAGCATAAATAATGGACATCTTTTGTCGGCAAAATTTCAATTAAAGCGGTTAGCACAACAAGGAACTTCCAAAGCTGTCGAATTATTCGATGATACTACTTTTGAGCTGATTTTTGATTTTTCCAAGCAGGTATTTTAGAATATGTTTATGGACTGCCCTTGCCTGAATTTTAAAAAGAAAATTCAGCTCCATCCAATCAAAAACAAAAGTCAAGCTTTCTACTGACGTAAGTTTCACTAAATCCCAATATCTCTAACTGCGGCACAAAACGGTAGAGGTTAAATGGTCTTTTAAGATTTCCGAGAAAGTAGGTATCGGCTTTTAGTTTTCTGTCAGTTATTCAGACTTTTATCAAAGCTATTTAAGTTATGGCAAGACCTCCCAATCCATTCTGAATAGTTTGGTCACAAAAACAAATCCTTTAAGGTATCCAACCCTTAAGGCTTAGCAGAACGAATGCATTGGAGTTAAACTCAATAGAAAATAATGAGCCCCAGCCTCCAACAGATAAATTAAAGGCTACAACCCCTTAACACTTTATCTGAGCCCCTAGAATACTTTATAGATACACTAGCTGATTCTCCTTGGCTGGTCTAATTTACAAGATAATCAGACGACAAATTTTACGCTGTCAACAATTGAATATTCTAAAATATTTCCTTTAAATTATTCGAGTTTTACAGAGAGGGGTGTAATTTACATAAATGTGCACTGATTTGTTCTTTAGAGGTAAAAGTAAAAAGTTTTGTCTCAGAGAAGAAGTCTCCTGCCAAAGACAAGAATCCATATTTTAGGACTAAATTATCCCCTGAGTCGGAGATTAGATTAAATATACCGCGTCTTAATCTTTTATCATTGCCTAGACGCAAAGATTATGTTAATAGATGAAGATTGCCAAAATTTCAGATGGCACAGAAGATATTCCAGGTGAGTTCATCATGCCAACTTTTGGGGAATTCGACTGGATTTCCTCCCTCTTCACCTGCAGTTGCGATTCATGTACGAGTTTCCATCAATAGCCATTGCAATTACGTGCGATAAAATTGCGTATAATTCTTGGGTCAGTCAAAAAAGAAAAAAAAAGTTAGCTTACTGCTTCAGCAATTTTAATCACAACATATCTATCTCTTTTTAAAACATTTTTAGAAAGTAGTAATTTTTGGAAATTATTAGACCTGATTTTCAGGAGGAGGGAGTAAAAATCTGAAATAATAAAGAGGACCCCTAGGATACTGTCGACGGAATTTTATTTTAGAAGACTAGCTCGAAATCAGAGTGAATACGGAACACAATCGGAAATTCAAGAGTACAATGTCGGAAATTCAAGATTTGTTTTTTATAAGAAGATTGGGTTTTATTTTATGGTCGTTAGGGCTTTCAATTCTACAATCGTAAGAACCCAATATTTTATCTTTGCATTTGAACCAGTTTTGTTTCTCTTTCGAACGGATCAAATAAATAAAAATAAGTTAAAACCAGTGGTAGACATGAAAACAATTACAATGGTATGAGGATATTATAAGGAAAAGGAAATTCTTACTGACGCTGTTAATGGTTTTGGAGAAGATTTTTTTTTCAAATTTTGTTTCCAAGTAGCTTTACCAGTTGACAACAGCTGTGCTATAACTTCAAAATAGCAAAATTGGTACTTGTATGATAAAGCGCCCTACCGCTCAAGTTGGCCATTCATTGAAGCTTTATAAAACTGGTTTGTTTTCGTTAGTTTCTTTCAGCTTAGTGTGAGATAAGACAGAGTAAAGTATTTGGACAATTCGAAGTTAGAGAACAATTCTTACTTCATAATATGCAGAATAATTGTACCTAACGCATTTTGCATGCAGACCCACTACATTTTACCCCCAGTCCCCAAATGTGCAAATGTGTAGCCCAAATTTGTTTCTAAAGCGTTATGTTTTCATCCTGTTTTGCGATATTTAATTAGGATTGAGCTTCTAAGAAACACATTCGAATCAAACGAATCACTTGAGTGTTGGACAAGTACCCCAAATTCCCGAGGCGAAAACCCTTTTCTTTTTATTAAACAAACAACGCTATATAATTATGCCGACGACAACACGCTTGCTTGTTTCTCTAGGACTCTACCAGATTTGGTGCGAGACTTAGAGGCAGAAGCAGGCGTTGCACTAGATTGGTTAAAGGAAAACCATATGATTGCAAATCCATCAAAGTTTCATGCACTGTTAATTAAAAAAGACCAGACAACTACCAGTGGTGAGAAAATAAGTATTCAAGGAAAAACAATCATGTCTGAAGATTCAGTCAAACTTCTCGGGATTCAACTAGATTATAAACTAAACTTTGATCCACACATCGCAGTACTTTGTAGAAAAGCTGCAACTCAACTTAATGTCCTAAAGAGGCTTCGAGCTTATATTGGTTTTGATGCAAGAGAAGTCCTTGTTCAGAGCTTTGTTTATTCTAATTTCACTTATTGTCCTTTCGTATGGCATTTTTGTTCAGCTAAATCAATGCATAAGATTGAGAAGGTACAAGAACGTGCACTTAGGCCAGAATAGATAGCGCACCATAGATACTCAGGCCTTCCACTTCCGGCAACCAGGTGAAGTCCAGCTCAAACCCTTGCGATACCAGCTCACCCGCGTTGGTTGTGCTGAATTGAATGGTCGCTGAGTTAAAACTCTGTACCTGCAGATCTTCATAGACATAGCGGAAGATCGTGGCATCCAAACGCACAGCGCCATCTGCAAAGCGGCCTTTCATACCAAACTCAAAGCCCGCACCCTCTTCTGTCTCGAAGATCAGATCACCGAAGTCACCAGATGCGGCAGATGCAGCGAGGGATGCGCTCGGCAACGCTGAATTATCGATACCGCCCGACTTGTAGCCGCTCTTATAGGCGGCATACAAGTTTACGTTGTCGTTCAGAGCAAAAAGCGCGCTGACTTCCGGCGACAGGTTGTCGTCGGCGAACTCGATATCACTAGAGTTAAAGCCAGGGCTCAAGAGACGCAATCACAACACGCCGAAGATGTAGTGAATGCTCTCAAGCTCGATCGTGTTCGTGCGCTCGTCTTCCGAATAGCGCAGACCGGCGGTCAGCTCCAGACGTTCGGTTGCTTGTACCGTAACACTACCGAACACAGACCAGGTTTCACTTTCGGTTTCGTGAACCTTGCGCCAGTCGTCCGTAAACCCGTCGGTCGGGTTTGCCGTTGCCAACATCAGAACTGCAGCGATGTTGGCACCACCTACCGCTTCCTGACCGGTGTCAAACACAAGTTCGCGATCCTGATAGTAAGCTCCCAACAGGAAGTTCACGTTATCCCCTGCGGTACCTGCAAGGCGCAGTTCTTGGGCAAACGCCTCTGTGGTGTTGATGGTGTGGTTACTGCCGATACCATTGATGTCATATCCGTAACTGGCCGCACCTTCTTCTTCCAGGTCAAACCAGCTGGTGACAGATGTCAGAGTCAGGTTTTCGTTCAGATCCCAATCCACCTGCAGGCGGCTGAGCCAGGTATCAAGTTCTTCAAACGGTCTGAGTTCAATTTCACCAGAGACATTGTCATTAAACAGATCCTTGGCGCCCCGCAACTGAGATAGGCCATCCTCTTCATCACAGCCATACACTGCAGGCAGCG
>JAAAKM020073195.1:56114816-56196054 GCA_010016025.2 Alatinidae sp. Z8VKAUB7J3
CGCTGGACCGCGTGTTGTTTACCGATAGCGTGCTTCGTAGCGTGGGAGGGGGCGTGCTGAATACTAAGTCGCTTTCGGCAGCGCAACTCAAGGCTTCCGGCTTGAGGCCGACGGACTCGTTATTTGGCGGTCGAGAAGGCTTTTTCGATCATTTGCCCGTGGTGGCCGAAATCGAGTTCCCTGTCGCGGCGCCTAAGCCATAACGGGGTGAATCGGTTCGGCCGGAACCACGCCGGTCAGTTTTTGGTCCAGTCCGCCGTAGTGGTAGGTGAGGTGTTCGTGGTCGAGTCCCATGAGGTGTAGGATGGTGGCGTGGAGATCTCGGATGTGGTGCCGATCGACCACCGCTTCGTGGCCCAGTTCGTCTGTTTCCCCATGTTCGGTGCCGCCTTTGACGCCGGCGCCAGCAAGCCAATAGGTGAAGCCTTTGGGGTTGTGGTCTCGGCCACCGTTCTCCCCTTGAAAGACGGGCTGGCGACCGAACTCGCCACCCCACACGACGAGGGTTTCTTCCAACAGTCCTCTTTGGTGTAGGTCCGTGAGGAGCCCGGCGATGGGTTGGTCTACCTCGGGACAATGGATCTTGAGGTTTTCCTCGACTCCGAAATGCGCGTCCCAGTTTTGCTGCTGGTGCCCGCCGCCGGAATAGAGTTGCACGAAGCGGACCCCGCGTTCGACCAGGCGTCGGGCGATGAGGCATTGTCGACCGAAATGGGCGGGTGGAATCGAGAGGGGGTGGTCTGAGGCCGGCGCATCGAGGCCGTAGAGTTTTTTCGTTTGCTCGCTCTCTTGGCTGAGGTCCAAGGCTTCTGGGGCCGAGGTATGAAGCTGGTGGGCCAGGTCGTAGCTCGCGATTCGGGCACTCAATTCTGAATAGCTCTCACGCTGTTTGAGGTGTTCCTGGTTGAGGGCGTTGATTGCCCGGATCTTTTTTCAGTAAAATTTCTTTACTTTTTGGGCGTGTTCCCTTCACTTTTTAAAAAATCAGGCAAATTTTTTCAGGTTCTTGGTCCTTGATGTGATCATTAAACTTATTGAATTGTATATATGAGGAATCAGCAAAAAAAGTGAATTTTTTACAAGAGTTAATTGACTCATGTTACTGACACCATTAATTCACCTTGATCTGTTACCATACTGTCCTTAGCTTTTGACAAAAAAAAAGTCTAGACTAAACCATTTACAGCATACACTTTTCCTTGTATCATTGTTGTTATTAGCCTACTAGGATTTGTTATTATATTAAGCTGAATTGTAAAAAACGGAAAGTCTAAACTACTTACAGAAGACATTTTTCCTTGTATTATCGTTACCATTAGTCTCTTCCGCGGAACAGGTAAAAAACAGAGAGCGATTTCCAATTCTCCCCTGTAAGAGTCATTGGCATTTCCGGGAAGCAAGTCCGCACTAAGGATCTGAAATTAAGGAAATTGAGTTTACATTCTTCCTCCTAAGCTATTCTTAGAAGAAGTACTGTTCCTAAGGGCAAGTGAGTTACTAAATATAAATGATTTATTCGTGACTTTTTAAATTAACAGAAGGCTATTAAAAATAGCATTAGGGACCATACCTAAAAAACAGAATTGTTTAAAGGTGGAAAATTGTTTTATAATAAATAAACAGCAGACTATCAACTGCACAGGAAAAAGACTATAGACTGAGGCCCCTTATCTAAAATTGGGCTTAACGAAGTGCACCGTTTTCTCTTTACACAACATTATAGGTTATAGACGCGCCAATCATGCAGCCATGCAGCCATTAATTCAATAAAAATTTGGTTAAGGAATAGAAATCCAGAAAGACCTACCTTTCGGCAATAGATGCAATGGACACAAGAGCCTTTTCAGCTACTTCTGAATCAAAACCAACTAGGTTACTTCTTGCATTTTGTAAAAGACTAGCTACTTCAAAGGAGCTGGTAACTCTCGAAGTTGCTGCCTTGATGAAGCCGTATACATCAATACTAATGTAAAAATGTAAATAAAATGTAAAATAAATTTTTGGTTCACAATGAAATGGCCCATTTTGGAGGGGGGGGGGGGGGGGGGGGGGCTAGTTACATATGATCTTTTTCTTCTTAAAATGAGTACAAGAACTTCTGTTTTCTTCTAATGAGCTCTGTCTAGGGTTTCTATGACCTTCCCTTCCATATGAAGTACCTCTGGTAAAAAAAATATTTATAATGATGCATTGAAGCTTTATGGCCATTTGCTATAGGCAACGATAGACAGTCGCCTACTGATCTGGTTTGTTTTGTTCACGTTTTTTACTCAGAAAATGTTACCCCTGTCCTAGAACCTTATCTCATATCTAGTCCATACGCAACGCTTAAGGAAGTCTGGTCAAGGTTTCAAGGCTCTATTTTTTTAGAATAGTTGAAAATATCAGTAAATTTGCATCCAAGGATGACCTAACCTCCACAACGTCTGGGATAAGGACCGTAAATGACGCGAAATATATCGTATTAAAACTTTCTGAGTTGAGCCTAAAATTCATACGCTGATGTTAGAATAACAAGAGGTTTGTGATGCAACTTGTTAAAACTTCTCTCTTTTTTAAACGTCATAGGTATCCCCACCTCCTGCTCCTGATGGCTTAGCTATATTGGACCCATCATCAAAAATTTATTCTAAGACATTTCAAGGGCTTCTTGTACTATTGACTGTAGCATTTCTCTTTGGTCTTGTATTGGACAAAAGAAGGAAAAGTGAAAGTATAAGGAAAGTTCGCCCAAAGGGATTTAAAGGTATAGTTGACAAACAACTATTTTACCGTTTTCTAAGACTCTTTCTCACTCCCTTCAACACTCCCACCCATTTTCTGAATCTGATTTGACATCCTTAGCTTTTGCTTCTTCTGAGTTTACTCTTCTTATCAAAGAAAGCCTTCTCCTTGCCAAACTTAGGCCGACTTTAAATGGAACAATGAGCTCATTAGCACTTCCATTTTTCTAGTTTCTCCTATTAGGCTCTTTTATATTTACCTTGTTACTAAACAAAGAAGCTAGTACTCTGTCGACAAGAAGAATTTGTTTACAATTTACGCCTTTTTCAATAACACGAGTGACAGAAAACGTGTCGCTCTTGTGACCGTTATTTTCTAGGATCTTCTCGTTACCTATAAATTCATCGTAACAGCTTTCTCATTTCACTCCATACGATTGCTGTGATCAGTTTATGGTGAAAACGTTTAGCGAAATGAATCTGTTACTTAACGCAATATTCACTTTGTTATTATGTATATTGTTAAATTATACTAGGTCCTTAAATACCTTATACGCTGTTCATGTTTCCTATACCCTGACGACGGTGTGATAATACATCGGAAGCTTGGTTTATAAATATATCGTCTTATATGTCCAAATAAATCATCAACATGGTTCATATGTCCATTCTTTGCTGGACATTGCTGTTCATTACTAAACGTATTCTGTGAACATAAACATAAACATATCCTGTATTCGTCTAAAGTAAGGAATATACTGTTGCCTTTCAATAAGTATTAATCAATTCCACGAATGTTAGTGGTTGTGCCTTTCTCTGTATGATAGGAAAGAACATTGGAATATATACACAAATTTGCTTAAGCAGGTAGGGTAATTATCTGCAAAAAAAATATTTTAATTAATGGCTAAAGCTTTTTTTCTAAAACAAGACTATATTTTCTATGGTCAGACAGCAACATACGTTTTAAAAACAACTTATTTCTGCGAAGGAGCGTATTTAGGTCAGACAATACGTCAATTTCATAGACGGTTGTCGGATCATTTGGGAGTTTCACCTTTGACTGGAAAAACGCTTTCTAGCCCTCCATATTCTAGTATTCGTCTACATGCTGACAACTGTTCTCATCCGTTCTCTGCCTCTGACTTCACTTTTCTCACCTCTGCTTCTTCTGAATTCGAACTTCTTCTGAAAGAAAGCCTTCTTTTGTCTAAACACGCTTATTCACTTAACGTAAACAAAAGTTCAATTCCCCTCTCTCTTGGGCGGGTTGCAGCGACAATGCACTGGTCAATACTAGCTTGTTGTAGTTGTATTTTAACCAAAGCCTTCATGAATGCCCCTAAGTGATGTGGAAGCCATTCTAATTCCTTTTCAACGTTTTCAATGACATCATTAAGGAGGGTAATGCTCATTTTCAAACTGAGTGGCTCTTATCTCATCTAAAATAATCTTAACTGCTGTTGCTACCATTCGATCAGCTTCCAGTTCAGTCCGCTGCTCCCGTGCTAAATACCATTCATCATTGATGAGGTAACTGGCCATGTTTCGAAAGCACACAACATTTGATTTTCCATGAATTTCAGCGAAAAAATATGCTCCTGGTATCTTCTCTCTAGTTGTAACTTAAGCCACCTTTTTGACTGGACTTCACTCTCATCACTCAGTGTGCTCATCTTCAATATACGGCTTCTCTTACAGCTGTTATTCTTTCCTCAGTGGCAGAACCTGATATGATCTGAATTTGCACGAAAAGAAATTTCTTCAGCTATATACAGCCAATAACAACAGTTTCGAATATCCTTCAATTTCTTGTCCCCGACTTAATTATGTCATGCAGCAATTAATGGACGATAGATTAGTGATGAAGTCATTCGATTAGTAAATACTGATAGCAAAATTTTTGTAATAATTTACGGCAACACGCGGTCTCTTCAAAACTGATATGATCGATTTAATGAAATCAAAGTTGTTATCTTACTCCCTTCTTTTTTAAGTCACGTAATTTTTTCTGCCGAATCATTTATGTTCCGGCAATAAGTACGCTGATCTACAGAAAACTGGAGTTGTAACGGTACTGAACACGTTAATACCAGAGTTATTCCTAGTTAAACCCGGAATTTGGCTTATTCCGCCTGACGGTACCCCCGTCTGCGATTTCATGTGCCAGTTTGTTTGACTAAATCAGATACGTTAAGGCATTTAGTATTTTGATCTACATAAACTTGTGATTTTAACAGTACTAAACATACTAACATTAAAATATATTTCTAGTCGAACCTGAAATTTGGCAAATTCTCTCTGACTATACCCCCGTCTACGTTTTCATGCGCCATTTTGTTTGTCCAAACCCGATACATTTAGGCATTTAGTATGTTTATCTACATAAAATTGTGATTTTAACGGTATTAAACATGCTAACATCAGAATTAATTCTCAGTTGACCCCAAAATCAGGTTAATTCTCCCTGACTATTTGGAAACGGTAGATCAGCAAGCAAACGAAATGGCCCAACAACAAGACCAACTTAGTGGGGTTAATTCCGTTCAGTAACGATCAAATGTGAGGGCTCCCGGCCGGGGACGTCAAGCTCGCTTTTCCCAGGTAGGTCCTCCAAGGGTGTTTCCTCCCGGGGAGGCAAAAAGGGGGCCGACCACCCAAATCCTGCTATTGCTGTGGGAATACTGGGAATTATGCCAAACAACCCCAATGCCCTGCAAATGGGGCCACGTGCAGGAGTTGTGGAAAATTTGGACATTTTTCGTCCGTTTGCAAAGGGAAAAATCATAAAGTCAAATTTTGCATACTTACATAACACAAATAATTTTATAGTTGTATATTTGCTACAGGATAGCAGTTACTTGTGCTCTTTGATTTCATTTCATTTTAAATTCATTTACGAGTATTTATTTGTCCATACTAACAAATTTAATGCTACAAGGAAAACAAGTTTAAACAAAGTTTTCATTGAACCGCGTTTAGAATTACGCCTATAAATAAATTAAAGATGGAGGGGGGGTTAATAAAAGAAGAACCGATCTTAGGAAAGGAAATTGAAAAACAGTGGCAAAAGAGTGCACCTATTTTCTTTATTTTTTTATTCGCAACCCCCTATCTTAGAAAACTGCAAAGTCTATTTTACCCAATAAATGAGTCAATCAATGAACGTTTAAGTTATGCAATAACACTATTTTAATATTTACATGTTCAGATTTGAAATGTTTTTGTCCCTTGAAATGTTCAGAGGCCAAAGCGATTTGACCAAAGCGACCGAGAAAAAATGAAAGAATAAGACACATTATTGTATCGATTTATGGAAACCAAATGAAGAGGCAAAAATAAATTCAGGATTTTTGTTTGTTTAATTTATTACCCCAATAGAGAGACGGTATGACAAAATATTTAAGCATATAATCAGGGGTGGATCCAGCCTTTCGTTCTAGGGGGGGGGGATTCTTACCGAAAAGAGTGGGGGTAGTGTCCTTTTTGTCGGCCACAAGGCTGACTTTATTTTTCACGTTTTAAGTTTCCCTGGCGGTCTCTTGTTTAACGAAAATGTGGTTTTCATATATTACAATAATGATTACAAAAACTGTACTTGATCAACTGACAACTGTTTACAAGCAAAATTCAAGCTTCCTGGCTCCACTGTTCGCAAACCTGTCGATTACTCTGTCAATGCTGATATCGATGTTGCGGTGCACATTAAGGAGGGCCAAACCACTGAGTCTAGTTTGCCCCATCTGTGCTCTGAGCCAGGTTTTCAGTTTGCGTAAAGTTGAGAAGCTACGCTCGGCAGATGCCACGCTCACTGGAAGAGATATAAAAATATCAAGAAGTGAGCTGACATAAGGATATAGGTGTCTGTCACATTCCTTGGCAGTTTCTTCCACTGAACTAGGAAAAATACCTCCTTCTCTCTTAACTCGAAGCCATCTACTTCTCCACACATGCACCTCTGCCAAAATAAGTGTTGCCCTGGTAGACGGCACGGTTAAGCCAAGAAGTTGACCGTACATGCTAGAGATCTCTTTGACGGAAGATTGCAGCAAATCATCAGTACAATTCACAATATTTGATGGCAGCAGTACGGTTAACCGGAAAGAGTTCAGCGTGTCTCTTGAGAATCGGCTCTTTAAGTCACTTATGACTGAGTCGAGCATAGGTATAAAAACAACACGTCGATAATATTCTTCAGGCGTAGTATGAGGAGGATTATTTCGATAAACCTGTCTTTGTGTAATCCTTGGAACTTCAACAGCCAATTGGATTTTATCTGACAATTCTTTTACTTGCTCGAATACTAAAAGGATGAGCAAACGAGATGTTTCTCTTCGGAATCTACTTAAAAGCCAAAGAGAAAAACGTAATTGTGTAATGCCAGACGAAATTTTGAATTGACTCTGCGTGAAGGTACCGTAAGTAACCATTTAAGCACCCTGGGCGCTTATTTAAAACAAACGTTTTGGGTAGGGCGCTTATTCGGATCTGGGCACTTATTAAGGAAAGGAAAAACAGATAACTAAACATACATGATCTTTCTACAGAATAGATTGAAAGATAACGTTCAACCAATCTATCAGTCAATCAATCAATCAATCAATCAATCAATCAATTAATCAATAAATCAATACATCTTCATCGTCCTCCGTATCATCATCAAAAAGCGTAAACTCGGAAGCTGCTGCATCCACGTCTTCGCTGTCCAGACCGGGCGCTTATTTGGACCTGGGCGCTTGTGAGAAATATTTTTCCCAAACTGGGCGCTTATTTGAGCATGGGCGCTTATTTCAGTCCTGGGCGCTTAATTGGTAATTTACGGTATTTCAACTCAAATGAAAGTAAACATTTAGCAATATTATTAAACAAATCGTTCCTCAGCCCCCTATGGTACGGGTTATGCACTCAAACTATTGCTTGCAAAAAAGGGAGTGTACCCCAAACCAAGTCACTAAAAAAAGCATTGCCCGAACTGGGAAATTCCAATACTTCGAGTTTCTTAAAGCAAGAGCCACTGACAGGATGCAAGTCTAGTGCAATTCAGCATACATTTGAGAAGCAGATGACCTCAGAGTTAACAGCTCATCTTGGTACCCGTAATCTAGGACTTTAGTATTGTCTAGTGAAGTCTGAGTTACAATCGTTTTTACTGACCCTTGCAATGACCCAACGCAAATTGATAAATCTCTGTAAACAACCTATTGAAAGAATAACCAATTCGTAAGTGTTTTGAAGGACGCAAAGTGATTTGAAAGAAGAAGGGCTTGCCAGCGGATTCAACGTACAACTGGTATCTGATGGACAAGGCTTAGTACTCAAGAAGCAAATAGCTATCGATTCCGATTAGAAAAGGATGACATCATCAGCGGATTGTGATTAATGAAGAGATCAGAAAGTCTTCTCAGGTCATTCGAAGTATGTAAGCTGGCGGTGAGTGAATAACAAACACGGCCATCTCTTTCATAAACTAACGGATTCCGCACATATTGAAGAGAAGCTGTTGTCCAGGTTTTCTCCCTTTCATTTTCTTTGTTTTCGCACAATTAGAATGTGTGAAATTATGTTAGAGGTTTTGGATATAAAGGTATAGCTCAAGTTAGAGGATGTTGATTGGAAATATATCGCAAAAACTCAGCTCATAGGCCTGGTCTTTACATAGTGAAATGTCAAGTTTATAACTAGCATTTACCTATAAATCGATTGTAATAGACGAAAATCCAGCAATATTTAAGTGGAGACTTGTATTGGGCGATATCTTTAAAAACACATGATATGTTAAACTGGACATCTTATCTTTTGTACAACAAAAATAACTTAGGAAATTCTCTTAGTTTCACAGTTCTCCCAAATCAGACTATGCCCCATTGGCAGGGCACATACCCCTGGTTAAGGACCACTGTTCTTAAGAAAATCCCCTCTGTGAAGTCAATGAGACTAAATATCATTTCAAAAATCCTTCTTTCAGTTTATCGTAATATGTTTATCAATTTCCATTCAATATTACTTCCCATTAGCCCCAATAGAAATTTGTGTGCATTGCCTATTACTATCTTTAATGTAAATCAGTTAAAACAGTTTCGGATCATTGCTACCATGAGGTAACAAATGTCATGCTTTCACTAAGGCTACTGCATTTATGGTCCTTACACTTTCCAGTATTTCACGGCTTTGGCAACCCCCTTCTTCCAGTTTATGTTCCATCCACCCAAATTTATAGTAGGTGTTTGTTTAAATGTTGGTTGATAAGAGCCCAATACTCTTATATGAATGTACGTAAAATCCCTAAAGGAAGAATCCCTAAGGAAAAAATCTCTAATGGTAAAGAGCTACCTTGGCAAAAATTAAGGAAAATGTTCCTCTTGGAAAAAGTCCGTGAAGGAGCTTACACAGTGGAAGTGGAATATGGGGGCGAAAATTAAAGGGAGCGCATTAGAGAGTCAGCAGGAGGGGGAGGCGAAAGTTAGAGGGAGTAAAACTCAATTATTAAAGTTCAGGAGAGGGGAAAAATTAAAGGCAATCAGGTAGGCAAAGACATAGATACATTAGCATTCTGAAGAGAGTAAGCATGTCTACTTCAATACGACAGATAATAAAATTACATAGGAGGCTGGTAGTTTTTAAGGGGTGCGATTGCTTACAGCGTTATACAAGTCGGAATTTTTTCTCTGCAGTGGAAAAAAGTGCCGCGGTAATTTCCACGGTGCCTTGCCTTCACTGCAGCGTTTTATATCTAATTGCACGGACTGGAGTGTGGGCAGGTTTGCATGGAAGTGCCGTTTTGCAATATTTCTTCATCAAAGAAAAATTCAGAAACGAACGGAACAAGCAAAGAAATACAGTATACTCCGAAATTTTGTCTGCCTTTAATTTCGCCCCCGAGGGGCCAAAATTAAAGGGAGCCAATCAAAGGATGAGGGGGCGAAAATTAAAGGGACGAAAATTAAAGGGGGCGAAAATTATAGGGAGGCGAAATTTGAAAGGAATAAGGTAATACTTGATTGCGTTCTACGTACTGTCAATACGATACAGTTTCCCAATTACCAAATAGTGTAACTAGTATCACAACCGATTAGGCGATATGCCGCTAGTTAATAATAAAGGGGGAAGAAGGGTTAGATGGCATGGGCATGTCCCTATGGGGCTTATAATTAAGTGACCCTCTCACATATAGACTGAGTTGCATAGATTCTTAGGTTGATGTTGTTGCGTCAGCGTCTTCAGGTTTGCGAATAACAAGAGCTTTCTTAAAACGCAAGGTAGTAGTGATCCATACTATATAGATCATGGACGAGTTCCTGTTGCGGGGCATTGATGATTTGTAAAGGTCTTGTTTATTTGTTGAAGCCTACGCTAAAGGGGTGAAATTAAGCTTATAGATTGGGAGCAGAACTGGTAAACCCGCAGAGTTATGGAGGCTATTCAAATCCGACTTCACCCTAATAACATCAATAGGGACAAGGGCGTAGAATTTCCTGAGGCGTGGATGCCAACAATAAAGAAACACAGCCAGTAACACAACAGGAGACCAATGTTGGGCGGACGCCCAGGGGAACAGCTTCCTGCCAAAATACAAAGATCGAAGATGGACCAATCATGGACAAGTAGCGTAGAGTATAACTTGTAACATACACAAAGTTGACACATCGCCTGATTAGGAGTATGCAGTTGAAGCGTGGCGTTGCTGAATGACAGTGACAAGATCGTGAGGCAAATAATTACCTGCATTGTTACTGTGTATCACCACGATGAACAGTCGTTTCAATAATATTAGGAATAAAACTATTAAAATGAATAGAAAGACCAGTAAATGAAGGCATTACTATAAACACTATGCTATGGTGCTTCGAATTGTGGTATTGACGAAAGATCGGAAATACAGAAAATAAGAACCCAGAGGTAGACCCATGACTACAACAAAACAAGAAAAATGTTATACCAAAGAAAAAATAGAGTATGACTGATAGAAATGATCCCTTAACAATTCCACCTTAACATCATTAACAAGTAACGGGTTAGCGGCCATAATTATGGTTTCTCTCCCCGTGTGTTAGTGTTCTACCTATTGCCAGGTATTATCTCATTTACAGTTCCCACTTCAGGGCTTTTTTCTTAAAGCTGGTTAAAACTTTAGTTTATCTCGGTTCCATCTTGGCCTTTTTTTCCATGCTTCATTTACTTGAGCTTTACTCTAAAATTGTTGTTCTAAGCTTGTGGTCTGAGTCTGCAACAGCGCCAGGGAATGCTTTGGCATCAAGTAGTCTGTTCCTGTACCTTGTTCCAACAAGAATTTAATCAAGTTGATCTATCGCTCTATCGCCTGGTTGTATCCAGGTGTAACATCTCATTTTATGGTGTTAGAGCCACATGCATGATACCATTACGTAATTTCTCTCACAGGGTTCTACAAGCTGCTCATCTCTTTTATTTCTTTTTCTTAGTCCGAATCACCCTACTATCTCTCCAGTGATCTCTGCCCCTTACAACTGATTATGATATTTCTTTTTTCTCCCTTTATCAGTCTTTCTACTATTCATGCATTTGTTCTATTACTTTGTAATAATAACCACTTGTCGGCATGTACACTGTGACAATAAGGATGTTTACTGAATTTCCCTGTATTCTTACCAACATGACTCGGCCACTCAGTCGTAGTGTGGTGATGATACTTGCCTCCGCTTGATATACCTCAAATTCCTTGCTTCCAAATTTGCTTTCGATCTTGTCTCACAGATTCCCAGGAAGTTCAGCTTAGTTCTACTAATATATCTTTTTATATTTTCTAACTTTCCCTTTCTCAACATTGTTCTGACATTCCAGCAAATCATTGGCACTTCTTTACCTTAGGTTTTTTAATTGTTGACGACCTGAGAGGCCCTAACTTGATTTGTTTCTCACGCGTTTTAAAAATTGTCCCTCCTGAATTTGAAGCCTCACGTTCCTTAGCCTGTTGCTTAGAATTTAGACAAAATTGAGGCCTGAAACCTTAGCAACCGAGTTGCTTCTATACAAAGAAAAACGTGTAAAGAGGGAACTCTATTGCTTCATAGCAGAGGGTGTCAACATGATTGGGATTCCCTGCGTTGTGGTATAATGTGGAGTAGGTTACTTGGTAAGCCCCTAAGCACTCTGTAATAGATACTGCATCTTACTGCAAACAAGTTGCCATCTAGGTTGATCGAACAATCAGTCGATAGTATCATCGAGAAGAGAGGATTTGAAATGCTAGTTTTAAAAAGAACACTAGGGAAATAGAAAATATGTCACCACCAGGGATCGAATACGTGACCCACGCTTTCGTGGCGTGCGCTCTAACAACTGGCTAGGTGACCTCCAGTGTTAACACACTTTTATTTCTCTAGTCGGTCAAGTCACATGGCGCAGAGAGGCCGGCCTCCAATTACGTTGAGCTGGATGTCGATGTCCACCGATGCATGATTGGGAGCTAACATGGCGACTAGAGAAATAAAAGTATGTTGACATCGGACGTCACCTAGCTCAGTTGATAGAGCGCACGCCACGAACGCATGGGTCACGGGTTCGATCCCCGATGGTGACATATTATCTATTTCTCTAGTGTTCTATTCAAAACAATCAGTCGATAATGGGAAATTGATCATGTATGCTTAACAGGCCCGGAAGCAAGACTTACTCCAAAATAATTGGCAGGATTGTTCTGCGATGTGCATCAATCTATTTTATTACCTCGAAAAATAATGGTCAAAACTGTAATTTCAACGTTAGAGTACAACCTCTTAACTAAAACTTACAATTCCGCTACTTCTGCTTTCAGTTTTTCGTTCTCTTTCTTTATTCCATCAGATTCCTCCTGAAGACTCGATAAAGAAGAGTTCAAATTCTCTGTGTCCTTCAAAAGTTCACTTTTTCGTGAAACAACCTCTTGCACAGATACACTGAGTTTGTCTTTCTCTGCCTCCAATTCAGCAACCTTTTGCTTTAACTCATCACGCTCGCTTTTCACCTCTATGATTTCTTTGTCGTGTTTGTCTTTGTCTTCTTGTAAAGCTTTTAGTTTGGCATCCTGCTCATGTTCTTTCTCTTGGAATGTTTTCTCCTTTGAGTTCAATGTTTCTTCCTCTTCTTTCAACTTCTTCGTTACTATAAAATACAGTAGGAGGCGAGCATTATATTTTTATTCAAGTTTAGATTACCAAGGATGGAAAACGAGGGAAATACTAGTCAACTAATCAACGACCATCTTAATTGCTGTGTCGCTTGTTGCAAACATTTCAGACTTTCTGCGGCGGAAAGCTACATAAAAAATGCAGTTAACAGTTTAAAAATGGAATGAGAAAACAATTGAAGACATGGTTCAACATTGGAAGTAAAGGAAGACACTCATCAGAAGGGGCATTCTTTATCTGAGGAAATTTTCTGCAAAAGCCGCATTATATGGCCACTTACACTTGGATTCTCCTGATTTATATTCTCTTGCTGATCGTCCTTTTGAGAATTAAATGAAAAAACAAACAAGTTTTTTCAACTGAAAGTAAGGAGCGACATTAAAACTTAAAACGAACAGAAATTATTCGTATATGAAAGGATTTGTTCCCTCCTCAATGCATCGCTCTTTACGCTAAAGTTTGACTCTTTCTCACATCTCTATTTTTTGAAACAAAAGGTGGGAGAGGGCATAGGTGCCCTCCAATTTTTTTGGTAAGTTAAAAAGTACCCTAGAAACTTTTAGTTTCCGTTAGAACGAACTCTGTCAGGACATTTTAGGGCCACTGGGTCGACACGATCGCCCCAGGAAAAAAAAGCAAATAAATTAGCAATAAATTAACAGAACACGCATCAGTGATCTGTCTTCTGGCAAAAAATACAAAATTCCGTAATTTTGTAGATAGGAGCTTGAAACTTCTATAGTAAGGTTCTCTGATACGCTGAATATGATGGTATGATTTCCAGTAAGATTCTATGACATTTAGAGGGTGTTTCGCCCTATTTTCTAAAATACGGCAAATTTTGTCAGGGTCGTTACTTTTGATTGTTAAGATAAACTTGATGAAATTTATATATTAAAATCAGCATAAAAATATGATTCTTTTGATGTGAATATTGGTATCAAAATTCCACTTTTTAGAGTTTCGGTTAGGCTACTATTGAGCCTGGTCGCTCCTTACTCAGTTCGTTACCACAAACTGTTTGAAATACTAGCGAACGGTTTTTGGCAATTATCTGAAAAGTTTCCGAGTGTCAGACACGAACAGAGATATGAACAGAATATATCTCTGCGTAACAGCGGAGATATGGTTTGGGTCTTTTCATGGGGAGGGATAAGCTGGCCCCTTCTTCTCAACTGTGCCGCTAGATCTTTAGGGCAAGGATATATTTTGCATGTGTTTTTATTTGCCATTTTGTCGGAAAAAGACTGAGAAATACAGACGCAATTTGTCTGCACCGTTAAGCCGGCTTAGATCTTATACACAGGTACATATGAGTTGTAATACTTCATGGCAAAATGTCCTCGAGAACAAGGAATCGAAAGATCCACCCTATTGTTCATTTTGTTCCGGTTCCTGCATAATCAACGCATTGGTGCGTGGTTAGAGATTTTGTTCTTGCCAAGTCACATATCATTCGGGTACTTGATATGTTATCAAACAGTTTGTGGTAACGAACTGTAGTAAGGAGCGACCCGGCTCAATAGTAACCAAAACTCTAAAAAATAGAATTTTGATGCCAATAGTTACATCAAAAGAATTGCATTTTAATGCTGATTTTAAATATATAAGTTTCATCAAGGTTAGTCTTACCCGTCAAAAGTTACGAGCCTGAGAAAATTTGCCTCATTTTACAAAATAGGAGGAAATACCCCCTAAAAGTCATACGATCTTAACGAAAATCACACCATCAGATTCAGCGTATCAGAGAACTTTATTGTAGAAGTTTCAAGCTCCTATCTACAATAATCTTGACAAGAGCCGACCGAAAAGCTTTGGTTAATAAAATATGTCGTTACAATGTGTCCGCTACTATTCTCTATAATCAAGATAAATGGAAACTTCCTTCTGCCTTTCAATTATAAGCGTATTGTATGGTAAGCTACAATAAGAAACCTTGAGGGTTTGAACAACTGGTTGAAAAGCATGAGAACAAACGTTCCGCTTACTGCGGTAGATGTCCAGCACTTTGTCGGCCAAGATAAATTTCACCCTTGAAGTTGTACTAGAGAGAATAAATAAACTTGATTATATGTCCTCAATTGAATCTATCGACGACGAAGAATTAGATAATACTTTGGCCATTCTAACAGTAGCTCAAACTCAGCGTAGTTAAGGCAAGAGTAAGTGCTATCAATGAAGCCAAGCGATGTTCAATGTTTCTACAAGAGTGTTCTGGCCAGTATTTGACTAATGTATCATAAATGTTTTGGTCGAAAAAATAGACCGAAACATTGAACGTCACACAAGATGGACTCGCTATTACTACAGAAGATTGTCTGAAGTTTGATGTGGTCAAACACTCAAAAACGGAGATCCCTACCTACAAACAGGCAAGAGACATCAGTGGTGTAAAGAAAATAACATACAACAGTTCACAGTTTGTACTTTATCATATATTTGGAAGTCGACAGCTCTCTATTTACTTCAAGAAAATCGTAAGCTTTTGGGTGATCGCCTGTATGTCCTTGTAGGTCCTAATCCAAACATTTCAACATAATTGTACTAGCACATTTCACAGGTTTTTTTTACTATTGTGAATAAGATTTGATTAGACTTTTTCAGACCTAGCTGTACGGTCAGGATTGTCCAGATACAGCCGAGTCCAATACATCAGGCATTGCCACAGAAACGAACTACTGTTTCGGCATAATGAAACTGTTGATAAAACAATTCGGATGGCAATTAATAGGGACATCCCTTCGTTCATTAACATTTGCGGAGCAATTGTCCGGATATCATATCCAAACCACGTGGAGACTTGCAAGACGTGTATGAAACAAGGTCACCTGGATAGAGATTGCCCAAAGAAAGAGTGTTTAGTTTGCCGTTCCCCGTTACACGATACCATTAACTGCAACCAAGCACGGGTTGAATGTCTGGTATGCAACAAAATTCACGAAGAAAAACTCACTGAACTTACCTGAAACGATAGCACTCAAGTTAAAACATGGACAGAGATGAGGTTTAAGGAGGGCTCCACAACCACGACATGAGAACCCAAAACACCATCATTCACCTTTACAGTCCCTACCACATCACTTTCTTTGAATTTTAGAATCCTAGATTCATAACCATTGTCTCCACCCCCTCTTTTCCACAACTTGTCACTTCTTTCAAACACACTTGGTAAAGAAACCCATTCATTTGCAACCATAACAAACACTTTTAATCCAAAACTAATCCTTCTGCCACCCTACACCCTCGTACATGTCATACCTACCCTACACCCTCGTACATGTCATACCTACCCTAAGCCACTACCAACTGGCCGCCGAACGCCTTGACCGTATCGGCGATGACCTGCTGGACCGGCCCGGCCTTGCCGATATCCGCCTCCAGCGCGATCGCCGCCGCGCCGATCTCGTCCGCCACGCGCTTGGCGTTCTCGGCGACGATGTCGACCACCCGACCGACCCGCTCGGGGGTGGCGATCGACGAGCCGCCGAACTTCAGAATCTTCATGAGGACCGCTCCTACGGGGCGGGGGACGTGCTGTTTCCGGGCCGCGACGATCGCCCGAACGGAGCTCCTAAGGATAGCGATTGCGGCGCCCCGACGGCCGCCCGTGATAAGGTGGCGAGCGTCGAGAGGAGGGAGAGGATGACGTCGACCCCCGTCGTCGCACGGCCGACCCGCGCTCGCCTCGCAGCCGGGCTCGCCGTCCTGGCCGCGTTCGCCATCGCCTGCGGTGACGAGGCCGAGAACGTGTCGCCCGAAGCGCGCCCCGAGCGTCTACCGGCCGAGGGCGTGCGCGCCCGGACCGACCGTCAGGAGCGGGCGCTGGCGGCGCTCGCCGCCGAGGCGGTCGACACCCGGATCTATTTCGGCGACCTGCACGTGCACACCACCTACTCGGTCGACGCCTTCGCCCGCGCGCTGCCGTTCATGCAGGGCGAGGGTCTCCACCCACCGGACGACGCGTGCGATTTCGCGCGCTACTGCTCCGACCTCGATTTCTTCGCCATCACCGATCACGCCGAGGCGCTCGGCGCCGACGCCTGGCGGGAGACGGTCGAGGCGACGCGCCGGTGCGACGCGCGCGCCGGTGGGCCGGACGGTCCGGACCTGGTCGCCTACCTCGGCTGGGAGTGGACCCAGGTGGGCGCCACCGCCGACGGCCACTACGGTCACAAGAACGTGATCTTCCGCGACCTCGACCCGGAGCGGACGCCGCCGCGCCCGATCAGCGCCCGCGACGAGCTGCTGATCGGCGCTCTCGCCCAGCGTCCACCGTTCTGGCAGCGAGTCCAGTTCCCGCTCCAGGACTGGTCGAACCGCGAGCGCTACTTCCAGTTCGATCGACTGCAGCAGCAGATCCTCGAGCTGCCGCTGTGCCCGGAGGGGGTCGACAGCCGCGAGCTGCCGGACGACTGCCACGAGGTCGCCGACGACCCGGGCGTGCTGTTCGAGAAGCTCGCCCAGCTCGGCCTCGAGACGCTGGTGATCCCGCACGGCACGACCTGGGGCTTCTACACGCCGCCGGGGAGCTCGCTCGACAAGCAGCTCGACCCCCGCCTGCACGACCCCGACCGCCAGCGTCTGTTCGAGATCTACTCCGGCCACGGCAACTCCGAGGAGTACCGACCGTGGCGTGCGGTCGAGCACGACGCCCACGGCCGCCCGGTCTGTCCGCCGCCGACCGACGAGTACCTGCCGTGCTGCTGGCGCGCCGGCGAGCTCATCCGCGAGCGCTGCGCGAGCCCCGACTCGACCGAGTAGAGAATATATGCGAAAATTTCACGCCATAATTAGACAAAGTCTGGATGCATATGTGGCACGATAAAGAAGAAACCTCAGTTTTCAAAGTCAACGCCAACTTCAATGACCTGTCCGTCTATGTTGAGCCTCAAATACTTTTCCCGAACCAGCTGCCGCTTGAAAGTATATGGTTAGCGGATAACTGCTTGACTTCTCAGACGTCTAAGTCGTCATCTGCTTAATTTCTTTATATTGGCTTGGCGAAAGGCTTTTTATTCAACTTAAAGACGAGTTTTAAGTTGTTTTAAATTGGTAAGTGGCGCTTATACCCATATACATAATTAGGAGCTAATTACTCATATCTTCCTGGGATTGTTGTATACAATGCAATCTGCTGTCGAAAGAACCTCTACATATTACTGTTGGAGTTGACAGAAGTAAATAAATTTATTGAAAACCTTTGACACGTAGCGGTTGTGATACCGAACCATATTGAAATCATCATCTGGCGTCGAACTACGCAATCATCACCCACGTGTTGATTCTCAGCAAAGGCCTCACTTTATAACAGGCATCCATCGAGTTTTCTTATTTTAAGATGGGTAAACGTTTTTAAAAATACGGCCAAAATAGGTAAAAGAGGGCTAAGATGGTTAAAAAAGCAGGATAGTGGCAGTAAGAGTACCTGCGGGGGTTCCCCCGTGGTATTTAAGTAGAGAACCTATTGGAACGGTATCCACACTAAAGTAGAGTTCAGTACACTACATTGGCTTTTCCATTTCATTCATAGAATTTAGATTTATGTATGCTCAAGTGACCCCATCCGTACACTTTGTTCCAACATTAAGAATTCCCCAACATCGCGACCGTTCCTAGCATCTAGAATTTTGTGATTCATAGAGTACCTCTTCCCCTGCCATTTTAACTTTGCTGCGGCCCTCATAAAGTACATAATATGTTGAAAAGTGAAGTGACTGCTTTAATTGGTTTCCTTTGCTTCACCGACCTTATTGTTTTTTAAGTTACAGCGCACAAATAACGAACGAGTTGAAAATGGCAAAACTATCAAACAAGCCACTCGCAAATTTATGATGCTAACTTGTTAACGTTACTAAAGGTCAGCTAAAAGGCCACCTAAAAGTCAAATAACTGACCATAACGCAGCAGACAGCTTGTGACATATTTCCATACGCCAACTTAAAACACATCAAACTTAAATACACCGGCTTACAATATCCCAATTTTATCTATATATCACTGACAGTATAATTCGATCGGCCAACACTAAAGCCTTACCTTGGTGTAGTTTAAGGGCCTGTTTAGGAAATTTCCAAGAGTTATAAGCTCATGGCTTTGTCTCTTCAAATGCACAACTTTTCATTGTAAATATCATTTTTCGTTCCATTCAAGCTGCGATAGTCGAATCTACAATCTTTTGCATGCACGGAGGATTGTCACCCGATCTTGATAGTTTAGATCAGGTTAGTATAAACGAATAAGTTCCTTAACGAACGACATTAAAATTTGTCTGATTCATGCTCTTATTATGGTTGTTGCAGTAAAAACGCAGCTTTTCTGCAATCCCTTGTGAAGACTGTTTAAAACCAGCAGTTATTGTAGTAGTAATATCTTAGCATTTGTAAAACGCTGTAGAATACAGATGTAAATATGGCGCTATAAAAGAATTTATTATTATTATTATTATCATTATTATCATTATTTAATTATATTCTGTTCGTCAGGTAACGCCAAGCAGAAGTGAGAATTCGAGTGTTTACTACCGTCTCAAGATACCTTCACAGCTTACTTGATCAGAGCCAAATACAGACTTTCTCATTGTAGAAAGTAACTTCCTAGAGTAGCGTCCGTGCATACCAATTTCGTCGCTACAAGCATACTAGCTAGTCTATACTTCAAAATCCAACGCAAAACTACCTAGTTACTTTTTGTGCCTACCATCCCAAGTTTGGTAGGAGTATTATAGAGGAAAGTTCGATAGATCAACTGTAGCAAATGACAACCTCTGGGAATATTGTAAGCAAGGCATGCCCTTACGGCATTATTTTGTGCATTTGGTGACTCCTGTTACATATGAAATGGTCATAGGGAATTCAACAAATGCAAACAGAGGCAGGTTCAGCTGTTTTGATAACTTTCCTGGTTGAACCGGCGAGCTACCTCTCTAGAAAGCTTACAAAAGGGTATTTGAGTCGCAAACGTCAGTTATGACGTTGTCAAGTTTTGTGTTTAGAATAAAAATAAGGACAAGAGCTGCTAACTTCCTTTCATTGACGCAAATTAGTTGTCTTTGTAGTTTTATTTCACTATAGATATATCATCGATTGCTGTTTGAGGGGCAGGCGTGGGCGGCGAGGGGAATTAAGCTAGCACCACCTATCAGGACTTAATCTACTGGTACCAGTACAAGCAACATACTAAACCGTAGGTGGTAGGGGTCAGCAGATGGTGGGCCTTTGTAAAATCTGTGGGGACGAATCTATATCAAAAGGAATGTGGTGGGCGTTTCTGTTTGTAGCAGTGATGATGCAAGACGAGTGCAGGCGATGCTTCAGCTGTCTTTTGATACCCTCCAGGTCAGGGGTTCTCAAAGTGGTCGATATCTACCTCCAGGGATCGATGGGGCCATCCAGGGGGTCGATGAATTACCATGGGGTCGAGTGGGGGTCGATGAATATCCAGGGGGTCGAAAAGGGGTCGATGAATAACCATGTTCCCGTCCTGTAGTAAGAAAATTACAAAATGTACCTCTACCAGCCCTCCCCATCCCTTCCCATGCTTTTCATCTACTCCCACGCCTCTCCCCGCTCCAGACAGGGCTGATACAGGAATCATTCGTGTTTTTAGTTTCGTTCTGGGGTAGTGATGTTTTTCCCCCGTGGTCAGATCATTAACGCAAACTACTACTACTACTACTACTACTACTACTACTACTGCTACTGTTACTACTACTACTACTACCACCACTACTACTACTACTACTACTACTACTACTACTACTTCTCTTACCACTACTACTACTACAGCTACTATTACTACTACTACTACTACCACCACTACTACTACTACTACTACTACTACTACTACTACTACTACTACTACTACTACTACTACTACTACTACAAGTTTACCTTTCTAGATGTTTTATTAGAAAAAGGGCCAAATGGTTTCTTTCAAACCAGTGTATCTCGTAAGTGCACACATAAAGGTCTATTAACCAATTTCTATAGTTATGTACCGATTACATACCAGCTAGGACTTATCAAAAGTCTGATATTCAGGGACTTTAACATTAACATTACATCATCGGGCTTCAAGAAAGATCTCGAGAAGATCTCTACAATACTTAAACGTAGCAGTTCCCGGCTTCGACGGTTGCCATATATATTGGTAAATTCAAAAGTTATTTGGTCAGCAGATCTGATCAAAACAATGGCAGCTCAGAAGAACCTGTCAACAGCAGATCAGATATTAGTAGCAACGGCAACATCAAGAAATTGTTTGTCCGTATGCAGTTTCTAGGGCAGAAAAGCAAATGGCTCTCCTCGAAAATTGACGAGTTAACTAAGATTCTATTCGAAGAAGGCACTAAAGTTTTATTAGTTTTTAACTCGGAAAGGATTGGAGCATCTTTTTCGACGAAGAGCGCTTTACATAAAAACATTCAGTAATGTGTGGCTTGTTATATAGGCCAAACAATGCGCCACTTAGGGACCCGCATGGCTGAACACTTAGGGAAGATCAAGGGTCTGGCAGACACCCAGATCACAAAGCACCTCAAAGAAAATGTAAGATACAGGGTTGAGGCTGGCCCAGAATCATTTATCATTATTGATAAAGCGCGGGCTCGATATGAGTTAGAAGTCAAAGAGGCGTATCATATCAATCAGTATGGTACCAATAGACTAAAAGTTGTCGTGTTTTTGATTGTCTTTATCTTTATCTTAAAGTGCTACAGCGACCTTTCGGAAATATTATTATTTCCATTAACAAAGGAGAATTCTAACTTATAAAAATAAAAATAATATTGGTCTTGCCTGTCTATCGGGGAAAAATAGACAATCTTATAATCCTGGCAGCTGGGGAAGGGGGAGGAGCGAAGGGACTACCACGTTTTTTGACCATTATTGATACAACGAACTATCCAATACGATTTTAATGCAAAGCGAAGTACCGGGGTCAATACTATCAACCTCAATGTCAAATTTTTCCGTTGACATCCATTCGATTCACTTGCACAGCTCCTACTGAGCAAACAATGCAAATAATGGCAAAAAAACATACTCTGGGCGTTTCAATGACAGATCCACAAATTACGCATTTCCGCTATTAAAAGTTTAATGTAATGCCAATTTCTTACTCATAAGGATATGTAACCGCCTTTTAAAAAAAAAGTCTGTAGCACGGGCTTTGGATTTAGGCACTGACAACTTCATGACATATTCTCCATCCGAGCAGACCTTGAGAATTGACTTTTTACCATCAGTACAAGAAACCTTTAAAAATCATCGGTTTCATGCTTCTTACCACTTTCTAGCTGTTAACATCTCTTGAGCGACTTAAATTAATGAATATCATAAGGGGAATCAGTTCAAATGGTAGAGCGCTCGCTTTGCATGCGAGAAGTCCCGGGATCGATGCCCGGATTTTATAGAAGATGGTCGTAGATATGGCACCCTGAAGAGGGAGTGGCTTAGAAGAATTATTTGGAAAAATCTAAGTGGAAGTCTGCTGTAAGGAAATGTGCTTGGTGTTGCAAATTTTTGAGAAGGTAACACGGTCTAAAACATTAACTGTGGTCCCTGTATGAAGAAGAAGGTTGCAGGATACACCATCAATGGTCATGTTAATGTTGGGGAATTTTATTTTGTAGCTTAATTGTGAACAAATAGTGTTTAGATAAGGAACTGTCACTATCAGCTTCTTGATCTGGAACCGTCGAGACCACATGGACTTGGGATCTTGCTGGACGGAATTAATTGCCACTGCTTGGGGTTGCCCTCGCATACCCGTGAAAATGCACATGCTTGTGGCAGCGAGAGCAAATTTTGCGATTTGCAGGGCACAGTGGGTTTTAGCCCTATGCCCAGAATTTTTACCAGCAAAAACAGACCAAATTGGGAGTGCAGTGAGTAAAAGTGGCCTCCTTTGGGCACTTCAGGGAAGTACCCCCTATCTTGGGACTGCCCATCGGTGTGGAGTTTGCCCGTAATGGTCGAGGAAATGACAGCAACCGAGTCTGACAGTGAGGAAGAGCCAGGTTCTATTTGCGTGGCTTGCCATTCCGCCGTTTCCAAAGTGAGGGCAGGTCTGCAAGCCTTGTCCAATGTCAGCGCTTCCTCTGTCAACAAACGCCTACGAAGTTTGCTGGTACGACATTTATCTATAAGTTGGTCGCAAATGATAGAATCGGAATCAGGAAATTCGCAAGTTTCTGCGAACACCAGTGGCAGTTAAATAAAGTAAAGTTGTTGAAGCCATTTCTTCCAACAAGCGGCTTGAGGGGATGGATCGCCAGATGAGAAGGCCTCCACAGTTGGAACATCGAGTAACGGTTGTGCCATAGTAACGTAAAGAATTGAATTTATCAAGTAATACCCACGAATGTAAACTACTTTATTCTCGTCGCCAGTTATAACGTTTTTATAGCGGTGGTGCCGCAGTAAAGTAAAAATAACTAGTCCTCTCTCGTAAATTCTCTCAACTGATCTATTGACTCATATTACAGGGTATTTATCACTTTAATTAACGTAATTATGGAAATATGCAAACAAAGTAAACACTACAGATAAGAGTTCCTCGAAATCATAATCTCTGCGTCGATGGCTTCCCTTTCATTATAAGAGCTTATAATTTTGGGAGTAGTTATTCACTTCCTGAAAATTAGGTCCTTCAAAAAATTGTGGGGATTTGACCCAAAAATTACAAGTTTACTCTCTCTTGCAAACATACACACATCCAAACATCACGCTAACACATAACAATTATGCAGAGGACAGTACAACGTCCTTAAAACCAGGTCAGAAAAATGAATTTGGATTTATTATGTGTTAGCTTCAGTAACTAACCTGCAATGTTTGGCTTTGCTACTGCAGAACCTTCTAGTTCGTTGGATTGATATGAGCCCCGTAGGTACGGGGAAATATAGGGGATTTTGTATCCACAATTTTCTCTTGATGTACGCACAGTCCAGTAGATTCAAAGAAAGTAAGGGAGGAGAGGGTTGGGGCGTGTGGAACGTAAAAGATCTACATAAGCAAATTTGCAAACTTGACCACCATCTTTGCCGATGTACCACATTGATCCTATGTCCACCTTTGGACTCTCTTGCTTCCATTCATTCGAAAATAGTTGTTTGGTTTTTCCCACATTTCCGTAGAAAAGATCAGGTACTCATAGTTACAGATTAAAAGTGACCGGTTTGCGAACAGTTACTCCAGCAAGGGTCTGGACAGTCTGGTACCGTAAAGAGACAAAAACGGCTAAGGAGGACGGAGCTTTGCTTAAGTTACACAGTTTAACGAACTGCTGGCCTGAAAAGTAACTAGTACGTGGCTCAAATAAAATCATGAGCGACAAGGAGGAAATCTTTCTAACACTTAATGCTTCATCCTTCAGCAGGATGTTTGGGGTGTATGGTAGCCGTGTGCGGAGATACTTGGCCTAGCATTGAATGAGGGAGTTCAGACAAAGGTGATTTACGTTAGTGGAGTCAGTGCCCATACTTACGATAATACGCCTGATCTTCCGTTTCACTCTGTTCATGAGAATCCTTGACCTATATCAAAGAAATATGTTTAATTCTTCACGAAGAAGATACAACCACAAAACAAACATGACGAAATTAGATCATATTTAACGGAAAGTGATTAAGAGCCGTATAGGCCATGATAAATGATCGCATTTTTTAAATCTGTAGCTATTCTGTGATGGAATGAAAGTAATAACACAAGTCAGTACTCCATCTAAAAGTGTGCAAATGCTTCTAAAATGGAATCAATCAATCGCCCTTTAATAAATTGTACATTCCATTAATGACACTAAAATCAAGGAGCTTGAACTCAAAAGCAATTTGGTTGGAGTCAATGGTACAGTTTCTGCTGTCTTAAACAAATGTTTTCCCCAACCGAAATTTCAACGATCAAATCTTCTTGTCGGGTCCATCGCATCATAAGCTCATAATATATCCTAATAAAAGAAGGAACTAGGGGAGTGATTCTAAATATTATTCTTAGAATTTGGCTTCTACAAGATTTACTAGAGAATGTTTTGCTCGAGCATCAACCTTAACGGCGGTTTTAAGATTTTGCGCACGATTATAAACGATTATAAACAGGATTAGAATTGCTTCTCACTTCGAATACATTAGTGTGTGATCTAACACGACGTCATACACGTATCTTTTTCACACAAGTGATCATCATCGATCATCATCAACTAGATCTTTATCTAACACATGATCGACCCCCGTAAAATAACACATGTACGTACGACTAAATCATGGTTTCATCCAGCTTTTCCCCATAAATTCTAGGTCCCCCAATGTGTAAAATTTACTCAGGTCCCCCCATAATTTGGTGCACCATAAAAATTTGAGTTACTTCTCGTAAATCAGGGTGGACCCAAAAAAGGAAAAGTCTGGGTTCACTTAATGAGATGAGAATGACCAGTGCGGCAGTTGAAACTAAATGATGGTTGTTGAGACTTAGAAGATTGTGCTACTTGAGAGTCATCTTATTAAAACGTTGGGATAAAGGTATGAAATGTATGTTTCGTTATTTTATGGACAGAGAAGATTTGCCTCGACCTGTAGCATTTAAGAGTGCACAGTCCTGATCCTAATCCTTAGTAATTTTCGTCTGAGTTTGTTTTGTCGAACAGTTCGCAACGCCCGCACTTTACTTAGATAGGACTTGAGGTGTTGATTCAAATCCCATTATTTACAGAAGCTCCTAAAGCAAAAGTAAAGAAATGAGGACCATTGTCTGAAAAGCGTCGTGATGGTACTCTTTGACAACTAAAGATCTCTATGAGATTTTGTATAACAGTAGTGCTAAACCCTTCAGAATCTGGTACAAGTTTAAATAACTGAATAAAATTTATCTACGTCAGTGAGATACCATTTACATATTTGATCCCCGGTGGTGACATATTTCCATTTCTCTAGTGTTCTTTTCATAAGATATTATTTGTTGCTCAAGGCCCAGAGTTTTATGCTCAACCTTCAGCCATTTGGTTTATGGGACCTCATTTGCAATATAGAACCCTTACTCATGCGCCTTCTAATTATACATAGAGGATTTGGTGTTCTTGACGACATTTATAATTTCTTGGTTTAATAACTGGCCGATAATAAGGTTTTCACAAGTTCATGATGACCTTTAAAGAATGTCAAACAATGGTACTCAGAAACGCAAATGATGGTGGACAAGGTGGAGGGGATGGAGAATCCAAGAATCTTCAGTAGGAGAACTTTGAAAATGTTCCAAAAAGATCCATTTTCCTTTCCATGTTTTTTCCCTTGACATTTGATGGTGCAAAGACTACGTTCTCAGATTAGTCACAGAGAATAAAGGGTTTTAGTATTTAGCCTCGTTCATTCTATTGTTTATATTGACAAATAAGACTACATTTTTATGAAACTTTAAGATTTTGCTTTGGGGCTAAAAGAGGTTGACATAAGCTGTGTTAAATGCAAAAACGACTAGGCTAGGCATGTAACGACAATCAGGCATGGAGCGGGTGGTAATGGACAACATAACAGATATGGAACGTCAGTAAGAAAATATTGATACACGGACTTAGATGCACTGAATTATACGCAATATTGCATTTGCATGCAATCAAAGTACAATATACTCACAAAGTGCCCATGCCAAGCATGTCAAAGATGATCAAGGGTAGGCTCTCAAGGCATATATGGGACATCAACATTTAATGTGTTCCTCGCCAGATTGCTGAAAAACCCCTCCTTTAACGTCTTGCAGTTACCAACTTTCAGATTTTTGTTTCTTACTTTAATGGGCAGATTGTACAAGTTAAAGGTGCAGCTATTACTTGTGATCTGAATTAAAAAAATTTGACGTTTCAAATGCATGGCTGAGATGATTCTGCCTTTTAATATTGAGATGCTATTCCAAAGTTATTTAAATTGACCGTAGATGGCACTGTAGTCATGCCTTGACTAAAACACTTGGGCTGATGAAGAAAGCAAGAAAACTACCAACTGAGCTAGGTGACCTTCGATGTTAACATACTTTTATTTCTCTAGTCGCCACATTAGCTCCCAATCATCCTAAAAGTATGTTAACATCGGAGGTCACCTAGCTCAGTTGGTAGAGCGCACGCCACGAAAGCTTGGGTCACGGGTTCTATTTCTATTTCTCTAGTTTTCTTTTCAAAAGTTGCATTTCAAATCCTTTCTTTCGATGATAATATTTAAAGTAGGATATCAGTTTCCATTTTAAAGTGTAGCAACTTTTAAGGAGGGTGGATTCCTTTTTGATACACAAACAGTGCTACGCTAAGGTATTTTCTTCTGCTTTTAGCATGTAAACAGAAATCTTTGCTTTCACACTGTTTACAACCAGTGGCGGACACTTTGTTGCGAGGGGATGCGATCGCCTCTTAATTAATCTTCAAAAATAAAAAAATAATAAATCCATGCAGAAATGCCAGAAGGGAAAACGATTTTAGCAGCTGTATATATTTAATTATTGTGGAGATGACGTCTCTAATTTAATCATATTTTATATGCGAGACCCCTTTTGAGAAAAGCCAAAGTATGGTTTCTCCCCCTTCCCCCGCATTTACACAATGTCTAGTCACTGTTTGCAGCCCACAGCCAAGTCATGGAGTTGGCAGAGTTTGTGGCAAAGAAGTGAAATATCTGATGGTTGTATAAAACGGTTTTGAACTTCCTTTCCGTTCTAGTTTGCTACGAGACAACCGTTCTATCAAAAGGGAATTTTGCATTTTCTGTGTCAAGCTTAGAAGCGAGTAAGCCCACGAAGTGCACCTGGAGGATCCTAGCATCTGCAGGAGAAACCATCATTCTTACATTTTCATATGCTTTCTTTAAGTTTTCATGTCGTAAGGTGTCTTTACAGATCAGAGAAGGGAAGCATGGACAAGGAAAATTACTGCATAGGTTCTGCAAGAGAAAGAAAAATCCAAGTGAGTTAACAATAAGAGCGCAGAGCATTTGGATACAGTTTAATTACGGATACAAATATTTCTATGGAGGAAAAAAAGATATTGGAGTCAAGTTGAACTACAAGGGTTAGTTTTAAAATTGGCTTTCAATTATTTTATTTGATTGGTATTACCACTGGCATTGTGATGATCACAGCGGTGTTCATTGCTGTAGATCTATCATCATCATCATCATCATCATCATCATCATCATTATCATCATCATCATTATCATCATCATCATTATGATCATCATTATCATCATCATCATCATCATCATCATCATCGTCATCATCATCATCATCATCATCATCATCAACTATATCATCACCGTGGTCGTCGTCGTCATCATCATAAATATCATCATCATCATCAATATCATCATCATCAATATCATCATCATTATCATCATCATCATCATCATCATCATCAATATCATCATCAATATCATCATCAATATCATCGTTATCACGATCATCGTCATCATTATCAACATCATCATCATCGTCATCATCAGCATCATCATCATCATCATCATCATTATCATCATATGATAGTAAGGGTGCCCAATTCTCATCCTTACCTAAAACATCCAAGCTTACTCTGAGTTGCAATCAAGAGAGGTACCTGATGCTCAAGAGAGCCTAATGGGGCTTCTAAGATATATATCAGATAATATGTAGCTCATCGTTAATTAGGACTTGGAAAGATCATCATTGGTTCACCATGCACTTGGCCTTGTTGTCAAACACCTTAAGATGATGATTTAAACAGGTTGCTGACCCATTTGCTACCAGTATTTTTATGATGGATAAATAAGTTGCAGTTATTGCTGTCCACATTACTGTATCCAGTTCCAGTGTATTACTTCAGTTTCCAATCTTAAAATGCCTTATATATTTGAGAACCTCTAACAATTTTCCCAGTGATGAATTATTTTAGTAGTGGTTTATTTGGGGTTTTGTTGGTCTTTTGATTGGTATATAAGGAGGAGTCCATTGTTTAGTGTTTTATAGTTATTTTTACTGTTATTATACCACGTCTTATTATTTTGTAATGTTTTTAACAGTCTGTAAAAACAAAGAAAAGGAAGGCAAAAGATGAAGAATTTGACAGTGGATCTGAAGGACTAAGGTATAGTGTGGTATTTTTTAGTACAAAAAGGTTTCCATAGAGACTATAAGAGAGCCGAAGTACAGTGGTATTTGTTGCACAATAATTTTTCCTGTTGCATTATACAGAGATTTCATACTAGTGAGAAAGTTAAGTGTATTTCCAATGGGATTGGTTTGCTTAATTAGCTAACTGTGTTTACTGTACCATAGTTTAAAATTCTGTTATTAACTTGCTGGATTGAGATGTGTTTAATGTGTCTTTGTCAGATTATGTAGGTAGGATTCTTGTAACTGTTACTCACATGTTTATATGTATATGTTAGCTAAAGCTGAGCTAGCTCGACCTGATAGGTAGATATAGTTAGCTAAGAATGCATATATGCTTGTTTTATTCAGTTTTCTAAATATCTACTACCATCATATAAACCCAGTACTTGGATAAACCTTTAAGTTGATGCCTCTATAAACAAGACAGTGATATATATACTGCTTGGCCCAACAGCAGATCAATTAACATTGGTTCAACATATTTATTTATTGTCAGTTTTAGTTATTATGCTATAAGCACTTAATCCTAAAATAGCTTTTTCTATGATTTGATGTCTAGCATTACATGTCTCTGCTCTACTGTTAACAAGTATCAGTATCAGTATTTTATAGGCTATAATTTCAGACTCATTGTCTGTTTCCCATGTGGGCTGCCCATGTCTTAATCCATTCTTTGTCCAGGTTCTTCTTCATACTACAAACAGAGTCACAGTTGATGACTCAGTCGCTCAAACTATTTCAACTATATATTGATTACTCTTTGAGAGAAAAACTTTTGCCTTATCCTAGTTTGGAATCTTTGCTTCTTTAATTTCCATTTGTGTTCCCTTCCAGCATCATTTATACTGAAGAATGTTTCCGATCTCACTTTCTGTTTACCAGACATTATTTTATAAGTTACCATAAGATCTCTGAAAGTAGCTGCAACAGCAATTAAAACGAGTAGCTAGTATCGAAAACCTATTAAGTGATGCACAACTTACTTGAGTATCGCAGACAGGGTCTATGAAACACAACGCCTTGATCCTAAATTCAACAAAAATGTATTTCACCGATCGTATTTTTTATCAGGATTTCTTGCAAGGTCATAGTATAATAGAATGAATTATGAATTCTCCACCTTGGGAAAAGGGGACACTAATCTGCATGTTGATGCGTTGTCATGTTTGTCCATCTACTCTTCGTCCCTCTCAACCCTCGCCTCTTTATTACAAAAAGATAAACTATGATGGTCAGAATTGCGGATCAAGTTGATAAATAATTCTGATTAACTAATTTATTTTTGTAAAACTTTGTTATGTTACTGGCATTAGAATTTAAAAGTGGGATAAAACCTGGTTACACAGTGTCACGATGCCAGTGGTGGCTCAGTCGCCCCCTAAAACTATATATATCATATATATATATATTATATATCATAGACTGCTAATATTACATTATTGGTCCTACTTCAGACCGCGTCTCAAAGAGGGAGCATTGGATCTAAATTTGTTGCCTTGGAGATTTCGTATTTAGCTAATCACATAGGAAACCTTTAGTGTCAAGTGATTGAGTTTAGTCTAAGTACTAAATTTTCATCTGACAACAGGTAGAGGCTAGAACGAAGAATTTATAAGCTCGGTAGACCTTAAAAATGATTGTTATTGCCAGGTAATTTTAATCTTTTAAACGGTTTCATGAGTAAAAATGGGGTATAATTCTCATGCAATACACCTGACTGTCTATCGTCTACCCAAAAGCTTAAAGTCTCTTGTGATTAAAGCCGATGAGTAATGAAGAGACCAAGACTGTTCCAACAAGGAGCTCAGTAGACAAGAAAAGACCTTAATTGGAATACAGATAAAACTGCACGATACGGTTCATTGTCGTTGTAAAAAGATTAAAAGCTAAACCACAAAGTGTTAGGATTTGCATAACTTCGGAAATGTTGATAATTGCTTTAGTCACATCCACGTGACAAGCCAAAGGTAACTGGTTTTATGTATTGAAATCTAAAAATAATAATGGTTGACCGATATAATAAGATCAAGCAAAAGATCCAACATTCCAATTCCACTACGATGCACTAAAGTTTGAAACGTTTACTCTGGTGTTAGTTTAAGTGTTATTAAAAGATGTCAAACTACAGCTAGCATTGTCAGTTAGAGCTGCTTCATGTCAAAGTGATCGCACTATAGTGTGATTCTAGACAGATTTTGTGCTAACTTATCTAATTATGTATGGCATGTTACTATTTATTTCCTCTTGGTAAATACACCCTTTCATCTTATTATCGGTGACATGTTTTTCTTGGCTTATCTCGTCCGCTTATAATACTCGTTTATAGGACTCCTAGAAATCATAGAAATGACAGAAGTCAGAAATCATAGGAATCATTAAAGTATAATTTTTAGGCCCACCTACCAACCGGATATTATGATGGGTGCAAGGGTATCAATGGTGAAAACGTAGGACCACGAGGAATCGAACCCCGTCCTTCAGTGCTGCAACGTGATGTGCTACCATTACACCGTGGTCCCCTACTATTGAGACATAGAAATTTGGGATGTCATTTGTTTCGGTTGACGTCACTACACAGCCCCCTTGCTAGAGGTGAAGGCATAAGGCTCGATTGTTGTGTTGTCTCTGTTAGCTAACCCGACTCCAGTGGCGAGTTAGTTGAGTTGCGATGCTGGCGTCGTGGGTTAGAGAGAGAGTGTGTGTCTGTGTTGCTGAGCTGATGCTGGGCGCTGTAGGCTGAGGAACGTGTTCAGATTTCGGGTCACGATTTGACATGGGCGACTGATGATATAGAATGAAAAGCTCAATGGTGAAAACGTAGGACCACGAGGAATCGAACCCCGTCCTGCAGCATTGCAACGTGATGTGCTACCATTACACCATGGTCCCCTACCATTGAGACTTTTCGGATGTCATTTGTTTCGGTTGACGTCACCACAAAGGGAGGGGTCCATTCCTTCTTAGTTAGTTGACAGACAAGGAAAAGAAAGTGTGATAAAAGACGCCAAGAGGGAATTACAATTTGATGTTTCGTCTTTTCTTCAAGACAAAGTCAGATCTGTACACAGGGTGCAACAGCGCCGGTAAACATTGGCACAAACGTATAAAATGTATGTGTCGCTAAACGCGAGAAGCATTTTTGGAAATAGCCTGGATGGTATGTTACGGTGGGGATATTGAAAGGAGGCAAATACGATGGAGATAAAAGTAGCTAGAAGCACAAGGATTACAAATGAAGAGGAAATTAACTATAGCCTGAAAATACTAGCCCCTTAAAATACTAAAGGAAAAGAAGCCATAAATAGAGCTATTATTCTTTGTGTGAAGTTACTCGACCAGTTCATTGAGAGACTCTGATTTCAGTACCCCTGTTCTACGAATTTGTCTGCCCCTGCCAATAGCAACAGAACTCGACAGGGCCTGCTACTTCTCTTTGTCCTTTGTCATACTGACCATTCTCATGTAAAAACGACCCTTGTTTTGGAGGCATAAGCATGTTTCCTGCGTGATGGCCTTTTCTTCTGTCTTCCAGGGGGTCTAGTGGCTTGCTTCTGAACCTGGTAACTGCGATTGTGTATATTCCAACTACCCGTGATTTGTTACTTAGCCGGTTTAGGAATCATTCCTAAGAATACGTTCTCATTTTTAGCAGTTTTTAACCATCCCCGTCCCCAGAGTTTCTTTAGTCGTACATACTTTACTTCGAGTACACGTACTCTTTAAATGATCCCGCGCCTAAGTGTTTATTTACGATTATTTTACTATAGAGTAAATGCCCATCAGTGGATCTTCGATTGAGGGACTGACCTATTTGGATTTGTGGAAATATGCTTTATCTAGGTTCAACATGTTTCAAACTGTGCTTTCCAGTCCTCGATACAATTGCTTTCATAGTATTTTCCCGTAACTGCTGCTGACGTTTCTAATCTACTATCTGCGAGTATGGCCTTCCTCCAGCGTTAACATCGGAGGTCACCTAGCTCAGTTGGTAGAGCGCACGCCGCGAAAGTGTGGGTCACGGGTTCGATCCCCGGTCGTGACATATTTTCTGTTTTTCTAGTGTTCTTTTCAAAGTGAATATATTAAATTGGACAGCAAGTTTAATACTAGGGAGAACTACTAGGAGTTTTGGAATCATTCTGTCTTGTACCTTTACTAAAATACACAATAATGGCCTCTCGTGATTATGTATCTTAGAAAACGTACAACATATTAAGACAAATTGATTGCACAATGTCATATATTTAAAAGTAGACCCATCACCGAACGTTTGACAATCTAATAGAGACATTTCCGTACTGTGAATAAACTAGCTAATTAATTAATCCGTCAATAATACTAAAAGTACTAAAAATGCAAAAAGTACTAAAAGTGCTAAATCATGGGTTATTACTTGACCGAAGTGAAACAAACAAGAGACAGGGTAGAGCGATAAGTAAACAAGGAACTGTTGTGTCCGAAGGGTTCCTTTTTGGAAAATTGCGATAGTTTTAATTTCATGGTAGCGTCGATGAAATTTTCAGCATAGCCATTACAAGAATGTTTTAGGCAACTTAGTGTTAAAAGTGTCAAATGTGAAAAGCTCTAAATTCTATTATTCTACGGTGCCAGCGTTGTTGCTGTTATCATTGCGATGATTCCGATGCTATTGCTATGTTTTCATATTACAATCACGACTGTCATTTTGCTACTGTAGCACGTACGTCACAAATTCTTCAAGCTGTGTTAAACGGGATTAATTCAGTTTGCTGAAGCCTCCTTTTTTGCGCTAGCTGGTGCCAGTTGTTATGTGGTCGGAGTGCATTACTGCCAGAGACGCTCACGTATTATTCAAGCACTTTTCAGCCACCTGGTACGTGTATACGCGAGTAATCCGGAAACACTCTTTAGGCTTTGGCGACCTTGGTTACGTGGTGGCAACGATTTTCTCTATACAGTGATTTCTTGATGACACTGAAAAATGTCTACACTATAGGATGTGTCAGACAGAGTTTGTTAAAGAGTTTTGATAGATAATATTAACTTTCAAAGATAGTTAATAGAGAGAGTCCTTTTCTCGATGAGAACCATTTAACCAGTAGGATTATTATAAGCATCTCGTAGAAAATACTGTGCTGAGCATGTGGTTGCCACCACGTAACCAAGGGCGTTCTAATTCGTGGCTTAGTAACGTAGATGGTGCCTTTGACTTCTACGATGCTAAAACTTCCCATTTGACAGGTTCACCTAACCGTCCTTGCTTTGTCGCTCACGTGCGCTTATGTCAAAAGGTCGGGTTAATGAATGTTTGAACAATAAGCTAAACATTGATGTAAATAATAATCTGATGATCATAAAGTGGAAAAAATATATCAATATGTCTCTTTCTTTAAAGAGCCTTAGCTAGGCTGTCATTTGTATAAGCAAATCACAAAGAGGTCTCTAAAAAATGGCTCTAAGTCAACAACGGAAACACAGGACAGCGTTAAAAATAAGCAGGGGTAAAAAAGGTAATAAGAAGAGCGCAATGCTACTTCTGCCAGTTTATCCATGACCCTCTTACTATCAAGGCCATATTTTTCTAGCAGTTTTTCAAAATTGGAAGCATTAATAATAATAATAATAATAATAATAATAATAATAATAATAATAATAAGCATTAATAATAATGGTAATAATAATAATAACAATCAGTGAGAGACGGTCCTACTGGGCGGTTGAGCCTGCTTCATGGCTTGCTTCTCTTTCCGGTAGCTTAAGCTGATAGGCGTTGCCCCTGGATACCCCAGCTGCCATTTATTAGGTAGCCTGTCTGGTGGCGTTCTGTTTTTTTTAGGGTAGTTTCAAAATCGAGCCCACTGCTTATCCGGGGTCTT
The DNA here is from genome assembly GCA_010016025.2 of Alatinidae sp. Z8VKAUB7J3. Classification (NCBI taxonomy): domain Eukaryota; kingdom Metazoa; phylum Cnidaria; class Cubozoa; order Carybdeida; family Alatinidae; species Alatinidae sp. Z8VKAUB7J3. The sequence goes on from JAAAKM020073195.1 coordinate 56,149,652, forward strand.
TGATTGAGATATTGCCTCGTGGGCTTGCTATCTGCCCGGCAGCCTTGAACCAATCCTAAGTGCAACCGATGTCTGCCCGATGTCTGCCCGATGTCTACCGATGTCTACCGATGTCTACCGATGTCTACCGATGTATGCCCGACGTATGCCCGACGTATGCCCGACGTATGCCCGACGTATGCCCGATTCCATGAAAAGGTTTCGTTGGTGTACTGACACTAGATCAATATCAAACATATGACGTTATTTAAGGTAATCTTAACGACGTTGTAGTGACGTTAAAACTACGTAGTTTCATCCACTGAAATGTAACGTTGGGTCACCTTTCATAAGTAAACAGTCAACGACGTCGATTCATCGTAAGAAGTGACGTCAGTTCAAAGTTGAGTCGATATCGAAGTGCTGGTTGGTAAGTCCAGGATGGTTTCGCTCTCCGGAAACATTTGCCTGTGTACGAATTTTGGACAGGAGCTAGTACAATAAAGATATCGCTTATACTCTTCTTGTTTCGGATGCCACTTGTTTCGATTCATGTCACTACACTTTAAGCATCACCTTTCTTGCATGTACAAATTCTTCATAGTGATGATGATGCTGTCTCATCTAGTACTGCGTAGTGCTTTATACGTGGCTAAACCCGAAGCCAATGATAGAAAGGGTTGGGCAGTCATGGCAGCCAATGTCTTAAGACAAGACAATTAAAGAAGAAGAAACCCGAAGCAAAAACGGCCTTGGTTACATGGTGGGAACGACATAGTCAAGACAGTATTTTTTATCAAATCTTCTAAATATTTCTACAGATTTGGAGTTGATACGCATGAAACGATTCCCTTGAACAAATAAACTTATATATCAATTAAATCTATTAAAATATGTAACATATCTTCCGCGATACCTCTAATAGCGTATAATGTTTGAAGCGACATGAAGAAAACACTCTATTAAAGTATGTCGTTGCAACCACGTAACCAAGGAAGTTATGGCCCAATGACCGTTTCCGGTTTAATACGTATAGTGTTGGACGCAATTCGTCCTTAGTGCTTGCTCCTGGACACTACACAGAAGTGCGTAAGCAGAAACGTTTTGGTCTCCCACTCTGCGCCATACCAGATATTTCCCAAATTAATTTCTTTCTCGCATTTGCTTTTCTTAAAGTGGGGTGGTCTTGCACATCTTATATAGAGCCTCATTTGAGATTAGGCTGTCTGGCCACTTATGCCCGGTGATTTCTGAGAGTATGAAAGTAAAATGTAGCAGGTTAAAAGTAAATTGTTAGGAGCCTGACAAAGAGGTTTTTGCCACAGTGGTAATGATTGCCTAGTTGTTACGGCATCAATTTGAAATAGCAATCTCTTTTTAGTTATTAAGATGAGACTGTAAAAATGGCAATTTGAATAGAGAGAAATGTAGTAAACAAGAAAGTCAGGCCTTAAAAGTTGCAATTAAGACCACGAAAGGGACGAGGCAAGCATTTTTTCTCCAGTTTCCAAGTTCTTTAACTCCTGAACTCTAAATTATTTATACAATGCCGTCGTTCCCTTAAAAGTTAAGATAAAAATTTTTGTTAGAAAAAAATTGAATGTGGCTATTTGTCATAAATATATAAACATGAACTAAATGTGGAGAAATGAAAAATATTACTTCAAATTAAGCGTTGCATAAACCCTACCAAAACAACACTCCTTTTCCGAATTTCCAATCATGCATAAAACTGAATCACTAATGTTTAAATTTTCACAAGTTAATTAAACGATTCTTTAGTTTTTGCACTTTGGTTAAAGGTTTCTAAAAACGTAACATTTTGTTGTACGTGTGCGTGTACAAACGTTTACTGAATATTGGAAAGATAGATGGAAAGAAGCAAGAAATGGAGACTTGCACGTCGAAATTTGCGCAATATTAAGCTAAAGTTGCCAAACAAATATTCCAATGATAAAAGAACCTCACCAAAATTTGAAGGAATACCTCGAGGAAGCTTGCAAAGAATAAACGAAGTAAGGCAAGCTGCTTTTAACGTGAGAAACCTTACACCAGCCGCTTCAGAAGTGGAATTAGGGTCTCGGAAAATGTTTGATATTGATGACAATTTTCGATACCATTTTATATATTGTAATACCGCAAAGGAAAGAGCTCGCCTTAAGAGAAAGACTTCATCATATAGAGCTTATGAAGCACGTTTTTCCCGTCGCGTAGCGTTCATTCCGACCGTCGCTTCTCTGTTTAGATTAGTTAACTTTGAGTAAAGCTCAAAGGAGTCGTCTATTTAGTGTTCAGAATTAGCGGATAGTTTTACTTGCATTGAGTGCAGAAATCATCATTTTGTCATATTACACTGCAGATAGAGTACTAAAATGATGACGTCACAAAAACTACGTCAATGTGGTAGCCTTGCCACCAAGTACTTGTTTACAAAATTTTTCATTCAAACCTCATATCAACTGCGAGAAACGAGTGTTTGTTTGAATTTGCATGACGCATAAAGGAAACAAATTTTTGTTCAGTTCATAAATTGATGAACTACTTCTATATAACAAGGTTTCGATATGCGCGATCCAAAGTTTGAAAGGACATTTGTCTATGATTGCTCTAGATATCGCTCTTAAGGCCTATTCACACGATCAGATCCGTCTGTCAGATCTGCCATCAGATCGATTTTTCGGACACCCATCAGACCATTTAACAAGATATTGACCTGAAAAACAAAATCCAGTTGGTTTGAGTTACGAGCTAGCGACGTTAACCTGTTGGCATCTCTTGTAGGAAAGTTTTGAAGAATCAAGCACTTTTTATCAATAATGCAATCATGAGGAATATTTTTTGAATTTATTAGACTTGCATAGTAGCTGCGTTTAAGGTAGATTATGCCCAATTTTGTTCAAATCGTTGAAGTGAGTGTTGGCACGTTATCTGCGCAATCGAACCCATTTGTAAAATTTGGTAGAGAAATGGATTGGAGACAAAATTTCCTCTTTTATATGATCTTTTAATATAGTATTACCCATTTAAGTCATATATTGGGTGACACATAATGCATGTAATAATTATGATAGATGCTACTATAACACGTAACGTAAAAAAGACTTTGTCTTAACATATTTCCCGTCTCAGGATACTTGAAGTATGGGATTATATTTCAGAACAATGTATTCATATCATGAGAGGACACACTGACGATATTGAAGTAAGCACATAACTATAATACTTAACTTCATGATCTACCTAACTACTACCGTGTACGGCAATGTTTCTCAACGGGGGTTAGAGGACCCACCTAGGGGGTATTTGATATTTCAAAGGGGTCAATTAGAGGCAAGGGGTACTACGGGGATCCAAAGTATACTGGAGTAATGGAGATTTTTCAGCTAATTGTTTTTTTGTGGCAGATTTCCTGACTATCTAATTAATTTCACAAGGCTGGTAGTATATTGGTAGTTTGCATAAAAAACACCGCGATCTAAACAACAACAACTAAAGCTTTGTAGCTACTTTTCTTCCAAACTGATAAATTTTTCGTGTCGCACCTCGTAACAAAGTTAGAACTCGTTATTAGGAGTTTATTGTGCATTTTACACTAGTTAATAATCTCTCTCTGTACTTTTTGGATCTTCAGGGCACTGTTTATGTTTCCTCTATCATGGTATGTTCAATCTCTGCTAGCATATAGTCCCGCTGCTTGGCTGATGATGTTTGCCCTATGCTTACCACCACGTGCCTGGACCCACCTACACCATACCTCTACCTCCTTGGTCCACCCTTTGGTACTAATACCGATCATAACTTTACTCCACAATCGTAATGATGAATTAATGCAAGTAGGCCAAGCAGCCATTTCAGCCCACTGTCGAATTTGAAATAGTGATTTCCAACTCATGAATGAAAGAGCGGAGGGGTCAATACGCAAAAATTGCAGCCACTCAGTGTCATTTGTGATTCCGCTCATTTTCGTGGAACAGTCGAATTTTTATTTTTTATTTTTTTTGCCACGATTATAGGCTTCATTATTTTTGTTACTCCTTTTTGACATGAAATAGTAGTTCCTGTCTCCAGTGTATCCCATTTAACCAAAGCGAGGCTCCCCTCTATAATAAGAGCCGGTAAACGTTTCTCTTCGGTCTTGGGGGGGGGGGGGGGGGGTTAGTGAGTATTTGGACGGATGTATAAAAGCAATTTTTCTCTCGCAATCGGTGCCTTATTGCGCTCGCAAGCTCTTTAGCATTCGCATTTGCCAGGACAAGGCAGTCAACAGAAAATGGGCAGGTACGGATAGAGACGGAGAGGTCAAGAATTCGTGAAATTGTGCAAACATCCTTTGTGACCCTTTAGACAGTAAAACATTACAAAAGGCTAGTTGTAAAACCTCCAGCTAATTAATGTAATTCATTAAAATAATTGCTTCATATAGCAACTCTGTTTCACCAACAATGACCGTTACTACAAATATTTTGGCTTTTGCCCAACATACTTGTTACTTTACCTACAATCTTACTGCATCTAAACCAATTCTATGATTTGTGCTTATGTTACAAGGATCCAAATGGCGTGGAGCAAGAGAGTAGAGGCAGACATTGAGAATACTGCGAAAGGTTTTTAAGACTAAGGGGCATATCACAAAGCAGTCAATAAGTTGCTTTCATCATCATCATGATTATTATAATCATCATCATCATCATCATCATCATCATCATCATCAGCCATTCATGCTGAAATTGGAGGCAGACCTTGAGAATACTGCGAAAGTTTTTTAAGACTAATATCACAAAGCAGTCAATAAGCTGTTTTCATCATCATCATCATCATTATTATAATCATCATCATCATCACAAGTCATTCATGCCACTGCTGGTAGGTGGTAGGTGAAAATTTTGTCAACGTACCAAACAAGGACATACAGTAGATGTATGATCAGGTAGAATAGAGGTAAATGTGAATTGGTAATGCTTAGTTGCCATTGCAATACAAGTTCTGAGTTCCTAGTTTTAGTCTATGAGTCAACCGAAAGATTGAAAACAATTACGACAGTTAGTAAAGCTCTTTGAAGAGCCCCATCCTTGGTCTTCCTGGACAAAAATTTCAAAACTAGTTACGAGTTCCACTGAGTACAGGCTTGATGTCTTACCGTGTTCAAGGACGCATTTATATTGTAAACATTACAATACACATAAGGAAGGAAGACGTAGCTTGTAATATTTATTGGAAGGACAAGATACACGAGATACAGAGAAGGAAAACTAGAACAGGGGGGGGGGGGGGATCAAATGGACAGTCTGTATTGGATAGCTATGGAATTACACCTCGCGTGTTCTTCACATTCCTTCTAAACTTCTACTCTGAGATAAAAAACACAAGATTGGGAAATCAATATGCCAATAATTGTCAATAAATTAAGTCTGTTCCATTCTCTTTTTTTAACTTGAGAAGAGCGTTAGCAACTGTATATGGCCATATCAGATAGATTTGCCAACCGAGTCTTCTCTTAAGCGCTTGTTCAGTTTACTATGTAGAGGTTAGATACAGATTCTACATAGTTTACGATGGCAGCCTACAAAGGTTGGCCGGAACCTGGCCGTTCAAAAAGGCAAACACTTTGCCTTTCACCGTAAATGCTAATCACCTCACAACGATAGTTGAATTATGAAATAACGGTAGAAGCCATGTACATTTTAACAACGACGTCAAATTCGAAAGTAGTAACGTTCAAGAGGGAAGCTGCGCGTTACAGTATTAATTTTCTTACCTTCTCCTCTACATGACTAACAACAACTGACTATTAAAACTAATTACACGTGATTATATATTGTACGTAAAGATTACGTCATAACGGAAATAATCACAGGGAACCTTGACAATATAACATGTAATAAACAAAGTGTCAAGAAATTGATGACCACTGGAGGTACATTTGAAGCATGAAAATGATTCATCCATCACATGATATGTAACAGATAATATTGTACAAGAAGTCAGCATCTATGTTGAGGATCAAGTAGTATTCATTCTATTCAATATCAGTGAGGATTAAGGGAGCTTACACACTAAGTGGTATATGCGACGTGGCATGCGACGTGACATGTCACTTGGGAATGAACCTATACAAAAGCACTAAACCTTTCACACCGAAGTGGCACGCCAGGTGGCAAATGCGTAGTGCCACTTCTGTGCCACTCGAAAAACAGATCAGACAGTTTTTCAAAATCATGTCACGTCGCATAGTTGCTTTGCAGCCTATCAGGATAGTATTTGCTCACATCACATGATCCGCTTGGCATATGAAGACTAGGGTAAAGACTCGCTTATCTGTTTTCGTTTGTTTGGAAGGATACTCAACTGTCAACACTTTCATGGAACCCGTGGCAAGTCCAGTGTGTTTTGTTAGGTGGTAGGTTATCAACTCAGGCTAAAGTTCTCTAATTAGACAAACGAATACAGAACAATTTGGTCTCTATCCTCGATGAAGAATCTTTTTATGAATTGCAGGTTTTTTTCAAAAAGTTGATATTGTATAATTTACATAGTTGATATATGTTGTGAGTTCAATTTAGGTATGCTCGTAAAATATCGCTCGCCGTACAAATGGTCTCGGCCACTTTATACTGTAAATGACTGCAAAGTGAGGCAATTATATACCGACTTCCGAGCAGACTTAGGTTATAATACATCTCTTCTACTTAGAGAATCTATGTAGTATAACAACGCGTCCCGAAAGAAAGAGTACTGTTCGTTCTTTAGCCCTCGTGCACCTTAGAATCCTACCTCTGTAAGTAAGGCTTTACAATGGCCGCTAAATCACGAAGGACATTTTTTGGGTATAGTTTAAGGCCCCTTCAAACTATAAAGCGTTGTGCAAGTCAACATTCCCTGTCTGATATGAGATGTACCCACCATCTCCTTTTACGTTTTCTCCTACCAACTATCACACGCATAAGAGCAATAACATTGTCTTCCTAAAAGGAATGCATCTTTCTACTGTGCAAGTATTTTTCAAACATGCGACGTGGCATATGCCATTTAAATCTGAAATCTCAGTTTCGCGTGGCATTTGTGGCGTGGCATCTGTGACATGGCGTCTGCGACGTGGCCTTTGCGACGTGCCGCTTCGGTGTGTAAGCTCCCTGTAACAATTTTAACATATATTATGCGCTATTTCGCAGATGATGACATCATTAAAATGCGATACATTTCAACCTAAATTCGATGAAATGTTTATTACAGAACCGTTAAAGCAATAAAAGACTGCAAAGCAGTATGATCTCAATCAAAGACCCCTGATGAGCAGTGGGCCCGACATTGAAACTACCCTAAATAAACAGAAAAACCACCAAACAGGGTAACTAATAAATAAAGATTACCGGCACAGCTCTATGCCGAATATAAAGCAATAAAATAGGCCTGTTCCCCACTTTTCAAGAAACTGATGAACTTTTCTGATTCATTTAATACCACTAAATGTACACCATAATGATATCAGCAAAAACATGGCAAGTCCGAAAGCATGACACCCCCAAAATATGACAAGCCCGAAAAAATAACAAGGTTCAAAATAACTCTCACGTGCTTCCCAATGCATCCTCATTTCGTACATAGTTTACCTTGTAGTCATGAAGTCTGACACAGTCTTGTTCAGTAATTGAGACATTGTCCACACGTCCATCTACATCACTGGCGCTTTTTATACTCATTCCCCATATCGAAAAGACTTTTGTCCACGGCTAGCAGCATCATAGCATCTTAGTACACCAAACACATATTTTCTTTGCGTTGAGGAATGACAGTTTCCGTTCAAAGATGCCGAATCGGAAATTTCTTTAAACGGACGTAAACTCTCTTCTACTGCAATTCGCAACACTGTATTTAGCTAACAAGCGCGATCTTCAGGCCGCAACAGACGTGTTTCACAAACAGCAAACGAGGTGATCTTTACCCGATAATCACAAAGCAATGACGACAAGATAAATGAATTGAGATTTAGTACAACTGCGCATTACATACACGGTTCCCTTTATAATTTAATGGTTTTGTCTAGACGGTTGCCAGTAACTGTGACAGAGGCACTGTAGATATGTCCATCTACATCACTGATTAAGTTTGTATTCTTTTTGCCGGTCCAAAAAATGTTTCTGCAAAGTCTAGCAGTGACCTAGTATCTCAGAGTGCAAAGAATTTATTTTCTTCATGTTGAGAAATACCGATTTTCTGTTAAAAAGATGCAAAATTTGAATCCTCTTTGGCATGCAAGGAAATAAACACGTCTTACCCCGTTCCCAATATTGCACTTAGGTGACAAGCCAGACCCTTGGGAAGCTATGTAAATGCGTCGATCTTCACTTGATATCTAACCAGTCCTTGCCAACTAAGAAGCTAAGCTCATTAGTAATGTTTGGCATACTACTTCAGCCAAAAACCCCATCAAACACGAATTTCAGAGGTAAAGAAAGAACCGCCTTACCAAATACCCTGGCAAAAGACTTGAATCGGTTACAAAATTTCAAAAATACGACCACCCTCCCTCAAAGGCACAACACTACGAAACGAACAAGACCTGATAGCACTAAAACGAATAGCAGAAATCTGAAGAGCATGGAGAGATCTTACAAACGAATTAGTAATTGCAGCTGACGTAGAGGGAGCCTTTGTTCCCCCTGCGAGACAGTAGTCATTGAAGTAAGACAAGATGAACATTGCGAACATCAACTCGACATACATCAAAGACCAGGATGTGTAGTGTAAAAGTTTCAATTTGAAAAAGCATTGAAATTATCTATTACTAAATATCGATAATCATGTTTTTCAAAGAAAAGTAACAAAACAGAAAGGCAAAATACTCCACTATAGGTCAACAAAACGCCAATATTGCAAAAGTTCAAAAAAATTTCAAAAAATTTTATTAATCATAACACTCCCCGGTAAATTTTATGAAAAGTCGCCAAAGTTTCGTGTCAATCGTGCCTGCCTTTTAAAAGTTATGAGCTGAAATGTGTAGCCGTGGGCCTACTAGGAGGTAGTAGTAGACGTACCATTCTCAATTAAACGCTTACCTAATGATAGTGCCTATCGACGATATACGTATTAATGAAAATATAAAACTATCGAACGGTGCATAATTCACTATTTACTTAATAGACAAACATTTTCATAGGTGAGTTTATATTTGGTCGCAATATAGACACAAGATTTATTAGTCTAGTTCTATGGACAGATTAAGTTGCCTCCGTTTGCTAAGAAACTGTATTTTGAAATGTTTTCGAAGATGGGACCAGCCGGTTACTTGTTTTTGTAATAGAAACTCTCTAAAAATATAGCAATATCTGTGAAAGACATATACCCACCCTTCGTTTTTACATCATCTTACCGTTCAATCCATTCCATTTGATAACGAGAGCAAGCGATCTATGGTATAGGATTGCCTAAAACATTCCTTTGTCAATGGTAAGCAAAGAACTAACTGAGTCTTTTATCTTCTTCTTTGCAAAAATAAAGTTGCTGATTGTATTTGTTAGTATCTTTCGTCGACAAGGTGTAGGCAGGCATAGTGTCAGGAAGTGGTTTATGTTTGCAAATGAAACGTGCACCTGCTATTAACGATTCCATTAACCCTAATCTGCTATATTTACCCCCTCCCCCCTCCCCCCGAAAAAAAAATATATGTATTCTTTGAAATTTCAAAAAATCTAAGGCCTGCCCATTTTTGTTCAGGAAACAAAATTTAGTTGTGGAAATTTCCTGAAAAAATGTTGCCTAGTTGTCTAGTTATAGATATTTAGTCATCTCTCTTGGGAATGAATTTTTAACTCTCATCGGGATGATTTCTTTTTCTAATTTATTGGCTTACTGGTGGATTTGTTTCCTTTTACCACTTATTCACATCTCTTTATCAAATGTGAATGAAAAATTGTGAAAAAATGGCGTGTCATGTTTTCTTTCTATTCGATATGACAGGCAAGTGAGCCTATAACGCCAAGATGATTGAATTTGATAGATTTTCACAGTTTGCTCCTGATTTGGGCATTTGTTGTTTATTTTGGCTGACGTCAGCAAAAATAAGCTATATTGTAAATTTTTATCTTGGTTTTAGAATGTCCTTATAAAGGGCTATGTCCATACCAAATTTTAAGTCTTTACCACTTTCCTATCAAAACTTAACGTGAGGTTAACGTTGATTTTAAAAACTGTATAAATATTCATTTCAATAAATGTATATATATGGACATACAGATAAATAGATTGGCAGATCAATCGATCGATTGACGGATAGATAGATAGATAGATAGATAGATAGATAGATAGATAGATAGATAGATCGTGCACTGGGATCATAGAGCACATCCTAACTCTACAAAATATTCGTCTTCAAAGGAACGGTAGTATTCAGTTGACTTCAGCCTCAGTTTACTGTCCTTATCTTCTCGTAATAAAGAGGTCTTACCAAGCAAGTGCGAGTGAGATGATAACTTTCTTTTATATCGTTATCACCAATATTGTTACCACTCAAATTGGCACTCCCAGTGAAGAACGTCTTCACCGATGCCCTTCTCTCATCGATGACATTACTGTATATCAGGCCAACCATATATGTTTAGGTCCATACAAAATTTGATTAAAACCTAAGCATTTTTACAGTGACGAGTTTAAACAAGGCTTCATTTCTATATTAGCCTTCTAACCATAGAAATTGAAAACTATGCAATTTCTTCGATACCGGACGAGTAGGATTTGCGCCCAAGTCCAATCAATTAGAAATAAAAGAAAAACGGTTAGCTACCTCATCTACAATTTACTTGTTCACGGCAAGATAACTTTTACCTTCGCTGCTTTGTTGAGAGGGTGCCTATTGCCTAAAGCAGCAGCACACACCGGGGGAACAAACATATGCACTGATAAAGAAACTTATGGCTAATCGAACTGTTCAACTACACATCAGTTGATCTACTCAAAATATTCGACGGCGCCACTAATTTTTCTTAAACTCAAAATCTGCAAATGCAAGTGGCTCGTAAGCTAAACATTCGCCATGTAAAGCTATTGGGCTTGAAGTACTGTTTGAATTCAGCTGCAAAGAAGGGAATCTTACAATGGCTGAACTAGACCCATGTCTTGTTTGATTCAGAAGCTGGAAGTCAGGAAGTGAAAAATCTCAGGAAAAGGTAAAATTTAAGACCTTGGAAGGACCTTGGAAACCCAGTAACGAATAACGGATCATTGCCCGAGGAAGAAAGCAAAAGAAGAGGGATTGCACCTGAAATTTGCCCTATAACAGAACCATCTGTTGCTGACCATGCGCACAAAGTACATGATTCTCAAAACTCTTTGCAAACGCAAATTTTTTTCAAGGGGATATTACGCTTAGAAGAAGCTTTTGTCCCGATATTTTCTCTGATTGCTATGAGAACGATGAAATTATCCCTCACAAAACATATCGATTTGTCCTCTTCAAACGAAAATATCAATAACGGTGTTATTTGGACTTTTTCTACAGCTAGTGCTGCTCTGAAAATACAAAATGACGAAAATAAAGTACTTATAATATAGAACCTACAATAGACTAAAGAGAATAATAGAATATAGAACAATAACAGAATAAAGAATACTCAAAGTAGACAGGCAAAATTATCAAATTAGGCATGCAAATTGTTATTTAAAAGCTTAGATGTTTTTAAATATTATCGATCAGAAAGTTGGAAAACCTTGACTGTTGGGTGGAATGTCAATACGAAACAATACACAGTACGCATTCATAAAACATTTACTAACATTTATTGACTTCATCACTGAATGGTTATAGATATATGATATCAGTATGAACAATCTTCTCTCTCGCTGTTAAACTTTATCCCTGACTATTTGAAGCCTCCCCTTTCCCAATTCCGTCTCTTTTTCAGACGAAGGCATTATGAAACAACGAAAAAGTCACTTTACGCCAAATGTTTAACGTAAAACATCTGGAGTACGACACGGTTGCATGCTCAGTACGCGTTTAGTTAGACTATTAAAACAGTGAAAACCTTCCACATTGGCAGACTGCATGCTTTTGAATAGGGCATGGTAGCTTGAAATTTCGGTTGCTATCAGTGGCTAGGTAGGTAACCTATATTATTACTAATATGACAACTGCCACATTGGACATCTTCGTCCTTCGATCACAAACCCAGAAACATAACAGACAATCATGAGCGCGGCAAAAAAAATTAAACCTCCCGAAATAAGGCAAAATTGCTTGAAGCAAAGACCGTACGATTTCTTTTTTATAACGTAATCCGTTTTAGTCAAAAATCAAAGCTAAGCGATATAAAATACTTGACTCGAAATCTGCGTTAATGAAACTTTTCCACGAACTTAAAATTCAATAACACTATCAAACATTGACATAGAAAACGCCTTAACATTAAGCATTAGATGTTTATCTTAGTTGTGATAAAACTACCTTTTGTTTACCATACTACAAAAAGAACGTTTTGCCTTAGTCTGGTGACTGCAGGAACCTTACAACTTAACTCTTACAAACAAAAACATCAAATTAACTACCCAGGGGGCCTTCAGTTTAACGTTTTGTAACTAAGTTGTCAATTTTTGTAATAAGACTAATAGCATTGATTCTCTTGTCTTCCTAAAAGCAATGTAAGACAGTTTATTCAAGCTAATTGCCTTCAATTCAACCACAACTAATGCATTCGTCTTTGCTAATACTGCAAATATCACAGGTGTTGAGTGTGCTTCCAAAAAGTTGATACAGTCATCACTTATGCTTCAACAAACCGACGATGGAAGCTAAAAAACTGCCTCGCATCACTGACCCATGCATCAATTTAATTAGTTCACTTCTTATCACCTACCTTTTGTGAATCTGCATTCCTCAGTACACCCTTCTCTTTTCTAAAACGTAAAAGTAAGAATATTGCCTTCAATTTCATATTACATATCAGCTAATTTTTTGTAGTGAACTAGAAAACACTAATGGAACTTTCCCCCTAATAACCGTCGGGAAATGCGGTCTAACGAAAAAAGATTCCGGGACAAAATAAAATTTCAGAACACACCGGGAAAATTTTCTGCAAAAATTTGAACCTGTAAAAGTTCCAAGAAAGCTAACTTTGCAATGTCCAGAAACTTTTTTTGTTTTGTGATTTGGAGTATCACTGCGTTCCGTTGCACAGACGCATGCTTGTTGGAGGTCATTGGAAGTGAAGGGAGTATGATCCAACTACGTTGACCTGCTTTGTAGTGCACCGCGAAAATTTTAAAACATGTAAAATGTGCCCGCGAAAATATAAAAAGGACCGCGAATCACGATTCGTCAGCAAACGACGATAGCATTCTTTCAAAAATAGCCCATTAATACAAATCCGACCGATATTGTTGCTGCTATTGTTGTTGCTGTTGTTGCTGCTATTGTTGGCGCTTATGTTGCTGCTATTGTTGCTGCTATTGTTGCTGCTATTGTTGTTGCTGCTGTTGTTGTTGCTGCTGTTGTTGTTGCTGCTGTTGTTGTTGCTGCCATTGTTGCTGCTATTGTTGCTGCTGTTGATGCTGCCGTTGTTGCTGCTCTTGTTGCTACTATTGTTGTCGCTGTTCTTGTTGCTGTTGTTGCTGCTGTTGATGCAGCCGTTGTTGCTGCTATTGTTGCTGCTTTTGCTGTTGCTGTTGTTGCTGCTGTTGTTTCTGCTATTGTTGGCGCTTATGTTGCTGCTATTGTTGCTGCTATTGTTGTTGCTGCTGTTGTTACTACCATTGTTGCTGCCAATGTTGTTGCTGTTGTTGCTGCTGTTGATGCTGCCGTTGTTGCTGCTATTATTGCTGCTTCTGCTGTTGCTGTTGTTGCTGCTATTGTAAGCGCTTATGTTGCTGCTATTGTTGCTTTTAACGATATCACTCGTTCTTCTTGTAAAATGTATTTTATATTTGTCGCTCTATTGCCAATTGTAAATTCTCCATACCTTGTAAGTCCGCTATACCATTCACTAATTAACTTTTTCCTTTTTTAAACTTACAATTTATATGTTTTCTTTTCACTTCATTTTATTCTACTTAACTTGTAATTAATAGTCGTTCGCATTATATAAGCACGAAGTATTACCTTCTAACGTGTTGCTATATCAAAGCGATTGGAAGAACTTTGCGGTGTATCGTAAATTTGTGTCTTTCTCTTTTCAGAGATGAAAATGTCACTAATGACTGGGAAGCCGGAAAAATTCTTGCAGAAGCTCAAAACTTTGCGAGAATGCTAATGGAAACACCATCAAACTACAAATACCCTTCAAAATTCGCGGAAATAATCGCGGACAGGTTCAAGAACCTTAACAATATTGAAGTGATTATCAGGTATAGTTGTAAACTATGTAGTAAAGTATGCAGTTAGACACATAACATACTAGATATCATGTTAAGATATCTTCCAAATCTATGATAAAAAGTATGTGTTTCGATTATTGTATTTGTACACTTAATGATTGCTCATTCATTTTCGAATGAAAATATTATTCCTATTTCTTTAGTGCGACTTTAACCTACTTTAACCTACTATTTAGTAAAAAGGATATTAAATTAATGGGCTTGGAAATATCAGTGATAAATGCTTTATGTTCTTTATTATCACTATGTTATATTTAGCCATTCACAAGCCTTCTCTGCTATTTGGTACGGATAGAGCGTGTAGGGCATTTGACCCCCTGTAGTATAAAAAGAAACACTGTCAGACAGAAAAAGCGAAAGAACGTAAAAGCAAAGGAAAGAACGGAAGAAAGAACGGAAGAAATAAAAGAAAGAAAGAAAGAAAGAAAGAAAGAAGAGAAAGAAGAGAAGGAAAGAAAGAAAGAAAGAAAGAAAGAAAAAAAGAAAGAAAGAAAGAAAGAAAGAAAGAAAGAAAGAAAGAAAGAAAGTATTAGCAGTGTGGGAGAAAAACTACAATACTCTTTACCCTTTTGTTTGGTTTTCAGCATTTTGACATAAGAAAAACTTGGACCCCCAATAAGAAAAACTGGGCTAAGGTACTTACCAAAAATTCTGTTTTGATAAACTTCAACTGCAACCATGAGTTGTTGACAAGTTTGTTGAATGTGCCTATATGCCTACAAAGGTGCACAAGAAAAAGTGTAGATCTTATGAATTTATGTGTACATGAATTGTTCAACTTTGCTAACATTTGCACTTAATAACTGAAAAAAACTGTTGTTAACCTCCAGTATCTTATTTGGAAAACATGATGAAACAGTCGTAAACCATCAGTAAAAATTTCATAAATGTGGGCAAAAGCAGTCAATACTTTTCCTGGGAAGTGTGATACTCAGTCGAAGGCTGATGAAACCAAATATATGGAATGGACTCAAATACCTTGATCCTAACACATCCAATATAAACTGTTCTTCTTTCCTAATGATGTAAGTCATGAATTTGAGCTATGATCATTTATATGAGATGCTATGACATACAGTATCCTTTGTCAATCTGCACACTAGATTTCGTACTGGTCACTTGGGGATTTGCTCTACCTATCTACATCCTTACTTGAAACAACAGAAACCCTTTAAGATGTTTATACAATTTTACTCACCAGTATCTGATTAGCAACAATGAAAGATAGTTCTTATAGAAGAGAACAATAATCGAAATGAAAAAAATGACACACAGATTACCAAAAATGCAAACTAAGATAAAATATATCCCACCCCAATCCATAATTTACTCCTCGTTATTCTAACCTAGTATTAATCATTACAAATACGGTTTTCTGTTTTGCTTAGTAAGCACTCACCGCCCAGCTATCAAAGCAATTCAAGATCCTGGATGGCATCTTTACATATTACCAGCTGTCATTAAATCAAATTCATTGTTGTAGCAAGTTCCACGCTTACTATGTATTTCTTTTCAATAGCTGTAAGTCTTTTCGATATGGAGTTTCTGACAACAACTTTCCTGCATGGATACTTGCCAGACCGCTTTAAGTCTAAGACTTACAATCATACCAAGTAATCATGAACTTTGTTCAGATAATCCAATCAGGCACTGATAAACTCTTGTTTAAAGCTCTAGATGGTTTTATTAAAAACCTGTAATGTCATCGGCAGGTATTTGCTTCCATAATAATCTCATGCAATATCTTTCTTGAAAAAAAATACATAGCAACAATAAATAAGTTTGGCTCAATACAAAACCCTTGTGCCTCCAAACATCACTACTGATGACATACATGACTATATATGGTCCATTGAACATTATCAAACACTGACACGACCATTTAAATAAATTATCTAAATATAAGAGCATGCACAAATGCAAGATGATGGATTGGCAATTACATGAACAGTTGAGCCAAACCGAGCATGGATGAATAAATTCATTTAAAAAAAACATACCAGCACATACTCTCCATGCCTATACTTTAAAACATGAGAAGAAACATGGCCGAGGCAGAATGGGATGCAAATAAAATCATGAGGGAAATTGGATACAAACACTTGAAATATTCTTTGAAAATGATGGATGGTTCTGATGCCACTGATTCAAATGTGGAACACTTTTTCCCACGAAAAATTCTCAAGGTTGGTGTTCGTTATTTAAGCTTTTTCTCCTTTTTTCTTATTTTGTCCCATATTTTTTTAAAAAAATATTTTTTTCTTATTTTTAAGTTTTGGGATATTTTTTAAGATAGATGTTCAAGCTGAAATTATACTTTATTTTTAAGCATTTTCTCCTTTTTTCTTATTTTGTCCCATTTTTTTTTTGATATTTTTTTCTTATTTTTAAGTTTGGGGTATTTTTAAAGATTTCTGCACTTCTGAAGCAGTGCCCTGCGAAGCATTGTCGGCATACTCTGATGGTATCTGTGACTTTGGGTGGGTTTCCATATAATTCTTTATTAGTAACATGTAGTGTCCAATTGACATTCTTAATGTATCGAAGCATACAAGTGTAACAGCCATTGATTTTGATTATAATATCCAGTAATTAACAGCACCGTTGATGAACATGATCCACAAAAATGGTGTCAACTTGAGTACTTGACAACTGACTAGAATAATGAAACTATATGATACCATAGTGTCTGCTGCAAATGTATTTGACATTTTTAGTAAAGATGCTACATCAGCTTGATTGCATTGAGTTCTTTGGGCTCACTCAACATCAGAGCTGGATATTGATTGATGCCCATCTACTCCAATTCCTACTCGCATAGCATTCCTTCTTGGTTAATAACGTAGTGATTTGCATAGCTTTACCACCATAGCTTTGCCACCATAGCTTTGTTACTTCTGTTTAATAATATTCAGTTCTTTGGGCTTACACAACATCAGAGCTGGACAATGATTTGACACCTCTTTATTCTAATAAAAGCACACAGAATTCCTTCTAAGTTAATAACTTTGCGATTTACATAGCTTTGCCACCATAGCTTTGCTACTGCTTGTGAGATGGTCAAGTAACACTTGAAACTTCTCACCATCCCCCCGGACTCTTGATTGTTATATTTTGCAATTTCAGAATCTGTTTTGATTCAATATCCATGTAATCAGTCAACTGTTTAGCGTAGCATATGTCTTCATTCAACTTAGTGTCTGTTTTTGTTTGTGTCCATGATGATGAGCCAAACAATAGGCTCTTATGTACACGCATAAACATTGCAAACCTCGCATGACAGAATTGAAATCAAGATACTTTGTACATCGTGTTCGTTCTATTTTAGTGTACAACAAGCATACCTGGTTAGGCAATGGTGCATTCCATATGTCATAATTATACAGCATGATTTTGTATGTTTTCAGTTAGTTGTGTTCGACTGCGGTTTACACTCAAGTCACTGATGAGCATTGCTGCTGAATAGACACAGTGTTTTGTTGAAGAAATTTAGCATGTCATCAGGATTTTGTTTGACGTGGGCTGGTAGTTATTTGGATAGTGATTCTTTTTGGCATTGGTATTCTCATAGTAAAGCAGCAAGACGCATCAATGGGGTCCATCCAGATGTATAGTCTTTCGGGTCAACCTTCCAAAAAAGCAGAAGTGATTATGTGATTAACTAGGAGTCATCGACCAGAAAAGATTGAAGTTATCTGGTAACAAAGACAGTATGTAACTTTGTAACTCAGACTCTGTTAAGACGGTTACGAATCCGAACGGGTTTGGATCAACATGGAACCAATACCTTTTCTAGGCTGTTTATATTGGGTTGGATCAATTTGGATCGGATCTGTTTGGCTCGGATCAGTTTAGATCGGATCTGTTTGGATCGGATCTAATCGGATCGGATCTGTTTGGATCGGATCTATTTCGATCAAATCTGTTTGGGCCGGATTTATTTGCATCGAATTTGTTTGGATTGGATCTGTTTGGATCGGATCTATTTGGACCGGACCTGTTAGGCTCGGATCTATTTGGATCGGACCTGTTAGGCTCGGATCTATTTGGATCAAATCTGTTTGGATCGAATAAATGGGATAGGATCTGTCTGGATCGGATCTATTTGGATCAAATCTGTTTGGATCGGATCTGTCCGGATCGGATCTATTTGGATCGAATCTGTTTGGATACTGATTTCTACATACAAGTTGAATTAGCAAAAGTGCAATTTGGGCTGCAATAATATGGAATGCTGAAATGCCAATCACAAGCTATTATGAACACGACCACGAACGGAAACCACGCCAAATTTGTCACGTAGTGGTGGTTTCTCTACCTCATATCCGATTTGTATGAGTTTGGGTCCTATCCAAGGTGTTAAGGGGGAGGGCTTCTTCGGCTCGAATCCAAACTGATCAACTTTCACAAGCGATCCCAAACCGAGACAGATAACTGATGTAAACAAGTTCGGATCCCTTGAAAGCGAGAGGGTAATCCGTACCAGTTTTGGCATGGATGCTCTGAAATATGTACTCGCACAAACAGGCCCTGAGGCTCTATACCTTTCGGTAAACAAAGAATTTATGAAGCCCACCCTCTTACAAAACTCTCTGTACGATACTTGTTAACTACGATAAATGCCTACTTCTTCAGAACAGGATCTGACAGTACATTAGAGTAGCAAAATGGCTGTGACTTGCGCAAACTTGGCTCCGTACGACTCGTCTGTTATGGAGATTCTACACTAATTGAAGAACCGCTCTCGTTATGTGTTATTTACCGTTTACCAGTAATCATTACGACCATGCGAGTTTCAAATATAGGTGTAAAGTTTCTTAGAGATTAAGGTTGGTTGATCAAACTTGAATTGTGACGCTCATTGGCTGCGATTTTTCTACAGCAAAGTAACATGGTGTCGAAGCTTGACGTCAGGGTCCACTAGCGGAGGACGGGAACCTAACATGCAGACTGGAGAGCATCAGTTATGTTTTCAAAAAGACCAAAGTAGTACAGTTTGTAGAAAAAACACACTAAAAAACGTGGGTCCCGTGTTCGAAGGCCGGTGGCAGAGGCTACTCTAGCAACTTTTAACTCACTTAAAACCACGTCTCCCATTTCACCACCGGGGATCGAACATGTAACCCACACTGTCACGGCGTGTTCTCTACCAACTAAGGTAGATGACTGTGCGATGAAAACATACTTTATTCCTCTAGTCGCCACATTAGCTCCCAATCATCTACTGCTGGACATCGACATCCAGCTTCCTGGCAATTGGAGACCAGTCGCTCTGCGCCATGTGACTTGACCCAGAAAGGACTGCACTTCGGCCCGTCGTCTGTCTAAAGCCTATTAAAGTTAGAAAGTATCTTCGAGAAGATCCCCAGTGATGGCATGTTTTCTATTTCTCTAGTGTTCTTTTCAAACTAACATTTCAAATCCTCTCTTCTCGATGATACAAAGGGAATTCGTGTTTTCCCTGAAGTGGTTTTAATATGTTACCGTCAGGAATTTATGGTGCTGTTAATCAGTCAGCGATTCTATATTTATGTTTCAACACCCTCTTGTTATCAAGTTTTTGTATGTGCTTTAGGTGACTGTAAGTTGTTTCTTTTTGTGCGAACCAGACTGATAAGAGTACAACGAAACGCGTCATTGCTTCATACAAATGAATCCACCATTGAAAGCTGTTTTGAAGTTTATGTGGCGCTCATAATGCATGCTATTTTTAATAAATACGTCAGCAATAAACTGCAATTCATTATATCTACAGCAAATAAATTACAGTAAATTTGCAAGAACCAAACTGATAAGAGTGCAACAAAAAGTGTCATGGGTTCATACAACTGAACAAGACTGATAAGAGTGCAACGAAACGCGCCTTTGGTTCATACAAATGAATCCACTATTCAAAGCTGTTTTGAAGTTTTGTAGTGCTAATCATTCATTCTACTATTAATAAATACGTCAGCAATAAATTGCAATTAATTATATCTACAGCAAATAAATTACAGTAAATTTGCAAGAACCAAACTGATAAGAGTGCAACGAAAAGTGTCATGGTTTCATACAACTGAACAAGACTGATAAGAGTGCAACGAAACGTGCCTTTGGTTCATACAAATGAATCCACTATTCAAAGCTGTTTTGAAGTTTTGTAGTGCTAATCATTCATTCTACTATTAATAAATACGTCAGCAATAAATTGCAATTAATTATATCTACAGCAAATAAATTACAGTAAATTTGCAAGAACCAAACTGATAAGAGTGCAACGAAAAGTGTCATGGGTTCGTACAACTGAACAAGACTGATAAGAGTGCAAAGAAACGTGCCTTTGGTTCATACAAATGAATCCACTATTCAAAGCTGTTTTGAAGTTTTGTAGCGCCAAGCACGCATTCAAAAACGAAGACTCGCTAGTCTATAATAAAAATCTGGACCACGCATGCCTTGGAGCATGATAATTGGAAACGGACTTTCCCCTGAAGTCCAAATCGTCAGATATTCCATGTTTACGAACGTTTGTAGAACAATGTTTGCGTGCTGCGCATTACTTAATGATGGTGTCTTTAATTGCTTTTTTCTCACGAATGCCTTTTAATTTTCATGCAGGGGATCATAAGAGGCAACAGGCAATAAGCGTATATGCGATATGACAAATAAAACACATCTCAAGTACTTGCAACAATAGGTTATTTGGGAGTCTTTTATTGGCAAGTTATGTAAGAAGCCCGTGTTTGACCAAACTATCCGGTTTTCGAAATATATAACACGACACCAACTCTTCGTTCGGTCTTTCTTAACAGCGACGGTGTTGCTCTTGCCAAACATAAGAACTCACGTAGTTAAAATATCACATCATCAATATATCAAGACAATCAAACACACAATAAGATGCATTCTTACCATGCTCGTACGGTGAAAAGGTTCCAGCATCGATGTTCAAGTACGGATCAATCTTTATCGACGTAACAGAGAGATCGCAACCTTTCAAGATGGCTCCAATGCTACTCGATATAACTCCTTTTCCTATCCCGCTTATTACTCCTCCGGTAACTAGAATGTACTTCATGTTTCTTTAGGATTATTACTGGCGACAATTCTTATTGCTACAGAGCAGTGTCCTGAGAGAATCCGGCGACTTCGAGCTGGTTCTTGGAGATGGTGGCAGACATGTGCTTCGTGTTCCTCTTCGTTCAATGTCTGCGCGCTGAGAAGAATGGCGCGGTATTTTGACTTATTTTGGCGCTGGCGGGAGATTTTTTGATTGGACAATTTGAAAGGTCCTACATCCATAATAAACCAATCATATTTCTTCTGCCTCACTCCAAAAGGTCGGTGGTAAAAATCGAACCTCGTGTTTTTAAAAGGGTATTGGGCCCAACTGCTGTAAATCTACTTACATTGCCATTGTTTCCCCCGCAATTCAAACCTGCCACAGAGGAGAAGAACCACAGAGAAGAAGAACCACAGAGAAGAAGAACCACAGAGAAGTCACAAATACGAAATGACAAAAGTTGACCGAAAATTCTTCACATAGTTTAAATTAAAATACATTATTTTCATGCAGTGCTCTGTTAGTGGTATGCTTTGGCAATGTCTATATTCCGAACTACTAATTTGGGGTGCATGGATACGGAACCTGAGAACTTCAAACTTAGTAAAAGACCCCTGACAGAACCAAGCACGAGGCTAAGAGAGGCACAGAAGCACTTCTCTTAGGACGAATACCACCCCCACCCCCCGACCCTAGATAAATGTCTAAATACACATTATATATTGTGCTTTTGGTTTCGTTTTGTAGAAGCCAGTTACACTTTTGAAGTTTGCAAGTTTTGTTACGTAACATTATTTCAAACAGCTTAAGATGGTTTTGAAAAATTTAGGTTAAAAATAAATGACAAGTCATAAAGGCTACACCATACGCTGTTGACATGTCATTGCTGCCATCGCAGACATATCCTAATTTGACATCTTGGCAATATCATAAGCTGCGGTCACACACACCAGTGTGAAACGTATTTTCCGCTTCGGAATCCTAGATGTTAAATCTGTCTTGGTATTTCAGTTATCCCAGGGCTTGGGGTCATACTACAAAATTGACTAACAGCAGCAACCCAAACGCCCAGGTCAGATCGTTCCTTTCTTGCACTGTTCTCCAGCCGCGAAAGCGTGGGTCACGGGTTCGATCCCCGGTGGTGACATACTTTTCTATTTCTCTAGAGTTCTGTTCAAAACTTATATATTTTAGTAATTTAATAGTATGTTATTTCAATGACTGTTTTTACTCTTATGATAATCAAGTATCATTGAGAAGAGAGGGTTTGAAATGTCGGTTTGGAAAAGACATTCTAGAATAGAACATGTTAACAGCTGCAATGTTGAAGACTTTAAACAACATTAAGGGACTAGACACTATTCCAAACTGTTTATTAAGAGAGAAGTGCAATAGTGAAGACTTTGTTGTAATTTGATGTAGTATGATGCGGTCACGGTTAAAGGCGTACCAAAAGGGCGTGGTGGCTTGGCCTCCTAGAAAGCTTGATCTACAAAGAAACGTTCTAAAATTGTGGGCAAATAGGGGTAATGTGATTTGAGCTACGTTTGTTCATTTAACCGTGCGAAAGTATGAGTGTCTTTAATTATATCCTATTAAATATGATAGAGGGAGGAGGAGTTGGAGTTGACTAGAAACCTCTTGAAGCTCTTCCCCATTCTGAAAACCCTGCGTACATCAGTGGTCACTTCCATAACTTCTTTGAATACAATGTTTTGTGCGGACTAGATACGAATGTGTCGTGCTAGCAAGTTGAAGTCTCTTAAATAAGTGTAATTTGGAAAATGGCCAAACTCTCAGTGTCTAGACATCAAATTTCCCAGCTAATCCTAGCTAGCATTTGTATTTTTTCACTCAAAAGCTTCGTTATTCGGTTTAGGACAGATGTCCTTTCTCACATCTAAAGGATATTGCAAGACACAAACAGGTCTTAATTACATAATTTTTTGGGTATGTATATCTTATTCCATTGAATCTATTCATTCCTGTTTCAGACTTTTTAATCGCAAATTGTTAGTACCTGGCTTTCATCAACTTCCAAACGCATCGATACTTCTCTTTACAAAGGTATCTTAGACTGATTTTCTCTGGTTTACCTTACAACACTATGCATACTTTAGGAATCAAAACAATTGTTAGCAATTTTTCTTCATACTCTCTAAGAATATTCTTTGATGACGTCGAAGTTTTATACCAAACTGAGTAGTTTGCTTTTAATATCTACTTATTCTACTTACTATGTGGTATTTATGAATAAATGGTTTAACTTCTGCTATTCATAGTAAACAAGGGAGAGTATAGAGGCTGACGGTGCTCAAGTCAGATTAGCTCAAATCGTTCTTTGACTTAATAAAGTTGCTAAACGTATCTACAAAGAAATATTCTCCCTGTTCTATCCCGTCTTAAAAGTCTACTGCAGTTCTCATCATCATCATCATCATCATCATCATCATCATCATCATCATCTTTAGCCGTAGTCCACATGGGGCCCTAGGCGCTTGCTATTTCTGTTCCATGCATCGTTATGTAGGCCTTCTAATTCACTCCCCGTTCACTCCAGAATGTTATCGATCCAGCACTTGCGTCTTCTTCCTCTTTTGTTCTTTCCTTCTGGTTCACCTTCTATTATTGCTAAAGTTAAAAAGACATTTTAAGGATATAATATGATTTGTACAAACATCATTAAATCAAATACTAAGATGTTTACCTTCATATTCATTACCTTTCTATTACATAAATAGTACTTGACGAATATCCCCTGCTTAGTGGAATTTTTTTCCTGAAACTCAGGGGGCTTAACGTAATGGGTGAAAGGGAAAGTTTGTTCTAAGACTTAAATTAGAAGGAATCTGATTGTGACTTTCTTACAGGGCAATACACTACATTCTCACTATTTTTTCTGTAAAGATTGACATATCTGGTAATGACGTACATATTTTAAGACCAAAAAGGCGAACGTCTTCGAACAACAAAACACAGTTTAAAACAACCACGATAATCTGACCGTTCAGAATCTTATTAATAATTTCCACGTGCTCGCATAGTTCAGTAGCCAAATTCATTTCTTGCTTAAAGAAGTTTGGTACATTTGTAAACTCAAAGTGACTTTAAACATGCTAACGATACGATGAAAGCAGAGTTCATGGTTATTACAGTTATTTAATGTTATCTGAGAAACATATTGTTTTTAGACCACGTTTATTTTTGAAAGAAGTGTGCTAGTTACAGTCTTTTTAAAAGTTGCTAGTTCAGGTTATTTCAGGTTGCAGATGCTGTCTCCAGTTTGCCTGATTCATCGCAGTGGAATGAGCGGGGGTGCTCTCAAGATTAACTAAGTAAGGGCTTTAAGTAATTTGAGGTTAATGGGTGTATGATATTACTAAAATATAGCTCAAAAGATTGAGAATGCAGCTTACAAAACAAAACATAATGAGCGGAGAGGTACAAGTAAAAGTGACTGCTGCGAAATTTTATAAGCAGATCAGATGAGAGCATGTATATGAGAGAAGGTAACTGGTAGTTAGCACTATCAGTACATAAAAAAACACAGAAAACCAGCGTTTATAGCCCTTGAAACTAGAAATGGAAATAAATTAGTGATTTAGAGTAGGTAGATCAAATTCCTTTGCCAACAGTTTGTTACAAAGTATGACAGGAAAATTTAGCCTAGTGGGGTTGATATCACTGGTCAACATAAAACAAACTTAAAATGATGTATAAACCAAACAATGTTTTAGCTTATTTCAGGGTGCTAAATTCAACTTATGCCACCCGTCTGGGATTATTAAGTACTAAAGAATTCTTGGGATGGAATATTCTGACTTCTAGTGCGGTAACATTTTGAAAAAAATCTACTTTACTCTAAGATCTTCATTACTTTATGTAATAGTGAGTTGATCAGATTAAAAACTAAGAGATTATTCGACAACTTGATTAGGTAGAATGTAAAGGCTCCCTTTGAACTTGAGAAATATATTTTAGTACGTAGCAGCCGGTGACCTTTAGCTCAAACTTTAACAGGAAGGACTTTAGACTGAAATATAGAAAGGCTCCTAAAAGTCACAGAAAATATTTGGTCGTTGTTCCTTACGACTTAGGAAGGCTTTTTTCTTTGTTATCTGATGCCAGGCGTATACTAACTTGACGACAGTTTGAAAAAGATAACATGAAAATGTGTATTTTGTGACTTACATATCATATTGCCTATTTGAGCAATCATATAAATGTATAATATATATACATATTCTGATCAGTGGAGCATTACCACAATAAGTTACTTTTTTCATTAAGGGAGCTGAGTTGATTCGAACCCACGACCCATTGATTTGAAAACCCAAACCTTAACCACAGAACCATCAAGTCCAAGAATTAAGAATTAAGATGGCCAATATAATCTGCCGTTGATAAAGCCTCGAAGCTTAAACATAATAAAAAAAATTCGCTATTACTTTCCCCGGCGCTTGTGAATAACGAGGAAGCAATGAAATAATAATTTCTTCAAAGCAAACGAAAAGCAAGGAGCATTGCGGATCATAGTTTTCTGTCTAGTGGTTCTTGTTATCTCTGCAATTTGTTTCTACGTTCGTCTGAATCGTACCTGACTGTTTATGCTAAATGTTGCGAGAGGATCATCGAACCGATCTCCAAGTTAAATCGGGAAAAATAAGACTTTCACTGTAGAAACTTAAAGGTTTGTTCATTAGAATATCCAGACTTATTTGCTTTAGGGTCTACTCTTAACAGACACAAAACAATTTCAACTAGCCGTTACTCCCTACATCAAATTTAGCAAACCATTAGAGGGACCATAGGCACGCAGTTTAAGTTTACGCTTTAAAAAATGTAACCACGCAGACGTTCACTGATTTCTAATGTTTCAAACTTGAGCCATAGATCAAGATTTTTAAAATAGTTGTGGGGAAAAAACTTCAAAAACTTCCATAACACTCCTATAAGCTAGCACAAGCTATTGTGGTAATGCTCCACTCGTGAAAAATATAAAATTGGATAGAATTTGGGAACGGTTGGTAAATAAGGGGCGTAGCCCCCTCCCCCCCCCGGGTCAGCACTTAAGTTTACCTTATCTTGAAGCTTCTCTGGTAAGTGTGAAGCAGGAAGGAAATACCACAAAACTGCGCATCCTTCTTTAGTAAGAGGAAATAAACCAAGAAATTCTTCCTATAGATTACAAAGCAAACAATTAATTTCCATTGAAGGTAAAACATGAAATATACAATACAAATCTATTAGGTAATTTTGATTGCTATGTTAAACAGAGTTTGTACCTTAAAGAAAGATATCTTTTAGGCACACGGTACTGAAATACGGAGGGAATGTTGGGGTGGCTTTTCGCTGCAGCATCATTCGTTAATTTTAGTGGAAGGTGCGTTGGAGAAATTTATGCGTTAGAAGTACAATAAACTGGCTATTTAGATTGCTTTTACCAAGAATGGTGTAGGATGTTATTCGTTTTCTTAAACCACGAGCACAAAATTATCTCTTAAAACAGTAGATGGAGGGGTCTAGAACATGTGCTATGTGGTCCTACAGTGCCTAGAGTTTCTTTATATAATCATTCTGACTATCTGAACTGAAGTTACACAAGCTGATAACCAAAACTCTGGTTATAGAAGGCCGAGTCCAAGGTTTACACATTATTCAAAATTGAAAAGTTTGTTTAAGGGAGATGAAGAGCCAATGTAATTTGGAAAGCTCCTGTATATCGTTATTATTATTATTATTATTATTATTAATGATTGAAATAATATATTTTCTAAGCAGCATTTTTATGTGAACAAAGTAACCCATCCTTGGAAAAAATTCTAATTCTACTAATGTTCACAACTTATCTATTATCTAAAGTAGATAAAAATTACGAGTAGGCTACTATATATGCAAACTACCCCCTTTGTGATTCATGAAAAGTAGCTCTCTTTTAGATACGAACGACTTGCCATTATACGAAATAACAGCAAATCAAATTTAGAAGAAATCGTAATTATCCAAAGGTATATTTTCTTAAGCAGATGCTGCGTCAGATGTGTGCAAAGTACTCAAGTTCTGATATAGAGTGACTGATGAGACTGATATAACCGTATGTACCAAATATGTGAGATGTAAAGGCCGTTTCCTCGTTACAACAGATGTACCTATACTAAACTTTACAAAGTTTACATGAATAAATAATGCCCTTTAAGAAATTATGCCAACTTAATGATGATGACTTTTATGAATCACTGGTAGATAAATTGACTTAAAACAATTGTGAAGACTTAGATTATTGAATAGGAGGCATGGGGGTCCTTATCTTTAGGTATTTGATGGTCAAATGCTTTGAACATTCTATGGCTAATCGGAATAACTCACAAAGGAAACAGTTAAGAAGAGTTGAACACAAAATGAGAAATCAGGAATACTGATTAATCACAAAGTATACGATGTCTCTACTTTCAGCTACAAGATTCAAACCCAGTCGTACACGTGTTGTTGTTTAAAACTTTTGGAGTGATTAATTTACCTTGTTAGATAAAAAGCAGAAAGACATTTTTTATTTTCTCAATCAGGTACAAACATTATTTACTTACAACAGAAAAACTAGACCCTCAGAGTGAATGGCAACCTTCAATTGGTTTTGCTTTCGGGCCTATTCAATTAATATATTTGTAGTAGACGCTGATTGGTCCCAAAACATAAGCCATTCTGACAGTCCAATTTCTTGTTGGCTCTTTCAAAAATACTGTTGGGTTTATTTTTTCCTACGTCTCATTTCGATCATTTGCGACCATTGTACTCCAAGGAGATATTTTTACGGACATAGTTTTTTCCGCTTTTTCGTGTAATATTCGAAAATAGCTGCAAAATTATAACGGGGGAAGTCCTCAGCCAGTTTTTACACTTGAAAAAATCTAACTTAAAAGCCAGCAAGAACATAACAGTATGGTGCACATAGGAGCTTGTATCGGTAGTCTTTTTCTGATATATTTCCTCTGAGGGTGGACCGCACGTCTTTCGTAGTACTGACAAGAAAATTTTGTATGGCGAAAGCAACGCCTAATTTACACCCGTAGTGCGTGGAGTCTAAAGTGTCTCTGACTTTGTTTTGAAGGCTGTCGGTTGTTGTCTAATCCAAGGTATCCTGAGCCAAAAGTTTGAAAATTAAAGATGGTACATACACAGCACATAGCTTCAGGAGACTGTTGCTGACTAACTGAAGCCAAGAACAATTGGATAAAGAAACAAATGGAAGAAATTGTGGATTACTTAGATCAAAACAACTATAAGATGTCTTATGCAATGGTGAAAAGGTTTGTGGTACACGTATGGATGACACGTATGCTATCCAGGGTGGAAGATGCAATGAAAGAGCTTAAAACGAACAGGGCTCCAGGTGTGGATAACATCAAAGTGGAACAAATTCAATTTGGAGGAGAGACCACAGCAAAAGTGCTTCACAAGTTGTGCAATGCAATATTGAAGACCAAAGAATAGCCTAGTCAGTGGACAGAAAGTTTGATGATAAAAATTCCGAAGAAGGCAAACACCAGAAAATGTCTAGAACATCACATGACAACTTTAATACAAGGACTGTGTGAGAAAGCAAGATCTAAAGTGTTATTAGGGGATGATTACAGCATATGGTGCAAAACAAAAGTAGGGGTACAACAAGGATGTATGCTGTCACTAACATTATTTGGTCTTTACAAGGAAAGAATTATGACTGATACACTGGATGGGTTTGATGGAGGAGTCAAGTGTACTGGAAGAAGGATTACAGACTTAAGGTTGCGAAAATATTCTTCTTATGGATGGAAGTGAAGAAGGCATACAGGAAATTACAAGGAGGATGGAAGAGACTTTGAAGAGATTCAGAATGGAAATCAGTGCAGAAAAGAACAAAGTAACGGTGGCAGGAAAAAGGGAAAACATTATTGGGCAAGCAGTGAATGTGATGGTGGAAGGTGAAAGACTGGAGCAAGTTAAGCACTTTAAATATCTAGGGTCAACATTAGTGAGTGATGGAAAGTCGAAAAAGAAAGTCGAAAAAGAAATTTGAATCAGGATTGAAAGAGCCACAAGTGCACTTGCAACACCGGATAACATCTGGAGATCAAAACGTGTCAAAATGAAGAACAAGTTGCTGCTGGCGTGATCAGTTGTCATGGCTACCCTATTGTATGCTTGTGAAAGTTGGACATTTAGTAAATGGGATGAACAGTGGTTGAGAGCAATCGAAATGAAAACTTACAGAAGACTGTTGGGCATCTTGTGGAAGGAAAAGAAGGCAAAGGAGCATGTTAAGACCAAGATCCGAGAAGTTTGCAGGTTCAAGCCAAAGGGAGTTGTTGAGGTGGTGAAGAAAAGGAAGTTTAAATACTTTGGTCATTGCATACATGCAGGAGGAACTGCAAGAACAGTGATAGAAGGAGGAATAGAGAGAAGACATGGAAGAGGCCGACCTCAGGATAATTGGATGGGAAATTTGAAAGGATGGAGTGGCAGTAAAGGAAAAATTGAGCTGAGCTGGCTTACAAAGGATCAAGAGGCATGGAAAAGGCTGTCAACGAATGGGTGCACCCACAGCTGCTTTGTCTAAGGAAAAGATGATGCATAAAAAACAACAATCACAGTACAAGGATAAAGTGTTTAAAGGAAGCCTATTTGTGTTAACTTTATTACACTTCATATATATAGAGCAAAACATGTGAGTTGTTTGTAAATTGTCATGTCCCCAGTGGTGACATGCTCTTCTATTTCTCTAGTGTTCTTTCAAAACTAGCATTTTAAGATATTTTATATATGGAATTGAATCCAGTGTCCTTAAACTTCAAGCTGTTGTGGTAATGCTCAACTCTTTAAGAATTATATATAATTGCAATATGTCTGCTACGAATATGTATACGTCTGTCACTGATGAAGGCTCAAAGCCGAAACATAATACATGTTAATGAATTAATTTCCCCATACCCCCTGAGTAGAGCAGAATTCATGAACGATTGACACTTAAAATCTCTGCCTTAGCTTTTGGGCTTGATGGTCCAATACGTTTATCATGAGTTGAGCATTATCACAACAGCTTGCTTTTTTCACTAAGGGAGCTGAGGGGATTCGAGCCCACGACTCACTGGTTTGAAAACCCAAGCCCTAACAACTGGACTATCAAGTCCAATAATTAAGGTGAGAAATTTTCAAGCCAATCTTGTCATGTTTTCTCCTCCATTGAGTGGGTAAGGGCAAATTCATTTATTATGATTATTTGTTGTGCTTTGGCTTTGAGTCTTCATCAGTGCCAGAGATATGAAAGTGATCAGCAGACACGTAGCAACTAATACAAATTTATTACCAGCGGAGCATTACCACAATAGCATGCTTTTTTCACTAACAGAGCTGAGGGGATTCAAACCCACAACCCACTGGTTTGAAAACCAAAACTTTAACCATTGGACCATTGAGTCCAATAATTAAGGTGAGAAATGTTTTAAGTCAATCTTGTCATGTTTTCTGCCCCACTGAGTGGGTAAGGGTAAAAAATTAATTAATAATTATTTTCATTGTGTTTCAGCTTTGAGACTTCGTCAGTGCCAGACATATATAAGTACTCATAAGATTTCCGTCTTTATATTGCTCTGGGTTTGTTCTCATTCCATTCTACTCCAGGGGCAGGGGGACTTTGGATCACTCTAATTTACTTTGTAACCGTACATTCTAAAATACTGAATATTGGCATACTTTTAGTACTAAAACAGTAGAGAAAATTGGTTTCAAAAAACGACAAATGAAAACTGAAAAAAATGGGGTACCATATTATAGTGCATTGATAAATTCATCTTTTTAAAAGAAATTCTTTGTTTACTATATAAAAATGTTGTGTGCTGTTGTAGCTTTCTGTTGTCTGCATAACTTTTTAACTCACTGCATGCCCCTGGTTTAACAATAACAATAAAAACAATAGCCTAACATAATTGCTGTAAGAATACGATTCCTGGGGCAATAAAGCAAAAAACTCTCTAGGAAAATTTATCAATTAGCCAGGCTTCAACATAATGGAGGTACAAGAGATTTATTGCTTTTAACTGGGATAGGACTGAAGCACTTTTCCAAACAAAGAGAGCTTTAACCATGGAGATTCATTTGTATATGCTGAGAATACCTGTAAGAATGCCTGTAAGTTTTCATGTTCAAACATAGCGTTCTTTACTACAGGCCTATTCAACATGCAGCTGGGGGCAAGAACTGGGGGCGAACTGTATTTAAGTATCACTGCCCAGTAGTGACATTTTCTATTTTTCTAGTGCATTTTTTACATTGACATTTGAAATCCTCTCTTCTTGATGATAAAATTACCCTTCCTTGTCTGCAATGCAAAATTCCCTCCCAAAACACCAGAATCTGTTACTTCCACTGACTGCTACCGCATTTATACCTGTCTATTTTGTCTTAAAGGGGCACTGTACTACTTCCCTCTGGTAAGGAACATGAATGGGGATGGCTAAAGCAGGTTGCAACACCCTTCCCCCAAATACTTTGATGACCACAGCTGGGTTTTGGGGTTCCTATTGCTATGCTGTAAGATGTATTTTCAGTTTTATAGAAATCATGTAATGTATCTAGAATCTAGAATTTGAAAATAATGTAATTAAACAAACTGAACTGTGGACATTGTGAGACTGCACACGAAGCAAAGCAGTGCAAAAGTAAAATGGGTAACAATCTACTACCGTCCAGAATACTTGAGAATTAATGTGATACGCTGATTGGCTTAAACTGATTCAGACGTGTCATTTAAACATTCAGTGCATACCAATGGGCAGTAGTGCCCATAATATTGTCACCAAGGCAACAGTTGTATTCTATTTGTAACATTACCAATTCAGATGCAATTATCAATGCAAATTACTAATGCTGCTTGTCAGTGATAGGTTAACTTTCGGCCCTCACATTTTGTCAGGATGCTTCTGTTGATGTCTGCTCCACTGCTGCTCTTGTGTTGTGTTTCTTTATGGTGGGTATCCAGGAATTTCTATTCTCTTCTTTCTGTTGATGTTATTAGGATGAAGTCTGATATGAATGGCTTTTCTGACCCTAAGTGCATGCAAATGCTGATCACCATCTACAAACTTTACATCACTCCAAAGAGGGCAGTGGCCAATTTCCTGTGCGTATTCTGAACTAACAGAGGCTTGTGTGCATGCCACACCAATATCTCTGTCGGGGTCTTTGGTAAGCTTCCTTTACCAATCAAATATACTCTAGTCACACTGCTTTAACGGCTGAATCAGTGTTAACCTCTTCACAGTGGCTTAGTGCAGCCCAGTATTTTGCTGCTTTCCCTAGCAATACTCAGTTCTAGCATCTACTTGCAATTGCTGTGACAACCTCTTCAGCTTTGCAAGAATTCCTGACTTCAAAATCTGAGACATGCTGACATTGATGGTGTTGAAATACACTAAGTTCCCTTAAATTTTCATTTTTCGGAGTTCATTTATTCAAGACAATCACTAGCATAATTTGTGACCCATGGATAAAGCATTTTAGCTAGATCCTCTTGCACAAATTTCTTAGTACACAATTCCAGGGTGATAATTAATCTGCACACTAGATACAAATCTAACAATCCTTTTTCCCAAGTACTATAAAATTCAGGCAACTAACCAATTAAAAAATTCAGCACAATGTTGACTTCTGCAAGACCATATATTTAAACTAGAAATTACCTTTCAATGTATCCTGATTGCTGTCCAACCAGTCCTGCCAACTTACTCTGTACTGCAGCAAGGTTAGAAACTATATTATATAGAAGGAAATTTTGTTCACCATATTAGCAATTAAGGATAATACTTAAAGTGTTCCACCCGGCAGTAAGTAGAGACTCACGGATAAAAACTTACATCGAGTGGACCCCGAAGGCTACCCTCCTCCGCGAGCAGCATCATATGTGAAAAAAGGTCGAATGGAATAGGGTTTCAAGTATTTGATGAGAACCATGCAAAGATTACAAAAGTCAGAATAAGATTACTTTTGACATCGCCTTAGCCCTCCCTGTTTAGGGCATCTCAGAGTAATTGCACTGTTATATATTCTCAAATATGAAAAATATCTGAAGATGTTTTGCTTTGTAATAGGGGTAGGAAGCATTGTATGTATTTTTCAGAAGACGAAAGAAATTCTCCTTTATGTAACATTTATATGCACTAACAATGTTACCAAATATTGTGCTCTACATTGTCGTTGTTCTTAACGTGATTTTCCAGCTATTTCTCCATTATTCATTTCATTTTTGTTTGTGTTTGCTGGGCTCGTCAGATGATATTAGGGGTGCAAATGTATTAAGCGTGAGAGTCGCAGGTTGATCGATTTCTTAAGTAAGGATCTGGCAGAATGTTTGTTATACCGTAATCGTTCGAATAAGCGCCCCTCTCAAATACGCGCCCTCTTTTTTAAGAAAATAATTTTATAATGGCCCCTTTCTAATGAGCGCCCCCTCTGTTCTAGGGTGGGCTCTTATTCGAGCTTTTGTTCTCCTGAGAGATGTAAAATGTGATAAAGAATGCTGATCTTTGAATTTTTAATCCTTATTTTCGAAAAAATTTTTTATAAGCGCCCATCTCGAATAAGCGCCCCCTTTAAAGAAGCGCCAAGGCGCTTATTCGAACGATTACGGTAGTTTTGAAACATATTCTAGACAGCACTTATAAAAGAAGTGCATAAGGCATTGAACATACCTTGATCTCTGGATCGATAAGAGGCTCTAAAATGAAAGATGGAAAGTGCCTCACGAAGCAACTTCGAATTCCATTTCTAAAATCGTCATTTTCTTACGTCTTAACCCTATCTTACATGGGGGGGGGGGGGTGCTAGTAGGCCCGTGGCTACACATTTAAGCTCTTAACTTTTTAAAGCCAGGCCCGATTGACACGAAATTTGGTGACTTTTCCTAAAATTTACTGGAAAGTCTTATGATGAATAAATTTTTAAAAGTTTTTTTGAAATTTTGCGATAATGGCGTTTTGTTGACCTATAGTGGAGTTATTTGCCTTTCTGTTTTGTTACTTTTCTCGGAAAAACATGATTATTATATCTTTGAACTTAGGTTTTCTTTCCTGAATTTGTACTGACGATTTCATAGTATTAAAATTTGAAGTGAAAAATGCAACTTTTTTTGAAATTCCGTTGTCCAAAAATGTTGTGCAATAAGGTGAAGTTCGCTAAAGAATCTTGTATAACAATATATGCAAAATGATTATAAGAAAATCACATCTTTAGATGAATATTGTACCAACAGTGAATTACAAGTTATATTTCATGTCGCAGAGCTGATAGTAAGAGATGTCCATGAAAGGCAATCGCATCATAGCGGCAGAGAACGTGTCATGGCAGCTATCCGCAGAAGATTTTGGATCCCCAAAGCCCGCCCTGTAGTAAAGATGATACTGAGAAACTGTACAGTTTGCAGGCGTTTGAAAGGAAAGTTACAGAATCAAATAATGGCAGATCTACCGATAGACAGAGTAACAATTGTATCGTATTTTGTAACTTCTTCGGATCAAATTTTGTTTCTCTCAGTCGACATAAATGGAGATGCAAAGCGCGTGTTTTAAAGAAAGTTGTCAACGACATCAATGAAACAATGGAAAACGGATATCAGTTGGTCAGCCTGGGGCAGATTATCTCAAACTAGGAGCATGTGTCTTGTTCTTGTAAAAAAGTTTGCAAGAATTTACCGCTGTTTGAAATCCCATCATGTGAAAGGCCTCAATGACGAACTTGTTATGCCTATCAAAGAACAACGTGAGGATTTCAACTCTGTCTTGGAAAGTGTACAGTTCTATCCGAATTTTAAACATGGAGATAAACTTCCGCAAACTCCTGAGGATTGGTCTTTCTTCGAATCCTTTGTCAAAGTGGAACTGCCTCTTCATGAAATCTCGACTAGCAAAGATATCAGTTCGTTGGTACGTAAATTCAAAACTTTTTTTATTATCCCCTACATAGGTTACTCCACAATGCCCTAATTCAAACTCAATTTGACTATGCATGCAGGCATGGTACCTATCAATAAATATGAGATTGAAAACAAAAATCCACACTGCCCATCTGGTTTGCCTTAATTTAAAAAACAGGGCTAGCAAAGAAATCAAAGACTCTAGTTACATGTCCCTTTTCGAAAAAGGCATTTCATACTTTGGACTAAAAATTTGGAATAATTTACCGGTAAGAATAAAAACAGATAAAACCCTTAATGGTTTTAGACAGAAATTAAAAGAATAATTCTATACAACACTCCAGTAATGAGAAGAAAATCCACATCATTAGTCTTAATTCTCCCTGCTGGGTTCTTCAGACTAATAATAGAAATCCCGTGATGAACCTTTACGACTTCAGCTCCTCTATTCGTTTTTGAGCACAAATTTTTTGTTGACACCTCTATAAAGGGACCATTATGGAACTTTTGATGTCTTTTGAACCTTATCAATGCTATACCTGCCAACATTACCCATAGGAGTTTCTTAGTTCTTAATAACTTATGTTTATTCTCTCAAGTAGCTTCCATGTTTTCTGCTTAATGTTTAATAAGTAGTTTATATAAATTTATTGCAATTTTGACTTGTTGTTTTTGCGGCCTTTTTATGGCGAAATATATACATACATACGTACGTACATACATACATACATACATACATATATACATGTATACATACATACATACATACATACATACATACATACATACATACATATGTACATGTATACATACATACATACATACATGATGGTTGTCTACTCGATTTCGAGTTTGACGATTTTCTTGCAATAAAAAGTTATGATCATTATCATTATCATCATCATCATCATCATCATCATCATCATCATCATCATCATCATCATCATCATCACTATCATCATCATCGTCATCATCATCACTATCATCATCATCATCGTCATCATCGTCATCATCGTCACTGTCATCATCATCGTCATGATCATCATCGTGATCATCATCGTCATCATTATCGTTACTATCATCAATGTCATCAAGTCAACAGGCTATGGTACTGCCACTTGTTGTAAGGTGAAAGGCTAATATTGTTTCACCTTCAAGATCATGTTATACCGTTACCTATTGCTCTTACATCACAATCTCAGGTTCTCTTTACCATTTTCGAAACATTTGAAGCTTTGTATACTTAGAGGTCCTAGATATTGATACAAGATAGATATTTCTTTGCTCAGGTGCTGATATCACAGATTATTTCAACTACGGTTTCACAGAAGACACATGGAAACAGTATTGCGAAAAACAAAGAAAGTTACGATACGAGTTGGGTGCCCTAAAAAAAGGATTCGTAAGTGGTGATAGTATTGTAATACTTTGTTTGCTAGCACATTACCGTACTGCGTTTTAGTTGGATTGACATCTAGTGTTCTGTATATTTGCAAAATCTGTTCAGAATTTCGTTATGGTCTCTCTTTTGTATTTGTACCATTTTTAAAACGAGGTTTATCTTTACAATTGCATACGTGATCCAGTGAGAATCCAAGTAAAGTGTCAGATTGATCTTCGAATTTGAAAACAGCGATTTTCGAAAGGTATATGCCATAGCTCTGTGATGCACCGAGGGGAGCGTCAGAAACCAAGTAATAGAAAGCAAATAGGCCGTAGTATATTTTGCCATTGTTTAGGCCATACTTTTGCGCAAAATAGCTAAGTAATAGTACATAGGTCATAGTACCTAGTATCTAAAAATAGTCTATTTTGCCATTGTTTAGGCCATAAGTTTGCGCCATAATAGCTAAGTAATAGTACATAGGTCATAATACATAGCATCTAAAAATAGTATATTTTGCCATTGTTAAAGCCATACTTTTGCGCCATAGTGGCTAAGCCATAGTACATAGGTCATAGTACATAGTATCTAAAAATAGTATATTTTGCGATTGTTTTAGGCCATCATAGCTAAGCCATAGTACATAGGTCATAGCACATAGTGTCTAAAACAGAGTATATCTTGTCATTGTTTTAGGCCATAGTACCGACAAGCAATTCCGCTCCTGGAAAAGAGCCTCCGATGCCGGAAATCGAAGTTCTCCCCGACGGTATGTTCTCCTTTTACCCTTCTCTGTTTTCATCATTCTCTCCTACCTATTTTCGTTGAAGTAGGAATATGGACCTCTTGCGCTGACAGTTTAAGGTTATGTCAGAGTTGGGTAACTGATATTCACTTTGACCTGCGAAAAGCTTGAGCTGATAACCTCAGATAAATTTTGGTTTCTTGTACAAGATTTGAATAATGCATTGAGTAACAGATTCGTTTTGCTGAACGTATTCGCTCGACACTGGTCGTAGCAAAATAGTGAAAGTGCCAATGAGCTTATTGTTCCATTCAAATTTGGCCTAAGTTTAGCAAGGAGAAGGCTTTCTTTGACGAGAAAAGAGAACTCAGAAGTGGCAGAAGTTAAGAATGTGAAATCAGATTCAGAAAAAGGATAAGAGTGTTGAAGGGAGTAAGAGCGAATGTTAGAAAAGGGTGGAGTTGAGAGAGAATTACCAGTAACGGCCGAGGTTCCCAAGTGATACGCTAGGCGCCGTTGAAATTGGCGAGTCGTCTGACCCAAATACGTTGCGCTACAGCAACGACACTGAAATTTATAAGCGACGCCAGACCGCAACAACTTGGGAATCCTGTCCTTCACTTGAAAAAATGTAAAATGTAAATTGTATGTACCAAATATATCGTTTTATATGTTCCATTTGAATCTTCGACATGTTTCACATGCGTGTTTTTTGCTGGGCATTGCTATTCATTACGAAATTACGTTTTCCGCCTGCTCAATCAATTGCAGATATTTTTTAAAGAACAATCGGTCTTATGAGGTTTAAGAGAAGAGGGAAAAAAAGCTTTAAATACAGCTCATAAAATACGTCGTTACTTAGTATGGGCTTAAGAGACATCTACTAGAACGAATGGCATATTGTGGGAAGTGAGAACCCAAATACAGTAAGGTTGAAGAACATTTTTGTCAACTTTTGGTGCTTTTTGTCACACACGTAGCCATTAAAGCTAAAAACTTGCAACTAATTTGTAGAAACTAGGGAAGTTAGTGTTATGAACTTATACATACTGGTTCTTATCGTATGGGAGAGGATGTACTCATAATTCTATTTCGCCGTGGTGACATTATAGTAATATTATTGGAAAGGGAAGATTGTTAATATAGTTGTTCATATGTCGTTTTTCGTAGGACATTTTACGGCTTTTAATGGCCGGAGAAAATAGGGGTGTACTTAAAACGTGCATTATTTGACAGCAAATCACCGTTTATTCTTAATATACCGATAATTCATTGTGATAGGAAGCTTGTTTTTTTATAAGATGTAAAGGTTTCGACCAGTGCGTCGAGGGCCAGTGTGTATGTAAGAGTTTTGGTCTATAGTCACTGCCAGCTTGGAACTATTTTTCGGAGAACAGGTATTTGATTTGAAGGTATACTCAAGTAGATACGGTATCTTTTATCAAACTTCATCTTTTCCCTTTCTGTACCAGGTCAGAACTGCTTTGGCAGAAAGCTTACATGAACAAAATCTTCTTGTTAAGATGGTTCAAGATTTGTCAAGTATTATTGGCTATAAAGCATCAGCATTAGCAGGTTTGTACCATTACATTATTGACACAATAAGCAACAGTCAAATGCTTTACAGCTTACATGTACAAATAGGTTCCCTAACATGCACTTCAAAAATTGTTGACCCCTTCGTTTTCGTCGTTTTCAAAGAAAAGTGTTGTATTTGTTTTCTAACAAGTTGTTTTTCAAGGCTGCCAATTTCGAGTCGCCCAATTTGGAGTATGATGGAATTTCTAAAAGAATTTTCTTGAATAGTATAAATGCACAGGTGGCACTTAAAACTTCCAACTGCATGGAATTTGATGTCTACTGAAAAATCTAAGCTTAGCATGGAAAGACATTTAGAAATGAAGGTTTAAAGCATGGAAAGATATTTACACATGAAGGTTTAAAGATGTATCAAGACATTTTTTTAAGACAACATGCTTTTTTCTCCAGACAACCATCAGAGTTATATGAGGAAAGGAAGGGGCTGAATTGCTTGTTGCAACCTCCATAATGGGGCTTATTGAGATATTCATAGAGTTCATCCATAAGTACTTTGGAAGATTAAGGAAGAGGTCAAAAGGGGCATTTGTTGGTTTAAAAATAGTGTGTATTATCTGCAGACTATGTGACATTTCCGAAGGTAGTGAATTTTACGAGCAGCTCCTTGTCTTCAACTTGATATGATTTTAATAATAGTGATATCCTAGACAGTTATTACCCACCAAATACTGCAATTCTACAGGAAATAGTCTCTCTCAGCTGCATGAGGTTATGACAGTCTGTGACGGCCATAAAGATGATAATAAGTTAAATGTGTCTATTTTTTATGTCACTAAACCTATGTATATGCCCCTTCAAAAAATTCAAGTGCATCATAAATTAAAGTATGTATCTGTTAAATGGTACTAGTAATTAGTATATATATATTCATATTTATCACCTTTTCTTTTCCTCCTGATCTATCTTTATGCCGTTATATGCTTCCTCTTTAAGTTTACAGCACTCCAACATAGCATCCTGAAGTGCATCTTTCAAAACTGCAAAAGGTTATGAATACTGATGCTTAATATTAAGCACTATAATGCCTCTACAATGTAATAATGACTGTTTAACCTGTGCTTATGGAAACATGAACTTTCTACTAGAAAGAATATATACCTTATTGCTAATTGATCAATGATCTCTATTTGGCCTGTGTATGTCTCAGTTTACAAACTCAAACTGAAGCACCTGATATTGGTGGGAGTGAATTTTATGATGTTGGTCACTCAAAATAAACAAAGGTCCATACTACAATAATAACAGAGTAAGCCAGATAACTAACCATATATATGAAAAAGCAATGCTGGACAAAACTTGTCTGTAAAAAGCATTAATATACAAATATTTGTCATTATGCATACATGTACATGTTGTACAGTCTGGCTAACAGATTTTTCCTCTACATAAACTTGCCACAAAATATGACACATAAGGTTTAAGCCATCAAAACATCACAATTACAGTGGTTATCATAGATGTATAGAGGCCAAGATGGTATGCAGGACTTAATCATAAGCTACCCAAGTTCACTTCTTGTTTCTGGCAAACCTATATTGCCTAACAAGACCATAATTGCTTAACAATTTTGGGGGCTTTAGCCCTGTCAGCACATACACTTATTGTGCTTAATCGTATTCTTGCAAAAAAATAGTGAGAAGCCTGGAACAAGATTCCTCAAGCAACATTTGTCATATTCAGAAAATTAATAAAAAGTGTAACCAAAATCTTACTAGACTGACCTTTAGGAATGAATTAGAATGGAAGTGATTTACAATCTTGTGCAAATGCCTCGTGCATAGGCCGTTATTAATTGGTAGACCAATTAATTATTATTTCATCAAAAAAGGGAGTTTCAAGATTTTGAAACATATTTTATTCCGAAATTTAACTTCAAGCGCTCAGAAAGTATCTATAATGGTTGACATAATAAAAAGGAAACGTGACAAGCGCATGCGCCTTTATCCTATAGACGTTTACGAATAAAAGTTCGGAAATTGATATTTTCCTTAATATAGGCGTTGCGTCACGGGTCAATAGGGTATGTATAGATGGTCTTTACTATAGATGGTCTCTATTTCTACTTAATACACCATACCCTGCCTCACAGGTTCAAACAGTAAATAAAATACTTTGGGCTAACCGGCCTAAATACATCTCTCTTTTCGTTAATTCTTTCAAAAACGCCAAAACATTAATAACAGGTTCTTTGGTTGATGATAAAAAAGAATGTTGTCCTTATCAAATACTGCTCGCTACTTTCATTTTTGTACATCCTGGTAGAAACATAACCACTGTTCATGAATCAGGATCCCAAAATTTCTAACTATGCTACTGTGCATCGCTAGCCTCTTTTTCCTGCTAACTACCTTTGCTTGTAATTATATAGAGTAGACACTACATCTCTCTTCCTCTGTAAAGCATTCTTAAGGGTCCTAAATCATCATATTATGTTGTATTACATGATCGATCATTGATTGCTTCCTCAGCTGTTTGTTAAATGTGTTATCATTCTTTGTAATGACGTCATCGAACGACGCACATATGAAGCGTAACGGGAAAATATTACTGGTAATTTTCCCTCATCCCATACTTAGTTACATTAGATCACGGTCTATATAACACGTTTACCGTTTTCTCCATTCGATCTTTTCTGTTTAGTATCCTCTGAGTTTATTCTCCTTATCAGCAAAACTCTTCTTCTTGCCAAACTAAGGCAGACTTTAAATGCAACGATAGGCTCTACACCCCCTTCATTGTTCTAATTTGTCCTTTGAGGCCTATTTACCTGTTATTTTCAGTATAATTATTAAGCTCCTTTAGTTAAGCACTCGCTCCATAAATATTTTTCGCTACTAAACCGGGAGTGCTCTCTAGGCAATTACGACTTTGGTTATGTGGTGGCAACGCCATTACAGTGTTTTCTTAGTGCTGCGAAACGTCAAGATTAGTGAAGGTATCACGAAAGATGTGGTAAAAATTTTTGATCGATCGAACTAGGCTACATCTATAGTTGATGGAGGGAATCCTTTTCTGTGTTGTAACTAAAAACTAGTAAAAATATTTTCAGCGTCTTGTAGAAAATGCTGTGCTGGGTATGTCGTTGCCACCACGTAACCAACGCAAAGCTCGACGCAATATTTTCTACCAGATATCAGAAATATTCGTGTAGGTTTCGTGCTACTGCCGATAAAAGGATTCCCTCTACCAATATAGCTTTTAAGTCAATTTAATCTATCAAGAGTCTTTACCATATCGTGAGTGATACCTCGGGCATCGCTGTCATGTTGAGTGTTGTTATCTTTTCATGTTCATTAAACTATGCATGTCCATATTTGTATTTCCTTGTCTCTATTTTGGCCATTTGGCATTTGACGACAGCATGTTTTTCATCAATTTTACCTTAAAATATGCCGTCTTGTTGACTCAAAATTCCGTCTTCAATTATCCAAATTTTTTTCAGCTTATCCGCACAATTTGCCGTAAGTCTAAGTTCATGCCCTTTGTATAAACGAGGATGCACTTTTGCTTGAAGATGTTAAACTGCAATACTCGTGATAAAAGATTGAAAAATAGTGAAAAACAATGCTATATATTGTATTTTTTGGTTTTTACGAAAAAGGACACAATTTTCTTAGTTGTGCCACATTGCATCGATTAAGAAATTGCATCAACTTAACGCAGAATTAAATGCAAATTAAAAGCACACAGATAAATTCACATATGCATATGCTAAGAATAGCTTGCGCTTTATGTAAGTAGTTCCTTACGCATATTTGAACGTGGTGCTGTATTTGGTACGCTGATAGAAAAACAAGTTAGTAATAAAGGAGGTAATCGAAGTTAATTCTCTGTGTTCCCAGGATATAGTAATGATAAGACAACATCCATTTCTTAAATCACTACGACTCCTCCAAGTTTCTACATCGATGCCGTCTTGCATAAGACGGAAAGTGTTCCCATATCGCTCAATCGGTCAGTTTAGAGCCAATAAAATTCCTTGGTTTTGTACAACAAAGCTTTGTACATGCGAGTAGGGCACTACTTGCGCTGAGTACGAACTCTCTCCCCCTATGACACTGTTGATGTAATAGGTGCCAAGAAAAACACTTAAGAAGAAGCCATCAGTTATAGGCAAGTATCACACAGTATTTCCCTTTTCAGGCTGTTGGACGGTTCGGTCGCCACTTGCCTACGCCAGTTTTTTATAAGCAACCTCGTTTATGGATACTATCCCAAGTTGCGTAATTTTCAAGCCGGAAACAGTACTGAAGTTATTTAACTGGTTGCTTATAGCTCGTACAAAGCATGTTCGATTGAAACAAATATAAGGAGTGTTGTGACAGTAAGGGATTGTAGAACAAATATTTCGTTTGTTATAGGAGCAACTTAAGTCAGGGTAAAACTAGAGTTTTTTTAGGAGAGGCCCTATATTACTTACAGAAATATACTTTTACGTGCATGTTTAAAAATTTTCAAGTTTTGCTTTGTGAGCAAATATCCTAGGGTTGCTTAAAATTTCTCCCGCTTTCTCTTTACTTGCTTATTAAAAGATCGTGTATTGAATTAAGTATGCACAAGTAAGATTGACGTTGTCGTTTGACCATCGCTTTTTCTTAAATTTAATTAATCCCCTTCAGTACCGAGGGTAATGGATCTAACCTTCCGCGCAATGGATGATTAAAAGAAATCTAACCTCTTCAAAATTGTCTGCCTTTACCAACTCCGACAAGCAGGGCAATACGGAAGGCAGGCGCCTTTGAAAAGCACTCTCTTCTGCATCCACGAAGATACCGGAGCTGAAGGCGCTGTTGGAGAGTGAGTGCCAATGGGCGCTGACCTGTGATTTCGAGGCCTCCGAGCAGAGCGCGCGGTTCTGGTATGTCAG
This sequence comes from Alatinidae sp. Z8VKAUB7J3, assembly GCA_010016025.2. Classification (NCBI taxonomy): domain Eukaryota; kingdom Metazoa; phylum Cnidaria; class Cubozoa; order Carybdeida; family Alatinidae; species Alatinidae sp. Z8VKAUB7J3. Next base: position 56,193,568 of record JAAAKM020073195.1, read on the forward strand.
CGAAGAGAAGCAGGAGCCACGGATAGGCTGGCGCGCGGAAGACCCGGGCGCGGAGCTGGAGCGCCCGTTGGACACTGCGCGCCAGATTTGCGCGATGCAGACAGCGCTTGCCGGGTGGGACGGGGATTTGCCGGGGTTTCTGCGGCACTATCCTGAGCATCGCGGCGCCGTACTTCGGGTGCAGCGTCTGGCGCAGTTTCCCTATTCGGAAATCCGCGACAATCTGATCGCCGACAAGTGCCGCCCGATTGACATGTTGCGCTTCAAGCTGGCGTTTTTCGGCGCGGCGAAATTCGATCCGAAATCCGAGTTGTGGACACGGATCACTTTGGCGCAAGGTGCGCCGTTGCATGACGAGTTGGGGGACGCGTCGAATTGGTGGCTCCCAAGTTTGAGGCCATGAAGGAGTTCGCGCTGGCCGAGCTTCAGGCGGTGCTGCGCACCGCGGCTCGCGGCGTCGGCGTGGCGGCGTCCTGCGGCGAGGAACTGGCCGAAGCGGTGGCCTATGCGGCGGATGATTTCGCCGAATGGGAACAGCTGCGTGCGGTCTTTGCAGAGCCCGTTGTCTCGGGGGGTGATGGGGCGGTGCGCTGTCTGCTCGATGCCCCCAACGTGGTGGATGACCTTCTGGTGCGCGACGGGCCGATGCAGATGGCAGAGATCGATGCGCCTGCAATCCTGGCGCTTTATCTGGCGCGGGCCTCGCATCTTTTTGGCTGCACGTTGAACCTAAAGGCCGCGCCTGAGGGGTGGGTGTTGTTGCGGGAGGATGCGGTGTCGGTGGCCAGCCCGTCCACGGGGCGGGTGTTCCTGCCCGACACACTTTATGTGGACCTCTCTGAGATCGCGGCCAGAACCCATGTGCCCGCCACCGAAGAGACCCGATTGTCGGGCGCAGGCGCTGGATTGAACGACAACGACTGACCCTCATAAAAGAGATGTCCGGGAATCCTGAAACCCCGATCTGAAACGGGGATTTGCGTTGATTGCGCCCGCGTCAGACCCGAATGACAGGTGTCATCGCGCAAAAGAGGGTCTCATGCTGCATCTCAAACGTCCCGAACAAAGTTTCGCCGCCACCGACGCCAAAGTACGTGCGACGGTCGAAGATATGCTGGACCGCATTCGTGAGCGGGGCGAGGATGCGGTGCGCGAATATGCCCGTGACCTCGATGGCTGGACGAGCGATTTCGTGCTCGACGGTGAGAAGAAGGCGGCGCTGATTGCGCAGGTCTCCGATCAGGCGAAACACGATATCGAATATGCGCATCGTCAGGTGAAGCGCTTTGCCGAGGCGCAGCGGGCGAGCCTGCAGGATTTCTCGATCGACACCGAGCCGGGCGTGACCCTCGGCCAGAAAACCGTGCCGGTGGATTGTGCCGGATGTTATGTGCCGGGGGGGCGTTATGCGCATGTCGCATCCGCGATCATATCTTCCGGGCTATGGAATACGCTAGCCGGTTCGAAATTGACGATCGAGCGGTCGCCTGCTGTCGAGGCAAGCGTCGGGCGTAGCAAAAAATTTTGTGTCGCCAGACTTGGTTCGGAATCAGGTTGTTTTGTATTTGTTTTGAATGCAGTCTGGTTAATTCGGGAGCCCTTCTTCAAGCGAATGGTTTGCTCATCAAAAGTTCCTTGAAGAGTGTTGGGCTGAACACCCGAAAAGTTAGCATAGCCAAAATACTGCAACGGGAAAATCGCGCTGGCTTGCCGCGTGTCGAGTTCAACGGCAAACTGCCTATCGGTCGGCGACGCAGCGACAAGAATTCCCCATAGGGTCATGCATATTGGAACTACCAGAATGCGCCGAGTCCAAGCTGACGGCCGCGTTCCTTTTCGGCTATCCCATTTCATGGTTGTCTCCGGCATCAATTTGTCACTTTTACAAAAAATGACTTGTTAACCTTGATGAACTGTTAAACCGAAAGGATCGACTTTCTCTTAGTGTCTCATGGTGCGGCTGTCGGAGGACCTTAGTTGGATGTCGAAATGCTGAAAGCAGGCATGAAAGCGTAAGAGAATGATCAGCATCGACATTTCAACATCAGTATACAAAGGTTCTTGTGGTAAACGGAACTGCATCCTTCACTATCGGCGAAACGTTGATTGCCACTGACGTCCCACTTGACCAACTCAATAAGCCATCGCTGATCAGCCAGAGGCAAACCGCCAACCGAGTATGGTGACCAATAGCACGAATAAAAAGACTTGAACCTAAAGGTGCTAGAGGACTTAAGGTGATACGACATGATCGACCCAGTTGCGGTTTCATGGAGGTTTGCCCTCGAACGGCGTTGGAAAAAGAAGGATCATTCGCACCTGCAGATGCCGTTTGCTTTCTGAACAATGCGAACAAGAGGCCGAAGGTTTTCTTGGACAGTCCATTCAATCTCAGCGAAAATTCCCCGGAGCGTGATGCAAGCTGTCAAATAGCAGTTTCGGTTTATCGATGAAGAGAAGCTGACAACCGACGGAAAAGGAGTATTG
>JAAAKM020073195.1:56196064-56206911 GCA_010016025.2 Alatinidae sp. Z8VKAUB7J3
CGATGCCATCCGACACAATTGGTCGGATAGTAGCTATCGATGTTGTTCGAGGCATCGCAATTCTTGGCGTGGTTTTATTTCATTTAGTTTGGGATTTGGATCTTGCCGGGGCAATTCCAGAGGGTTTTGCAAGTTCGCCAGCTTGGCTTTTATTTGGGCGTCTGCTCGCTGGAACTTTCATGCTCTTGGTGGGTGTCAGTCTGGCTCTCGCGCACAACAAAGAGATTCGTTGGTATGCCTTTTTGAAACGAATTTGTGTTGTAGCGGTGGCAGCATTGATAATAACCATAACAACTATCTGGACATTTCCGCAGGCCTATATTTATTTTGGAATTCTTCACGCTATCGTTGTCGGATCTCTTGTCGGGATCATATTCATCAGGCTCCCGATCATGGCACTATTGATTTGTGGTCTGGCTATATGGACTCTCCCTTTTTACTTCTCCGCTGAACTTTTCTGAAATTGAGCTGCAGCAGCGCATTGTCTGTGAGAATGACGGCTTTGTGGCGATGGTTCCCTATTGGGCAACCTGGCCCTTTGAGATGCTGGTGCTGCCTCGACGTCGGATCGCCAGCCTGCTTGATCTGGCAGACCATGAAAAAAAGGACCTGGCCCACATACTGCGAGCGGTTACTGTCAGATACGATAATCTTTTCCGGATTTCCTTTCCCTATTCATCGGGCATACACCAGGCTCCGACCGATGGGAAGGCGCATCCGGAATGCACCTTCCACGTCCATTTCTACCCGCCGCTGTTAAGATCGGCCACCGTTAAAAAATTTATGGTAGGCTATGAAATGCTGGGTGGGCCGCAACGGGATATTACAGCAGAAACCAGCGCTCAGTACTTAAGGGAGCTGCCGGAGATACATTACAAACATGCGCAGGAGCTAGTGGCGTTGTGACCAGTGTGCATCGGAAAACTAGGAAATTCGTAAAACCCCGTCATTCCTGCGCAGGCGGGAATCCAGAAAAATCAAATACATGCTTGATCCCCGCCTGCGCGGGAATGACTAAAAAAGCATGTGTTTCCGGATGAGCACTAACTAGCGCTTTTCGACTCATAAGGGAAAAGGTGGTTGTGAAACAGGTTGTCTTCGATTTCGGTGGTGTATTGGTTGATTGGAATCCTCAAAATATCGCGGAAATGTTCACCGCGGATAAAACACTTCAAGCGAAGGTTCTGGAGGAAATCTTGCGACATCCGGATTGGTTGGAGTTGGATAGGGGTTCCTTTTCTGAGCCGGAGGCAGCAACCAGGATTGCGGTCAGGTCCGGCCTGTCGGAATCGGCAGTCCTGGCGATTTTTGCCACGGTCCGGCAATCCTTCTCCCCTATTGATGAAACCGTGCAGTTCCTTAACTGCCTGGTTGAAAAGGGCATCCCCTGTTATGGTCTGTCTAACATGTCCGTCGAAAATTACCGGTATCTGGCGGAAACCCATCGTTTCTTCGAGCTGTTCAGCGGCATTGTTGTGTCCGGTCATGAAAGGACGATTAAGCCGGAATTGGGAATCTATCAAATAGTCTGCGAGCGCTATGCGCTCGATCCGTCAGATACGCTCTTTATTGACGACACCGCTGTTAATTGTCAAGCCGCCGAGCGGGTCGGCATGCAAGCTGTACATTTTCAAAGAGACCAGGTGGATTTTTCAGACATCGCTCAGCTGCTATTGTCCACGCCGTGAAATATCCGGGCTAGAGCTGAATAACCTTAATGCTGACGCTCTGCTTTTCCACTTCCTGCCTGGAAAAGGGTACCGGCTTGTAGTTAAAATCGGCAAACATCTCCAGTTGGTTGGTCAGGTGTTCGGACTCTTTCTCTGCACCGGAGATGTACCCGCTTTGGCCCGGTGGGATAACATCAAAGGCAGTAATACCGTCATCCTGCGCGATAAACAGGTTGTTCTCGGATCCGCGGTTCATGTAGGCGGGGAGTTCGATCAAGCGCTCTTCCAGCGTCTGGGGAACACCGCGAAAGTCGGAGGTGGAGTGAGAAGCCCTTTTAATCCAGAAAAAAAACTTTCAAACAGTTCGTGGTAACGAACTGTAGTAAGGAGCGACCCAGCTCAATAGTAATCGAAACTCTAAAAAAGCGGAATTTTGATAGATGGATCAAACGAATTGGATTTTGATGCTGATTTTAAATATATAAGTTCCATCAAGTTTAGTCTTACCCATCGAAAGTTACGAGCCTGAGAAAATTTGCTATTATTTATCAAACAGCTCGTGGTAACGAACTGCAATAAGGAATGACGTGGATCAAAAGTAGCTGAAATTCTAAAATGAGGAAGTTTTGATATCAATAGATACATCAAAAGAACTGGCTTATTATGCTTAGTCCAAATATATAAAATTCATTAAGTTCAACGTTTCCCATCAAAGATACGAGCCTGAGAGAATTTGCCTGCTTTTTCAAAACGGGAGAAACAACCCATAAAACTTAAGAAATCACAATGAAAATCCCGCCATTAGATTCAGCATCAGAGAACCCTACAGTAGAGGTTTCAAGCTTCCATCGGCAACAATTTGGAATTTTGTATTTTTTTCCAGAAAAAAGATCACGGATGTGTGTCTATTTGTATTGAATGATATTGAGCCAATGGTCCTAGGTGATCGGCAAAGTGCTCATTCAAATGGAAATTACAATTTCTAGTGCCCTTTTTAATTAAACAGAAAGATGGAAGGCAGCCCCGAAAAACTGAATCCTTAATGTTTTTAAGTTTGAACCATAATTTTTAATATATTTTCGTTCAATTCATCCTTTTTTCAAAACTTTTCAGCTCCTAAATGTTGACATTACCTCCTCAAAATCAGCTCAAAAGTAAATACCTAGGGAAGGTACCTCAAGATAGTCGTCCCAGGGAGGGTTTAGGAGGTGAAACTAACCTATTTTTATTGCATGTATCCAGTTCTTCTGGTAGGGAAGCTCTTAAGGCCAATCCTAAAGCTATGACCAGGGGCAGATCCAGGGGGCCGGGGGGAGCCATGGGCTCCCCAGGCGTCACATCTGTTATTTTTTCTTAATCACCTCTTTTTTTATAAAGTTGTAAATTTGCTCAATTATTTCTGCACTTGTCACATTGACCCCCCTCCCCGAAAAACAAGGTTTTGCTCCAGATCAGCCTTTGGCTATGATTCATATTTTCTCTGTGCAAATATGTGTCACCTCACATTTGATGCTGGGAGATCTATCAAAATAGACGCTGTTACATTTGTTAAAAGTCAATAACTATTTTCTGCAAAGACATCTTTTCTGAAGCCCTTAAGTCTATAGTCAACTGAACTAATACATCCATCTGCAAAGTTAAGCACGATTAGTTTTTTTTTACTGCAGCTAATTTGCATCTTATCAAAATTGAATTACAATACGCCCCTCCAAAACTGTCTGCAGCCACACATTTTCTGAAGCCCTTCAATCTACACTTAACTAATGCGTCCATTTGCAAAGTTAAGTACGATTCAGTTTTTTACTCCAGCCAATCTGCACCTTATCAAAACTGAATCAAAATGCCGACCGAGTTAGCGAACTACGCTCTAACATACGTGAGCAAGTACAAAGTATCACTGGTCACTACCTATAAAACTTAAACCACGCTTAGGCCCCTTTGGGTCTGCGTGGTTTTTTTATATTTCCAATCTGAGCCAATTTCAAACTTAGTGCTGATCTCAGGACTAATCATGATGAGATATTTTTTGAAACAGTAAGATGGCCCTATCAAACATTGAACGGTTTACTGAAATGAACAAGTTTCTTCCTACCATAGTTATCTGCTGTTCTCGAGATAAAACAAAGAATGCTACGAGAGCAATTGATCTTTACACCAAAGGTCTATCTGGCCAAGTACGCGCTCATGCTAAACGTTGCGACGTTGACGATGTACTCAAGGTCGCTAATGTGGTTATTCTCTCTGCAAAGCATGGTTTCGTTCATGGTGGTGAGGTACTTGAACCATATGATCGTGAAATGACGGAGAATACAGATGTTGATTCATTCGTTGAGTCAATCTCTTCAACAGCTGGAATATTTAACAGTCTGAATCCGAACCTGCCCTTGATGGTGTTTATGACAAATAATTACCTGAAGGTCTGGGACAAAATGGTAGATTCGAATCGAATTCTAAAAAGTAAACTACCAAATATGACGTATGTTTCTCGAGGTCATGTAGGTAACTTGCAATTAAAATCTCGTTTGAAGAAAGGCTTGGAATCTCTTCTCGAGGTAAACGGAGAGCCAACATTTTTCCGCTCTGGAGTTGCGAGTAGCGCTGAACTTGGATATCTAGATGCTGGCCAAGCGATAGGTACTTCTTTAGCTCATTGTAATATGGATAAGATGAAGTCCCTAACTTCGTCGATTATCGATGGTTCTAAGACGCACAAAGTCTTCTGGGATAATGGACTAATTACGCTATTGAGAAAGGGCAAAGTCATCGATACGTCATGGGTTTTTGAACAATATAAGAGGCTAATCGCTGCAGCTGGCACTGGAGGTCCGAATATCAGTATCGTTATTCCTGATGCGCCACAGTGCAAGCATACTGCCCTAGATCTGATTAATAAGCACACAGCCGATATCCGGTGGCTTGCAGAACGTTGCGATGTAATTCTCCCAGTACATAAATATGACGACAGTGTTGAGTTTGCAAAGGAAGCTATGCAAATCATAGGTCATGATTACCGAATTCGATTGGGTGTTCCATGTTTAGAAAACGAATTGGACCTATTGCTACCTTTGGATGTTATTGAAAGTCTTCTACAAGCAAAACATAACGACAAGCCTCTATTTGCTTCTATGCACTATTTTGGCCTTTCAGATGTATCACATAAGAACAAGCTTCACCCACGTTTGCTTCTTGCCAAGATGTATTTGGGGCAAACAGATAACAGTATTTCATTAGACGCGTGCCGAACCACAGCCCTTTTCGGTAGAGGTCGAAAAGGGGATATGCTCCAAAAGCATATACAAGATAACGAACCAAAGATCTCGCAGAAGTTGAAAATTAATGTCTATCAAGCATTTTTGTCACCTCTCTTCCAGAGCAGCCGCTTGATCCTAACATCTTCCACTGGTCAGTTACAGATGGAGTAGAAAAAGACATCCCTAAAGCAGGAAAAGATCAAAAGCGGGTGCATCTTTTTAGTGCTGCCAGTCAGTACAATGCCGCTGAGGCCCCAAGTGCTTACCCACCCCCTATTGGCCAAGCAATGCTAAAGTCTAAGAATGATAAAACACAAGGTCCTCTCGCTCAGCGGACCAACCCACTCGTATTTGAGCTCGTGACAGCCTATTTGACTCATCTCGGATTCAACATGATGGAGAAAGCTCTCCCTTCAGCAGGAACAACTTTCTCACATGGCTCTCCAATTGAGCATGGCTATCTCCGCCCAACAAATGAAAATATCAAGCACCTTGCTGATGAGTTAGAAGCGAACTTTGAAAAATACGAAGCTCCTTGCTACGAATCCCGCCTAAAAGGAGCTCCTGAGTCAGTTTATCTTATCTTAGGAGCAGCGCCTGCTATCGGGTATTCCTACGGTCTCACCCCAGAAACCAATGCATGCAAAAAGCTTCAGTACTGGGCCTATGTCGCAAATTTCACAGCGCAATTTAAGCAAACTTTAGCGCTCTTAGAAAAATACCCCGATAAAGAGGTTGTCTTACACATCACTGGAGTGGGTCTTGGGGTTTTTGGTTGTGACGGTAGAAAGTTTGCTGAGGCTCTCAAACATACCGGATCGCTCTTCCAGAAGCAGCTAAGCGAAAAGGATCGAAAGCGGGTTTTTGTCCAACTGGAATCTTATCATGGAACAGATGCTCTTCAAGAAGTTTGCGTCAAACACCTGAAGTTTGGCCCTGCCGCCCCACGTCTATAAACTAATTATTCAACATAAGAGTTATAGACTTGTAATAATAAAATTTGATTGATTGATTTTTTAGGATCTCTCATATTATAATTAATATGATTGTTACAACTGCTATGGCAGGAGACATAAGAATGAAGAAATTTCTACTACTTCCAATCATCATGACCGCTCTTGTCCTACCTGGCTTTGCTCAGCCCCAGGGGAGCGAAAGCCCAAAGACAGAGGTGGTTCAGGCCCCTCCTGAGCCCAAATTCATGGATGAACTCCTTAGCAGCTATCAGTCAGGCGATTACGACGCTTTTCTCAAGCGGATCCATGATAACTATCAGGACGCGAGCGATAAATGGGAGTACAATCATCTTCTCGAGGAGCGTAAAAAGCTCTCCTCGATCGTCCAAGACTTCGATACGGGCAAAAGTAGCGAATTCAAAAAGAAAATGACAGCTTTGCACGAAGAGGAAAACCGAGAGCTGGTGGAGCTGTGTCTATCAGAGCCTAACTGCCCTCTGACACGCGAGGTGAAAGACATGGTCTTTTTCACTCCAAGTCAACACGAGCAAGAGAGCTTGGACTATATTTCAAACTTGAACTGGAAGTTCAAAGGTGATGGAAAAACACCTATTGAAAACAAGCTCATTGATATTGATACCGAATTTTGGCTTAAAACCCTTGCACTTGATGTCCTTTTGGTCCTAATAAACTGTTCAAGATCAGAAGACAAGGTTGATAACTTGCCACCCTTACCCCTTCGTGTATACATTTAGATTTATAATTTTAAAACCAAAATAATGGTTAGATTTTTGTATGTTTTAGTTTTTTTTTAAATTAAAACCTGGCTCAAGTTGCAGTGACAATGTGCCTGGGACTAACCACTGGCAAGGATACCTTCATCTCGTTTTTTTATGATGATTTTCATGACGAAACATGACTAAGACAAATTGATTGATATACCACTAGTCATCCATATACATGGTCCCCCTAGAATAATATTTGTTGAGGTTCCTTTCAAAAGTACCAACAGATGGGTTTTCAGGGGATACACCCTCTCCGAGGGCGAATCTTCATCATTTTTATGGGATGGAGGTTAAAAGTTGTCCATATCAGTGTGAAATCGTCACCTTTTGTTGGTTTTATGGCCATGCATTGACTTTATCTGTATGACATTTTGTGTTGGCATAATTTGGTACATTTAATTTGGTACAAAGGGAGGGTGCTAGACCTAATGGTCAAACCCAACCACTGACGTCACATCGACTCTTTCAATTGGAGGTTGTAAATGCACACGATTGGTGCTGAGAATTACCCTTGATACCCTAATTTTGATTCTCTAGGATTGTGTGAATATGGTTTTGGAAGCCCCTTTGAAAAGCATCCATATTTGGTGTTAGACTTTATTCATGGCTTGGACCGGGACTTATGGTTGAACTTCACTGAAATAACGATGCTGGGACTGTTTAAAAAAAAAATCATTTTAGTTTTATTGGTCGTATGTTGTTGTAAATTTTTCTTCTTTTATATAATTATGTTTTTCTGAGGACGGCCCTTGAACATAGGGTCGAAATATTCATTCAAATTAAAATTCCCTGTCTTATGAAAACAATTCCCTACTGTTATTTTTATTTTAGATGTTTGTGATGGAAAGGCAGTGTGGTCTTCGTCCCTATTTAAATCTTTTTGACTCTTATAAGGGGCACTGGAGCTATTAGTTTCCAATCAATAAAGTACTTTGATAATATCAATGATGTTGCTAGTTTTGATAGGGTAGCGCTGCTTATGATATTGTTTATATGGTCTTTTAATACAGTCATGTATCTGGTTATTTCAGTTAATTGAAACATCCCCTAAGCACTCCCTAAGAGTTTAAACTTATTGCCCTTATTGTTATTAATAATTAATAATAATGACAATTTAAGCGGAGTAAAAACATTAAGCAAAGAAAAACAAAATAACACAAACAATACAATTAATATAGTCTAATCAAAGGGTGGTAAGGACCCAAGCATTGACAGGCCTCAGCACCTAATCTAGCATAGAGTTTTTTATAAACAAAAATAATATCAGTGGCACGAAACTATTAGTTATTGTAACCATAGAAGTAACATTAAAAGCATACATACTGTCTTCTGGCTAGTTCAAAATCCACCGCAACTTACCCTGAAAAGTCTAACTTAATAATGTAAGCTGTTATTGTGATATTGCTTTCTCACCCTGTTAGGTTGAATGTGATAATCATCTTCACAATTGAGAGCTTTTTAGAATCAAATTGATTATCCCTAAAGTGTTCATCATTATAGTTGGTAAAAGATCACATATTCTAATACTTTAGTCAGAATGCAAGAGATAGGAACAGGTCTATAAGATTTACATTTGCTCAGGTATTTTTCCTTTGTTGGTGATTGGAGTAGTGACCCCTCTCAGGAAACTATTTGTCTTGTTGTAAGATTTTTGCCATCTACTCTATCCTTTCAAAGTGCTTCTTTGACTTTGATTTCCATCTTTTGCAGGGAAATGGGTATAATAAAGAGATGTCCTGTGAAACATGCAATTAAGCTGAGAATTTCCTTTTCATATTACCTTAAATTGTAGCTTGGAGCAAGTCAAAGATTTCAATCTTGTAAGATTGATTATCTTGTCCTGCCAATTATTACTTCCTCATTGAGCTAACTCCCAGCTGAACACTAACTTTTGATGTCAGCATGCCATTATTTGTCAATTTTGCACCTGAATGTATGAGTTGATTCAGCAGATGCTATCTTCTGAAAAGTGTTCCATAGGTTGGCAACTATCTGGCTGAAAAAAGGGCTTCTTTTTCTGGAGGAGCAATTTTGTTTTGAAAGTTTCTTTGAATGTTCTCTAGATACATGGGGTGGGCAAATAAATCAAGAAGGGTGTTTTTAGGTATAATTTTATGGGCAAGAATCACATCTCTTCATTTTCTTCTATATGTAAGTGTTGGTAGTATAAGATGGTGTGCACTTATTTCACAAGACATTTACTTCAATCCAATGATCATCTTAGTTCCTCTGCACTGACATTTTTCTATGACTTCTTTGTCTTTTTTGAAAAAAAAAACGGGATGCTGATAATGGCAAAGGATTGAAAGTCAGATGAAGACACAGTCTTGATATGGGTGCTAAAATTCAATTTGTGATTAAGAATGACTCCAAAATCTGTTCAGAACACACTGAACAAAGATTACCTTGGAGAAAATCATGCTGATGTTTATTATATTTGCCAACATAGAACACATGAAATCTATCAATATTGAAGGCTGGGAGTCATGTGCCAGCCAAACTTCCAAGACTGTCAAAAGATAAATTGGGTAGATTGTAAATCCATAGCTGTGGCAGCTTGACCCACTAACTTTGAATCATGTGCATAAAGAATGGGAGACTTGAAAGAAGATGTGGCAGATCATTCATATAGAAGTTGAAGAGACTTGTCCACAGAAAAGTACCCTGAGGGACACCACATAAAACTATTGTAGAGGAGACACAAATCCTACCATATTGGTGGATTTATTTTCCACAAACACATAATTATAGCATGATTGCAAGTTATGTAATGTCAGGGAAGCCCCTACATTAAACAATCACAAAAACCACACTTTTGCATGGTTAGCCCTAATGTATCCTATTTTTAGTTCTGTTTTTTCTTTCTTTGGTGCTAGCAGGGCACTGAAATACTATAGACACATTCAAGGGCTAATTCAAAAGCTAATTTTTATATCTAATGGTGTTCCGTTTTGCAATGAAGATTTGCGTCTGACGCCACAAATCGATCATCGTGCCCCGTTCATCAACTATGCGGACACTAGATTGCCACTGCACCAATGCCTTACATTGGATACTGATTTCAAACATTCACTACTAGAATCTCCGGCGTGTCGTCCCCTTCTGAATCCGTTGTCGAACTGTGTTATGGGAAGTCTCGACTTTCGGTCCGTCTTCCGGCAAACGCACATGCGACTGTGATTCGCAAACCGAAAATGCCCGTACAAAGTGATCCGTCGGAGGCAGTGCTGAAAGCGCTAGAATCGCCTGTCGGAAAATCGGGTTCGGACTCACTTTCGTTGGAAGAATTGGCATCGCAAGCCCGTTCCGCCTGCATTGTCATTTGCGACATCACCAGGCCTGTGCCAAACCATATCTTTCTTCGACCCCTCATTGCGAAGCTGGTTGCAGCCGGCATGGACCTCAACAGCATCACAGTGCTGGTGGCTACCGGACTGCATCGTCCCAACGTCGGGTCAGAACTGCAGGAGTTGATCGGCGACCCTTGGGTCCTTCAATCCGTTGAAGTGATCAATCACGATGCACGGGACCTAAGTCAAATGACTGATTTGGGAATAACTCCGACCCGAGGCACTTCGGTTAAGATTAACCGCCGTCTTGCAGAAGCCGACCTGAAAATCGCCACTGGCCTGGTCGAACCCCATTTCATGGCTGGCTATTCGGGAGGGCGGAAAGTCATTGCCCCAGGCGTGGCCCATGCAGATACGATCAAGACTTTTCACAACTACGCCTTCATGTCGGATCCCGGCGCAATCAATTGCAACTTGCAAGCCAACCCTCTCCACGAGGAGCAGCTTGAGATCCTCAAGTTGCTAGGCGGTGCATTTGCCGTCAACACAGTTATCGATGAAGACCGCAACCTATCCTTTATCAATTTCGGTGAAATCACTGCCAGCCATGCCCAAGCCGTTCAATTCATCGAAAGTTATTGTCGGGTCGCGGTTGAGGATTCTTTCTCAATCGTATTGACCAGTTGCGCAGGATATCCTCTCGACAAGACCTATTATCAAACTGTCAAAGGGATGGTGGGCGCGATGGATATTTTGTCATCGGGCGGAACCCTGCTGATTGCGTCAGAGTGTAGCGAAGGAATAGGCTCTCAAGAATACATCGAGGCACAGCGAAAACTCACATCGCTGGGAGTCGAATCGTTTCTGGAATCTCTCAAGCCGAAACCCTTAGCGG
>JAAAKM020073195.1:56206921-56218591 GCA_010016025.2 Alatinidae sp. Z8VKAUB7J3
AGCGGCGATCGATGAATGGCAAACTCAAATGCAGACAAAAGCCATGCGGCAAGGAAATATCTTTCTCAAGTCTGAACTGTCGTCCTCAGACGCAGCACTAACTGGGGTCGAGCCCGTCAAGGATCTTTCTCAATTGGTTGCCCAGTTGATCGAACGGAGTCCTGACAAACGAATCGCAATTATTCCCGAGGGCCCGTACGTCATTCCCTACGTTGATAGATCTCAAAACTAGATGCAAACTCATTCTTTTCGTCGGCAGGAATCTGTTCACTTGGTTTTTCTAATCTGGAACTTCCCTTTCGATTCATTTCTTGTACCACCAAAAACATACTAATTATAGGTTGTTTTTTTTCAATCGTCCAATTGTTATCTAAAAATTTTCCAAGAAAACAAAAGGGCTAGCTAACAATTCTCATAAAACAATTTGGCAGGAAATTACAAAATGTCACCCTTGGAAACAATTCAGCATAGTCTATAAGGCTATTTTATCTCTTAAAATATTTGTAGGAAATCAATAAAAGAATTCGCTAGCTGGAAAAAATAGTTGCAGTCATAGATATGACATGTTTAAGGCATAGAAACTAGTAATCTATGTTTGCTACATCATCAATTTTTCAACGCCACTCTTCGAATTCTCCAATAATTTTCTTCAATAACGATTTGATTTGTAAGAGAAAATCACTGGCTAAGAATTTCTTTGTTATCTCACGGAGACACAATTATTAGTATAAGCAGTTAGCTAGCAATTTCTTCAAAACGGTGGAAAAACCGCTAATAAAGATAAACTTTTAAAAGACCTTACACAGGGTACTGTAACTATATCGCATTATTCCGAAGGTCTTTGCGGACGGAAATGGATGTTATATTTGGGTCAAAGGAACTCTTATTCTAAAATTATGTCTATTTCTTAGCAATCTTATTAGTGAGTTAATCACAAAATTTACCCGTAATTTTTCTTGTCGTTCAAGGTGGGGGCTGTAAGTTTCCTATGTAGAGTCTTGATCAATGGTGATTCCAATGGTGTACTTTTTTCTGTGAAACCTTTTTCGAAGGATTTCAGACTCTTTTAAAAATGCCTGTAAAATTGTTATCAAAATGACATTTTACAACTAAGACCAACAAAGATGACAATTAACATTCATGCGTCAGCTACAAATGGCAATTTTCTCACTATACAGTTTGTTTAGAAACACATTTTTAGTCTTTCAATTACCATGGGCAGTTTTGAGCCTCTTTAAGGGCTCAAAATGGAATTCGCCCCAGAAGAAATAATTGAATTTAGAAAAAGGAAAAAAAGGTATTTGAAAATTAGGTTGGGATTATTAAGTTACCCGTAGGGTGTGGTTGAATAATTAATATCCAGAAAATGTGAATAATATGAAACGGATCGTGATTTCTACCCTTTAAATTTCAGATCAAAGGTACATTGACTAGTAGACATTCCCACTTTTTTTCATTTTTTGCGCTCCCTTAAACCAATCAGATCATTCCTTTGCCTTTTGTCGTTTCTAATGTTGGGAAGAACTATTGAGTATGTATGGTATTTTTGACTGTTCGCCGTGCGTTCTTAAACTTGTATGTCTCAATAATAGAGACGATAAACTGTGGCATACTCAACACTTTAGAGAAAAATAGTGGAGATGAGCTATGACAGCTGTTTAGCCGCTGATAGATGCTGTGTGGGCTTTAAAGCAAGAAAAGTTTTTACGGGTTTTCTTTCAGTTTTTTTTTCCTTTTCTTTTAACATAGTATGTACTTTAATTATTTTTTAGTTGTGAAAGAATGAATAAATGAGTACTAATAAGAGGAAACATCTACAGTTTAGAAGAGTAAATATTGAAGTATTACGTTTCAATGGATTTGAATCTGCGCCACCACCGTTATCGAGGTTGGTGTGGATGTACCTAACGCCACACACATGGTCATCGAAAACGCGGAACGCCTGGGCCTGGCGCAGTTGCACCAACTGCGCGGACGGGTAGGGCGCGGACATCAGGCCAGTCATTGTTACCTGCTGCACAGCCCGCGCCTCGGCGAGGCCGGGCAGGTGCGCATCAACGTCATGTGCGCCAGCCAGGACGGCTTCTATCTGGCTGAAGAGGATCTGAAATTGCGCGGCCCCGGCGACATTCTTGGCGCCAGGCAAGCCGGCGAGCAGAGCTTTCGCATTGCTGACCTGGGCATACACGCCCACCTTATGCCCAAGGTGATACAACGAGGTAATCAACTGCTGGAAGCGCCGGCGGATAGTGCAGACGCCGTCAGCTTACGCAATCTTCTGCAGGCGTGGGCGCCCGCCGACTCCGGACACCTCACTGTCTGATGGCGACCATGTGAAGCGGCGAGGACTGTCTATAATTCAGGGTAAGTCATTCGCCACAAGCGCCGGTTCACGTTATGGATCAACCCGACCACTCATTGCCCCCCTACCCCAATCCGCCTGAGGACCAACGCGTGCGCGGCCTGCTCTGCGGCGACGACAAGGGTCAACTGCAGATCATTGCGCCGGAAAGCGCACTGGTGGACCCGGAACCCATACGCTCTTCTACCGCCCGCCATGTCCGCGGCCTGCCTGGTGAACAAGGCAGTGCGGTGTGCGCCATTCCGGGATTTTACGGCCTGCCGTCTGTGGTTGATCGCAGCCTGAAACAGCACACAACACTGGCCCTGGCCACCGAGATTCCCGGTGAATACGTCAAGGCAACAGCCAGCCAGATCGACCAGATGTGCTTGTCGCATGTTTCTTTTGACGCCGACTTCTGCCGGCAGTTGGTGCCTGTGCCGGCAACCGCCGCCCGGGACGAACAGGATATCCTGCGCGCCGTAGATAGTTTCACCACACGGCGCATCGTCTCCCGGCTGGACGAAACCCTGCATATTCCACCCCTGCCGGAAGCCGCCCAACGTATCATCAGCCTGCAACAGGACCCAAACTACGACCTGTCCGATCTTGTGCAGATTATCGAAACCGACCCGGCGATTTCCGCACGTATTATGGGGTGGGCCAATTCGGCGTTTTACGGCAACAATACACCGGCCAATACCTTAAACGACGCCATTATGCGAGTACTCGGATTTGACATGGTGTTCAACATGGCGCTGGGTATGTCGATCGGCGCAAGCCTGAACCTGCCGGGCAGCCATGTCTCTGGCGCCAGCCCTTACTGGCTGCAGGCGGTCTACACAGCAGCAACCATGGAAGCCCTGTCGCATCAATACGGCGCAACACCCACACCTACGGATCCGGGTTTGTGTTACCTGGCCGGCTTGCTGGCTAATTTTGGCACCCTGGTGGTGGGGCATGTGTTTCCACCTCATACTGCGCTGGGATGCGTGGCGCTTCAAACCGCACCGGAAGTTCACCTTGGTCGTGAGTCACAATGCCATTCGCGTTCTCGCTTTTTACCTGGGACAAAGCCGAGGCTTCCAAAATCATGGGAAACTGCCAAAAGGGTTGGCCCGGGCCTTGGTCCATTTGAAAAAGAAAACCAATGTAAAAACCTTCGTGCTGGATATCGACGACGCCATCCGCAAACAACGCATTGAACACCGCATGGCTCAAGATCAGGTCGATCCCTTTGATCGCTTCATGGCAGAGGACGGCGAAAGATCCGAACGCATCGAAGCAGCGTTGGTATACCTGGCAACCACCCATCTCGATGCGCATCTCATCGAAAACAACGACCTAAGCGATGAGCAATTATGGGCCCATTTCGAAAAGGGTTGCCGTGCCGAATAAAGCCAAACTCCTCGATCGAGGCCCTAACCAGAAGCAGTTGACGGAAGGCTGAGCAAGCAAGCTTCACCGGCAATTTCCACGGCCTGATTGGCCACCTCTCGCTGGTGCGTAAAAAGGATCACCTGGGTATGCGTCGAAAGATCCAGCAATGCTTTGAGGGTGGCGCCAATCCTCACATGATCAAAGGTCATGAGAATATCGTCGGCAATAAAGGGGAAAGGTTCACCTTCCCGCGCCTTGAGATCTAGGGTCCCTAACCGCAGCGCAAGGTAGAGCTGGTCGCGGGTTCCTTCACTCATACCCTCGATTGGCGTAAGACGGTGGTCCGGCCGTTCACCCACCAAAACCGGTTGATCCTTTTCACTGTACTGAACCTTGAGGCCGGCGAAGCTCCCTTGCGTCAATGTCTGAAAATACTGGCTGGCCCGCTTGAGTATCGGCGCTTGATGTTGGCTTCGGTAGCGCTCGATTTGTTGTTCCAGAACCGCAGCAGCCAGATCGAGCCTGAGATACTGGCGACACCGGGTTTTCAGTTCGGCGAGGGTTTGTTCCATGGCTTCGGCTTTGCGGGCGGCTCGGTCGGACCCTTGCCGCCCTTGATGTTCCTTCAATAAACCGCCGCGTTCGGAATGAAGCGCTTCGAGGCGCGGCGCCAATTCACTGTCGATGTGTTGCTTGGCCTTGGCAATTTTTTCGGCAAGACCATCCGGTGTTTCCGATTCGATTTGTTTGGCCAAATCATCCAGGTCCAAACCTTCAACAACCTGTTCCAGCCAGGCTTCTTTCTCGTCTTTTTCGCGGCGCCATTGCAAGCATTCACGGGAGGCTGCTTCTCGTTCCATCAGGGTTTCCCTGGAATCACATTGTGCTTCAACCAAGAGGACCTGCCATTGTCGTTCACAAGCCTGGTTTTCCTCCTCGAGATCGCGCAATTCCTTCTCCAAAACTCCTAAGCGACGTGCACGCTCAGCTTGCCGATCTTGTTCACTGAAAAATTGTTTTTTCATTCGGTCAAGTTGACGGGTTTGTTGTTCTGCACCCCGGTCCACCGACTCTGGAGCCAGCGCCACACAGAGCTTGGAGGCTTTGGCTTCGAAGGCTTCAATCCTCTAAGGGAAAACCCACATTAGAAACCCCCCCTCATCTGAAAATGTAAGCTTGCATCCCAATAAAAAATACATGTGTAAATAATGGGCGAATTTTATAACTTTAAGACCTTCCCCTGGGGCTTTGGGAGTCTTTTTATACCCAACGGCAGAGTTATTGGGCTTCTCGACTATGATGAACAAAATGGTTATCTCAAAATTTTGATTGAACGATTTTGGTGAAAAGGGGGTAGGGTGGGGGCCTGGTTACCCTCCAATTTCTTTGGTCACTTAAAAGGGCACTAGAAGTTTTATTTTCCGTTCGAATAATCCCTCTTTTGATATGCTAGGACCACTTGGGTCGATACAATCACACCTGGGAAAAATATAAACAAATAAACATTTAGTGATCTTTCCTCTGGTAAAAAAACTAAATATATCTACAGTTTTACAGAAGAGAGCTGGAAACCTACTAAGGAGGGTTTTCTGTTACCTTGGATCTGATGGTGTGATTTTCATTAATATCACTTACATTTTAGGGTGTATTTTCCCCCTTTTTCGAAAATCAGGAAAATTTCTCACGGTCTTAACCTTTGATGCATAAGGTTAAATTTAATAAAATTTACATATTTAAATTTAGCATAAAAAGTCAGCTATCAATATTCGGTTTTTTTAAGGCTTCGGTTACTATTGAACCGGGTCGCTTCTTACTTACAGTTTTTTCTTTACCGCAAACTATTTTACAAGGTATATGTAGGGTAATTTGTGATTAATGGTAATGGTTACTTTTGTAGAATCAATCGATCAAGCAGAATTACTGTTGTCATTGCTCGAAAAAGAAGGTACGATTGGGGAATTTCCAATACCAGTTGGTACGTTTTCATCAACTTGATTATTGTTGGAAATAAGCGAACTTTCTTCATTAGAAGCAGGGTGTAATTTAACAGCTTTGTTTTGCTGGACCACTTCTGGCTGATTATCGATTATATTTATCTCGTCATTTTCAATCCTTAACTATCGACATTGCACACATAACCATTTTGGGTTTTTAAGGCGTTTAGTTTTTGTGATTATTTTTGTGAAAACGACACAAAACATGAATTAAAATCTATATTATCGGCAGAGCAATAGCGCTGCGTAATGCTATGTCTACATGAGCTATGTAGGAGAAAATTATTTTTTGTTTACTTATGGTTTTAGACCACTGCACTTCGTATCGAAGGAGATGTCTTAGAAACTTTGGAAAAGCTCATTCGATTGGACATTGAAAGGGCTGTGTTCTTTTTAATAGTAAAAAACAATTGGAGATCAACTATCCTCCTTCCACGCCCACCCTTTCCATAAACACATACAATAAAATTTTTTTAGATAGCTATTGAGTTCAACGTAGTTGAAAGGTGAGGAAATTATGTATTTGAGGATGACAGCCCCCTAGAGCCTCAGGGCAAGGGTTGTAGGTTATGCCCTGATGCCATATAAAGTTTGTATAGTGGGTGATAGTATAAATTTTGGAAGGAACTCATTGGATTCATAATCAGAAGTGGGGGGAAAGGGAACAAAAAATAAAAAGGATTCTAGCAGGGTTAGAGCAGAAGATTGAGACTAGAGCAGGAGAGGGACAAGGGGGGATCCCGCGGCACGGCAAATTCACAATATATAATGCAAACAAAAATTATAGAATAAGAAGTACCTGTCATCAAGGGTAAATAATATATTCTTTTAACTTTTTCTTTTAAAAAGGCTGGCTATTCAGATTTTTTATTTATTATTTAATTTAAGCCTGTTTGCTGAAGGAAGGATTTAAAATCTCATTAGAAATCTTGTTCTTCCAAAATTACTAAGGGGAGTCTTTTTGGTGCAAGACGAGCTCATATTCTTCATAATTTGGGTTTTTCTTCTATTATTACAAAGGTTAATTTTCATCTCAAAAGATGGGAAGAAGTTCAAGATAAACAGTATATTTTTTGCATTAGTAGTGGTCATTAAGGGTTGTTATAACATGAGGGTTTAAAAAAAGGGTATTGTTTCTTTATAAAACACCAAAAGTAACAAATATACTAGTTTAGTTTAACTTGAAGAAAATTATTATGAAAAACTCTCAGTCACCAGCACAACGTTGATCAGTAAGGAAGCGTCAGTAAGTGTTGTCGAGTTCCGTTTTCCACAAAGCTCGCACAGGATAAGGTTACTTACTTATTTCACTTTCGGCGGGAACCAGACGATAATCCATCCTGACTGGCAACAACAGACGATGGGATGACTGACGTAGTCCAACCTGACCTGTCAACGGCAGCCTCTTCTGCAATCTTCAGTCAGTCCTTATCCCAACAAGGTCTGTGTCGGAGGGAGCCACCCCAAGGATCCAGGTCATTCTTGAATGTCTGCTAGAGATTCTTTCTTTGGCCGCCTGCTCTCCACCTCCAAGAAGAAAGGGGGTTGCAGATGAGGAAATCGCAGGATATGGTTCCAGCTGGCCGTCGTAGTGTGTCCAGAAATTTAAGTCGTTGCCGTTTTATGATTACCGAGAGAAAGGGGCCTTCTAGGCACGACGCCTTTGAACCTCAGCGTTTGAGATATGATACCATCGGCTGACCCGTAGTATGTGACTCTTGCAGCGATGGTCGAATACTTCTAATGAACGTTTTTCTTTGGCCTTTAAAGACCAAGTTTCACAGGCGTAAAGCAGGATTGATCGAGCAACTGCCTTGTAGACGTTCATTCTCGTTTTGATGCGAATTTCATGTCTATTCCAAAGCAACTTCTTCATGCTTGTGAAGACACCCCATGCCTTTCCTATTCGAGCTCTAACGTCAGCTTCTGCACCTCCAATCGGTTTTAGGATAGAAGCAAGGTAGCAGAACTTTCAATAGTCTCGATGGTTTCGCCCTCTAGTTGGATATCTGGGTGGTTTGGGGCGTTTGCTTTCATGACTTTTGTTCCGGACTTGCTGATCATGAGGCCAGCTTTCTTTGATGTACAGGAGACATCGTTGACCATCTTTTGGAGCTCAACCGAAGAGCTACTCATGAGACCCAAATCGTTTGCGATGTCACGGCTCTGTCAGGGCAATGACGGGAATAGGTAGCATTCTGGTCAATTCACCGGTAATGGCCATGTCAAAACCAACACCCGTTCCATCCCGGTCCATGCTCGTCAGTAGGAGTTCGCCCGCCCCGCGATCCGACATTTCTCTGGCCCAGGATCGAACTTCCTTGCCACTGTTCCGGCGACCGCCATGGGTATAAACCTCGTAGTCGCCGTTCTTCCCTTTTTTGATGTCAATGGCCACGACGATGCACTGAGAACCGAACTGTTCCGCTCCGGCTTCAACAAGGCCGGGGTCGCGCAAAGCAGCACTGTTCAGGGCGACCTTGTCGGCACCGGCCTCTAGGAATCTGTACATATCATCGACACTGTTCAGACCGCCGCCAAGCGTGAACGGAATACTCAGCGATTTTGAAACCTCGCGCAACATGTTTAGTGCGGTAGGTCGCGATTCGGCTGTGGCGGAAATATCCAGAAAAACGAGTTCGTCGGCACCCTGTTCCTCATAGCGAACCGCCAGTTGTACCGGGTCGCCCATATCCCGTAAATTTACAAAATTCACGCCCTTGACGACCCGTCCTCGATCCACGTCAAGGCAGGGGATGATTCGTTTCAGTAAATCAGACATTGTTTTAATAACTCCTGACCCCAAGGTCCCGACTTTTCCGGATGGAACTGAAAGGCATTTAAGTTGCCCCGCTTCAGTGCCGAGCAAAATCGTTCGCCGTAAGTCGTATAAGCCGTTGCTTGCGCACTGTCCCTGACCACATAGCTGTTGACGAAATAGGCGGTTCCCGTATTTCCCGATTCCCAGTGGACCCTTGCCCATCCCATCATCGGTTGTTTGGGCGAGTTCAGTTTGCTAACCCGCCCAGAGAAAAGGCCCATGCCTGGCGTGTCGGGGTCTTCCTCGCTCGATTCGAAGAGGACCTGCATGCCGACACAAATGCCGACCAAGGGTTGATCTCGTTCTGTCCATTGTTTTAGGGTTGAACCCAGCCGGCATCGTTCAAGAAACGCATGACCGGCCCGAACCGGCCTTGACCGGGGATCAGGATTTGGCGGATTCCTTGTAGATCGGGTTCCGTTAAAACCCGATAGTCAAAGCCCAACCGCTCCAGGCAATCACATATGGACGTAATATTCCCCGATCCAGGATTAATTACCGCGATTGTCATAAGCTCCCCTTGGTGCTGGTTTCGCCCTGAAAGCCTTCCAGTGCTTCGGCCAAAGCTCTGGCCAACGCTTTGAATGAGGCTTCTACAATGTGGTGGTGGTTTTTCCCAGCCATTTGGCGAAGGTGGAGGTTGAAGGCCCCGTTCATCGCCAACGTGTGAAAAAAGTGGGGGATCATTTCGGTTGCAAGGTTTCCTACGAATTCTCGTTGCATCTCCAAACGAACATCACAAAAAGGTCTGCCGCAGAGGTCGACGGCGCACATGATCAAGGTTTCGTCCATGGGCAGGATTCGTTGTCCGTAACGACGCATTTGGTCTTTTGAGCGCCAAGCCTCTTGGATCGCAGCTCCGAGCAAAATGGCCACAGGAGATGACGCCCAGAATCAAGGGTTGAAAGTGGGATTGCTTCTGGGTGAGTGAGCCATAGAACGCGTGCAGTTGGAGTCGTGTCTCCGCGGAGCAGGGTTGCACGCCGTGTTTCTGGAGCCATTGGAGGGCCTGGTTGAGGGCGGTCTGGATAGCCGGGCCGATAAACCCGCTTTCGGGTTTCAGCCAACCCATCCGTCGGAGTCCAAAAGCCGTGGCGCCACGGAGCAAGAGCAAAAGTTGGCCCCCGAGAAGGAGAAAGAGAAAGCGGGATACGTTGATCGGTTGGGAGCCATCGTAATGGAGCAGGCTCGCCGTGATCAGTGAGCCGGATATCACGGCAATCACCAGGATGAGGAAGCTGACGACCTTCCGGGCTTGGCTGAAGAGCTTCCCGGGCCAGACCGTACCGGCGGGAGCGGCTTGACGCTGAGTCTCCAGCCAGTGACGCAAGACATCGTGCCGGGAATCGGGCGGAGCCGTTTGGGCGTCTAAGCCCTGGCTGGATCGGTAACGAAGGTAGGTTTGGCGGTGAGACTTGAGGCTGCGCGCTTTGGCGGCCTCTTCGGTGGCAAAGTCAAAGTCCAGGAGATCGGCCAGATCCCAGGTCAGCGGGGTTTCGGGTGGGGGCGGCGTACTCATGCCGTTCGGCATGTGCGGGCGCGTTCGCGGGCTTGTCTCGGGTTCGAAAGAAAAACGCGAAGGCCGATCGGGGCCCTCGCGTTTTGAAATAGGTTTCTCCCCCGTGGGGAACGCGGCCGTTTTGCAGTTTGGCGTTAAGAGCGGAAATTGATCGCTTGTGCGGCCTGTTGCTCGTGTACCTCGTCCGCACAGGGTGCGTTGGTCGGGGCGTCGGCCTCAGCGGTGTTGGGCAACACCAGTTTGTTGGCCAACATGTAGGCCTCGACTTCCTCGCCGCTGACGTCGGCCAGCATCACACCGTTTACTTGCACGCAGGGACTGAGCATTTGACCACTCTTCTCGATCATCTCCTGGCGCTGGGCGGGGTCATTGATGATGTCGCGATCCTCGAATGCGAGGTTGTATTTGCGCATGATAGCGCGCACTCCTTCGCTCCAACCACAATACGGTTTGAGGTAGGCGACGATCTCTGGGGACTGGCTGGAATCACTCATAGCGAATCAAATTGGAAACGGACATCTAACGCGCTGATGCCATTCACGGGTAAATTGCCGTAATTCTCGGATAAATCAATGGCGAAATTCGAATCCCCGGTGGCCGGGGAGGGATTGGAACGGGAGATTTGGCGTTCGGGGGACGGAAGAATTGAATACTTGTTGGGTCGAAACGTCAGTATGGTCATGAATCCGGCGAAGCCCTGACGGGAGGGACTCGATCAGGGGGCCGGTGTCACCACACGAGGAAAACCACTATGAAACAATCCATCACACTTACCTTGGTCGTTCTGGGATTGGCACTCAGTTCGGGGTGCGCGATCGGAATCGGGAATCGGGACCATGACACGCCCCACCACACCACGCTGGGGCAGGAACTCATCGATCTCAATGGCGTTCGACCCGATTGCATCGGCAGGACTTACCAAGGCTCTTTTGGATGTTCGTGATGTTGTTGCCTCACTTACGTCCTGCGGATCCATTGATAGCGATGGATTGATCGCTGCCCGAACGAGGCGATATGCGAGTTATCGGCAGGAACTTAAACAATCCTATGCAGTGATGGCCGAAATTGAATCGCCTTTTTGGACCAGCCGCACCGCCAACCCCTAATCTCCGTCGATAAAATCGGCCTTACTTGTCATACGAACCTGCAATGGTGGATGCCATACGCGCGGCGCGGAAGAATTGCCGTTGCGCCTCGTTCTGCCAACCTGCTTCCCGCGCGGCTGTATCTTCCGGTGTATCGGTTACTTCCGACGGCACGCCCGCCAACATAATCTCCGCCGTTGGCGGTATGGCGGCATCGAATGCGGGCAGCGCCTCGACAAAAACCGTCTTTGGCACGCCGAGCAAATCGCCAGGACCGTCACGTCGTTCCACGATGCCCATTTCGGCATAATGCTGCACCATCAGCGTCATCTCGTCGGTGCCATACTTGCTCAGCGGGAAGTACCAACTCCGCCGCCGGCGATAGGCATCAATCCGCACGTCATCGGACAGGTTCGTATCCATAAGCCGTTGATAGTTTTCTTCGGTAAGCACGTGGTCTGGCACTCGCGCCGGCCAAAATGTCGGTAAGTTCGGGTCGTAGTCGGTGTCATAACCCGATCGGCAGCCCG
>JAAAKM020073195.1:56218601-56292120 GCA_010016025.2 Alatinidae sp. Z8VKAUB7J3
GCGGTCAAATGCTCGCCATAGTCCGGTTCATCATCGCCAACTGGTCGAGCGCGAATCCTGAAAGGCCTTTCCCACAAGCTCAAATGCCGCAATGGCCACGTCAACTCTGTTCCCGGGTGAAAGGCATCGGCCACGCAAAAGTGTAACGCCGCTCGGTCAAGCATTGCCGGTTGATCGGGCAAGTCCACCTGTCCGATCTCATCCGGTTGAGGCGGTTGCTGGCCCCAATCAGCAACAAAGTCGCCCGCAACCCAACGTCGCATCATTGCCGCCGCTCGCGGCCACAGCGGCAGGCCATTTCGTGGGCTTGTCGGTGAGAACGTCCCGAAGGCGTCGCCGTAGATCCACGGTTGGCTTCGTAACGCAACACCATCGCCCGATGCTGGCCGGAACCCGTTGAAAATCTGGCGCCGAAGTGCGGCATAGGTATCTGCGCTGCCATGAACACGTGCCAGATGATCGATAAGCTCAGGATCGGTAAAGTCGAGCGGACCGCCAGCGCCAAAGTAAGCTACAAATCCCTGATTGACCCACTGAAGGCCGCTTAGACGTCCCAATATTGGATAAATATCGCGCGTGAATGAAACCTGAGTAGGCGGCGTGATCCAGCCCGCGTCTTGCCAAAGTTCCTCCAGCATATCCAGTAGCGTACGCCAGCCAATTATCTCAGGTGCGTAGTTGGGCGGCGCCACGGCAACCCAAGCTCCCTCGCAAGGAATTTTGCGATCGCCGATCTTAACGCTTGCGGTGACCGGCCCATCGCAGCCTTCATCATACCATCCCTGGCAGATGCGCCCGGCGTAGACTGGTTACTGCGGCAGGATGTTTTCGCAACTCAGTACTTTGACCAGGCCGATAACTGGCCAGCCGAGATGAACCCCAACGTGCTGGCAACCTACAACACGGCGCTGCAGACACCCATGGTTGATATCGCCGGAGCGCGTCGTCAACAGTTAGAGCTCATCAGAAAATGCCACGATCTCTTTGACGAGTACGACCTGCTCATTATCCCCGGCATGAGCGTACCGCCCTTTCCCCACGAACAACTTTATCCAGAACTCATCGATGGCAAACCCGTGGAAAATTACATGGGCTGGTTAGGGCTGACAGCATCCCTGACGGTGGTCGGCAATCCGGTCATCATGGTGCCTGCCGGACTCGATGACGGGGGACTACCCTTCGGCTTGCAGATTGTTGGCCCCATGCACGGCGACCACAAACTCCTCTCTGCGGCACATCAGATAGAGCACGCGTTTCAGCAAATGGATCTCCTGCGCCGCCCACTTTGCCCGGCGGCGGCAGACACGTAGCAGCTCCTAAAATTCAGCGTGGCACAATTCGGTAGATCGTGCGTCCTGCAAGAAACTGACTCAGGAGCGCCGGGTCTTCGACAACCTCTGCCCTGGCTGGATACACCGTATCTCCCAATTGAATACGCACTTCCGGGTTGGCCTTGATGTATTTGTGCCAACGACGCTGCTCCGCCGCGTCTATATAAAGCTGGTCATCGCGCATGACGACCCTCAAGAAGACCGAATACGGCTTCTCCGGTCGCACCTCTAACGTCAGCAGTCTGAACTCACCCGCAAAAGCAAAGGATGTGGCACGTGCCTCGGGTGCTGAGAGCGTGCCACCGCTGAAGGTGAGAAACGGAGATTTACATCCGGCAAGTGCTGCCGAGAAAAGCAGCAGAACGCCAAATTGCCGAAGTCGGTAAAAACAGGGCTGGGGCGACATCGTTATGATTCAGCTAAGTCGTACCGGCAAAGCTCTGAAAATCATCAATGATTTCTTTTGCCGCAAGTTTGGCTAGCACTTCTCCATCTTCTGGTGTTGCCAGTCCCGGGTTTGAGCCGATGCGGCCATCCGGGTAGCGCGATCGATAATCGCTGGCATCGGTAAACCCGCCACTGGGCGCAATTTCCGGCGACAGCCTGGCGGTCTTGATGTGTTCTGGATAAGCATACTGCGTGACCGCAACCTCGGACGGCGTCGCGTGCGACCCATGTGCCTTCCCATAAAGGGTTTTACACTTCTCAAAGGTTTCCTTGCCCTGCCACCAGTTACGAAGCCTGCATTTGATCGGCGGCTTGCCATTGCCCGTGGCAAGGGATCGACTGGCGTAGATTTCCGCAAACCCCGCATTGATGGTGGCAATGTTGCCGCCATGACCGTTCAGCCAATAAAAGTGGGTGAATCCGTGTTTGGCCAGTGAGTCCACCCAATCCACCATGTTGGCGATAAACGTCGATGGGCGAAGCGTCATTGAGCCCGCAAACTTCATGTGGTGTTGCGCCACGCCCACGAAAATAATTAGCGTGGGAGGGGGCCTAGGTGCCCTTCAATTTTTTGGTCACATAGAAAGGGCACTAGAACTTTTCGTTTCCGTTATAATGAGCCCTATCGTAACTGGAATAACAATTTATGGGTGGTAGAATGAATTGAAAATATATAATTTGGGCTATATATTTGCACTATAGGGGTTGGTGGTAAATTATAGTGAGCTGCAAGCAAATTGTGTTAAATATGATTATTCTGCATATTATGAAGTAAAAATTATTTTCTTAAGATGTTTCCTTCTTTCCAATTAGTTCTTTAGACAAATAACGACAAAAATTGGCTAAAAGAATTTCGTAATACCAAATACTGTCAAAAATTAAACAAAGAACACAAAGGGTTAGAAAGTAGGCAGAAACTTGTGCATTATGCGATACACATTTTGTTTTTCATTATTCTTCTCTAAACGTCTACTTAAAATCCATTTTTTTTTTTCAAACCTAAGTCTTGTTTTTATTAATGTCTTGTTTCTTTGTGTCTGCTTTGTATGTGGCTTTATCAGGTATGAATCACACATATATCAAATCTAACCCTGTGCTAAGATTTGCTGTCGGAAGGAAACATTTTACCAACAAACGAGCAATACTGTTCCCATACGAATCTGCTTCGAAATGAAACGGTCCCAGCCCCCACCCTCTAAGAGAAACAGATTTAGCCCTGGGCTACACAACACTTGTTTTTTTGATTTTTTTTTTTAATATAAATTAGTTCGTCTTATAGATCATGTTTTGACAAGATTTTAAGCACAGAAACTAATGCAGGCCTACATGAGAGATGCAAACCAATAGAATCACCAAATTTTTGAATAGCTTGGGGGTATAGCTTTTCATTGTATATTGTATAGATTCTTGTATAGCTTAGGGACATAGCTTTTTAGGGGTATAGCCATTTTGTATAGCTTAGGGGTGTATATGGCCCTATTAGGAAGTGGGGAATGAGACACAATTTTCATGGTTGCGAACATTGTCCTTGCAAATAGTGTTGAATGAAGAACTGAATGGTACAGCTCTTTTTTAATTATAGTTTCTCCTTCAATGAGGGGATTTTGTAATTAAATTACAACGATTGATAACAAAGTAAACTCCCCCCTCACATACAACAAAACATTGAAAAATCTTACCAGACAATCATTTCTGAATTTCTATAGCTCACGCTACTAACACGGTCCTTCAAACAAAACTGAAATGAAATAATTTCGTAATACAGTACTCTCAAAGCTAATTCGTCTGGTCAGTCAGTCTTGCTTTAGGCGGTCAAGTAATTACAATTCTTAAACATGGGGTTTAGCTATTGGTAAGTGATCCTTGGTTCTATTAAAACAGTTTTATTTTTAAAATATTAAAGGAAAAAGGTTGTTTTTCATCTTAATTAAATAAAAAAACAGGTTTTTTTAACGGA
Organism: Alatinidae sp. Z8VKAUB7J3; assembly: GCA_010016025.2. Taxonomy (NCBI): domain Eukaryota; kingdom Metazoa; phylum Cnidaria; class Cubozoa; order Carybdeida; family Alatinidae; species Alatinidae sp. Z8VKAUB7J3. The sequence goes on from JAAAKM020073195.1 coordinate 56,222,337, forward strand.
AAGTAAGGAGCGATATTAAAACCTAAAACGGACAGAAATTACTTCGTATATGAAAGGGGCTGCTTCCTCATCAACGCCCCGCTCTTTACGCTATATAGCAATCTAAAAATTTTTGTTGGAAGTGTTTCAGAAAATGATGAGCGTGGTGGAGGGGGAGGGGTGCATTTACCCTCAAGTTCCGATCAAACTTTCAAGTTCCGATCAAATGAGTCCTTTTTGAAGCTTCTACGTACGTGTGTCTGGGAGGGGGGATAGCTGCCCTCCAACCACTTTGACTCTTAAAAATAGCACTAGAGCTTCTGATTACCAATCCAATGAACCCTGTCCTAAGTTTATATGACCGAGCATTGTATAGGAAACCTTATATGCCCACAGGGCATAACTTACAACCCTTGCCCTGAAGGCCGTGAGGTTGACATAATCAAAAACATAATTTCCAGACTTTCCAACTACGTTGAACAAAATGTCTATATCAAACTTTTGACTGGAAGTGTTTGGAGAAATGAAGGGCATGGGGGGAGGGGGCAATCGCCCTCCCATTACATTCAACTATCAAAACTGGCACTAGCCTATCAATTCTAATCGAATGAGCCTTTTTTGAAGTTTCTACGACAACGCTTTCCTTAAGAACCTTATATGCCCCCCAGTCAGAAATTGCAACCCTTGTCCTAAGGGCAGTAAGGGGTTGTCATATTCAAAGATACAATTTCCAAAATTTTCAATTACGTTGAACAAAATGGCTATATCAAAATTCTTATCAGAAGTGCTTTGAGAAATGAAGTGCGTGTAAGGAGGCATTCGCCCTCCAATTACTATCAAATATCAAAGGGGACACTAGTATGTTCAATTTACAATCGAATGAGCCCTGGGTATAACTTAAAACCCTTACCCTGAGGGATGTGGGGGGGGGTCATCATCCTGAAAGACATAATTTCCAGACCTTTCAACTACGTTGAACAAAATGGCTATCTCAAAATTTTGATTGGATGTGTTTGGAGAAAGGGTAGGCGTGGGAGCGGAGTTATTTGCCATTTAATTCCTGTCGACTATTAAAAAGGGCACTAGTGGTTTCAATATCCAATCGAACAATTCCTTTTTGAAGTTTCTACAACAACGCTTTCTATAAAAACCTTATGATTACCAATACGATGAACCCCCTCTGAGGGAGAGTTGTCATCCTCAAAGACATGATTTCCGGACCTTTCAACTACGTTGAACAAAACAGTTAACTGGAAATTTTGATTGGATGTGTTTGGGAAAAGGGTGGGCGTGGGAAGGGGGTTAGTTGCCATCCAATCACTTTCGACTATTAAAAGGGGCACTAGCCGATTCAATTTCCAATCGAATGAGCACTTTTTAAAGTTTCTACGACAATTCTTTCCATACAAAGTGCCCTGGTCTGAGACAAAAATGTAAAATAATACTTTGTGCCAACATCGTAGGCAGCGCCATTGCGCTGCCTATGATAGGACAAGACAAAATCTGCTTCCACCAATTTTTGTACTACCTTCCTAAGAAGTAGCACCCTGAATGGCCTGGGATTTTTTTTTAGATCTTGGCCGTGGTGACATTTAAATAGCACAAGAGACGCAATACAGAATGTAGGATGGCTAAATGGACGCCGTCAAACCAAAGCCAGCCCCCGCCTTCTTGAGAAAGTCCCGACGATTCGTCACGGACTGATAGCGACCGCAATGTGAAGATGTTCTGTGCTTCATGAGAAATCCCGCTTAGTCGATGTAAAGGAATTCGTTCAAACCAAAGAGCGCCTGACAAAAATCAACCCAAGCCAAGCGCTCACCGCCGGCCTCGTTGCGATCACGGCGCTCTTGCCACTGTCGTTCTAGGAACGCCCGTCCCGCCGCAAGTTCATCCGCTTCGGGCTCCCGGTTGAGCGTGTATTGAAACGCACGTCTCAATCGCGACTCCACCCCCTCCTCGGCCCCTCGCAAGACGCGCTCCGCCAGATCCGCGGCTCGCGTCCGGAAAAAAGGATCATTCAGCACCGCCAAAGCCTGCGGTGCCACGGTTGTATTCATGCGTCTCCCACAACTCTGTTGGGCATCCGGGGCATCAAAAGCCTGTAGCAACGGGTATTGCACCACACGCTTGTGAAACAAGTAGATACTCCGTCGATGCGCCTCCGCATTTTCCGAGTCTAGCTTAGGATACGGATTTCGAACGTTCCGCGCCTGCAATGCTTCAACCTGAATGGGCGGCTTGAACGCTGGCCCATACAACTGCCGGTTCAACGTTCCACCCGCCGCCAGCATGGCATCTCGCAAAACCTCGGCCTCAAGCCGCACCGGACGTTGCCGCCACAGGGTGCGATTCTCGGGATCCAATTGAGCCCGTGCCGCGTCGTAAGCGGACGCTTGTTGATAAGTAGCACTCTGTAGAATCACTCGATGAAGGTATTTCACGCTCCAGTCACTGTTCACAAACTCACTCGCCAGCCATTCCAACAATTCGGGATGGGAAGGTCGTTCACCGCGAGTTCCAAAATCACTCACCGTTCGCACCAATCCTTCGCCGAAATGATGCTGCCAAATGCGGTTCACCATCACCCGAGCCAAGAGTGCCCCGGCACCGTACTCGGTATCCGTCATCCACGCCGCGAGCGCACTCCGCTGCAACGTGCTATCGTCACGCATACGATCCTGCTTGGCAGCCTCCCAATACTCATCTGCAGACTTATCCGCGGTGAGGACGGAGAGGAACCCCAGGTCCATCTGTTCGTTCCGAGCCAAGAAATCACCCCGTTCAAAAAACCACGTCTCCGCCGGTTCGGCTCCAAAGTCCGCGAAGGCAAAGGCCTTTGGTAACGGCTTGGGCTGCCGTTCCTTCACGGCTTTGAGTTCCGCAGCTAATTCCCGCCAAACCATCTGCTGGTCGGCTGGCATCGCCGCCACGTATACAGCATCTTTGATCTCCAAAGCCTTCGCGTGTTTCTTCGCAAGGCTCTTCGCGGAGGGACTGTCCGGTTCCGTTCGCAACACATGCTTCTCCTCTTCCGTAATGGGTAATCCAGCGATTCGTTCGGCTCGCAGACGTTCTCCCACAGCTTCCCGAGCCGCCTTCAGCCAGGCCTTACGGCGTTTCATGACCGCCTCATGATCGCGGCCCCAAGCGGCCTTCTCCGCCCTGGCTCAACACTGAGCTGACGTAGAATAACATCATCGGAAAAATACCGTTTCCCCGGATTATTCACCGTAACCTCACCCAGCAATCCATCAATCACCGTGATCTGGATCGTATTATCAACGATGTCTTGTTCGCTGTAGAATACGTCGACGATTATGTGTCCGACTTCTCTACAATAGAGAATTACTTCTCGTTGGAGCAGATTGAGTGACTTTTCCGAAAGAGCCCCACCCAAAAAGGGTTTCAAACGGAGTTCAAATTCGCTGTTCTGGAGGTAATCCGGTCCCAAGACTTCGACCCCCTCTACTCCTGAGACGCCTTCCGGAACCACGTCCTCCACAGAACTCACCACCCGAATACCCAAGATTTGTTCACCGCCCGGTTGCAAAATCTCTTCAGACAGGTTTTCTGTCGCCTCAGCCGCACTCAGACCCGCCTCAAATAATGTTAGCCCGAAACAAAGAAACAGGCTCGTAATGCCACATAGGTGTTTCATCTTATGATTCTGCAGACTTAAAGACCTCGATTGATTGCCCATTCTCCCGCCTCCACTTTAGTTAACTTCCGAACTTCCCAAATTGTAACCCGGGAGTAAGATCGGCCGATCTCCCTCTTCAACACCCTCGGCACTTTCCGGCTCCTCCTGTTCCGTCTCGGGCAAAAGGCCTGCTAGCAACCTTCTAAACACTTCTTCTGCCTGCGTTTCAACGATGGTGCCATCAACGGTAAAGCTAAACTGACCGACCGGATCGGACACTGGAGTCGAGCGAAACGAGATGTCCCCCGAGTGAGATTGAAAGTCCTGATTCCCGGTAAGGGTGACGTTGCCGCCGTACCGCTGCCGACCTATACGCCCTGTATTGTTCCCAAACATTGCTCCTCGTTCGAGAATCCCACTTTCGATTTTACCACCCGTGAATACGGCATCTCCGGTAACTTCAACGCCTTTACCGACCTGAAGATCTCCGACTTTCAGGCCACCAACATTGACAGAACCGTTAACAACCCGCATGTCAGGCGCATTCGGATTGTTAGAGGCGCCGATCTCCACCGTCCCCATCGGCACGTTCAGATCGCCTCCAATTCGTAAGGCGTCAGCGGCGTTGATTCCAAGAGTTCCCATCGGCACGTTCAGATCGCCTCCAATTCGTAAGGCGTCAGCGGCGTTGATTCCAAGAGTTCCCACGTCTGTTTTTGACACATTCCCAATCACATCAAGCCCACCAACCGTCAGAGTCAGGGCCTGGTCACCGGTCCCGGAAAAACGCAAGTCAGAAGCCGCCACACGCGGAGCAAGAAAATCTCTAAGAATATCCAATGCGGCTCCAACTTGCACGGAACCGTCACCGCGGAAGCTATTCCGGACGAGCAACGCCCCTCCACTAGTGAGACTACCACCAGCGGTAACACCACCCTGCCCTCCGAACTCCAAATCACCCATGCCTTTCGATACATTGCCACCTAATGCCAATGTTCCGGTTCCTCCCGAAAGGGCATGAGTTCCGGTCCCTGTCAGCGTCGCACCTGCACCGGGGCCACAGCCTAATCCGCAACCGAGTCCACAACCAGGCCCGCAACCCGCGCCCAATCCGCAGCCAACACCCAACCCGCAGCCGGCGCCTCAGCCACAGCCCGGTAATAATCAGTCCTGGTACGATCCTTATGGCAATGTTTGGATGCTGCAGTTTCGTGGTAACGAGTTTCAGGGCAACAACGCGAATACCACGTCACCGGTTGGTGGCATGGCCGGTATGGTTGATTTTCAGAGTGGCGCGGTGGTGTACCAGATTTATGATCGGTCCGGCCAATACATCGCAGATGGCCAGGGTCAGTTCACCGACCAGACCCATATTAATTTCATGACAATTGATACTGCCGGCAATGTTGTCGGCCAGGGTGTTTTACACGTAAACCACGCGCCGCAATAAATGTTGCTAAGCGCCGTGCTGTGATTCGAATGCATGCAGGGCGGCCAACATTTGTGCATACACAGAGTTGGCTGTTGTCAGCAGCGCGCCGCCGTAACCGTAGAGATTGTGATCCAGAACCAGCCCGGCGTGGCTGACACTTTCAGTCTGTGGAATATAGAATGCCGAAAAGTCTGCCGGTGCTGTGTGTTTTTCCTGCAAGGCGCGGATACCGCTGATGTCTGCAGTATCGTCTGCTTCTGAATGGGCCGCGAAGATGGGCCGGGGGTAGGGTGACTGGCGCGACAGGTCTGCGCTCAGCGCATCCAGTTCTTTGATTAACCGGGCCAGCTCCCGGGCACCGTCTTTGTCGATATATTCATATTTGTACGGGTTGTCACCCACCAGTGGTTTGTTGCGGTCCAGGCGATCTAACAGGTTGTTAACGTGTTTAAGCCGCAGCAGGCGTTCCGCAAGGTCGCCCAGACGACCGCGCCCGGCAACAATCAGATCAAGTGCGGCGGAAAACAGGTATACCTCGCCGGTAACTTTAGGGTTGGTGCTGCCGGCGTGGAAGCTGAGCGCGCCACCGGTAGACAGGCCGCCAACAGAAACCCTGCCCGGTGTGGCTCTGGCTGCCTCATCGATGGCCCATGCAACGTTGGCTTTCCATTCTTCCAGCGCGACACCTTCCATACCCTGCGGTTCATGCAGGCCGTGAAAGTGCAGCAGCGGAAGGAAAACGTTATACGACAATGTGGTATGAAAATATTCAGCTAACGGCCGCATGAAATAGGGTGAATCGGACAGACCGTGTACCAGCACAATTGATCCGCGTGGCTTCTCTGCATACCTCGCCTGGGTGTGGCAGCCAGCGCGCACGCGGTCGACCGAGAAATAATCCGCAAAACGCGTGTAGTAGGCGTGCCACTCATCAGCGCGCGTGTTCACCCAAGCAGGAATCTGTTGGTCGGTACTGTCCGGGCCGTTACTCGCTTTACTCACGGTGGGCTGTCCGGTTTATTTCAGTAGCGAACCCAGGATGCCGCGCGCCAGTTTGCTGCCCAGTGTGCGCCCGACGCTGCGCATGGCGCTCTTGAAAAATGCCTCACCGGCACTTTGCCGGTTCGAGCGCCGCGACAAAATGAAACTGTCGGATGTTCGCGGCTTCGTGCCGGCCTACCCGACCATGGGCGAGATCGGCAAACGGGCGGCCATCACCTACTACGCGCCAATGACCCGCAAGCCATTCGTCCAAAAGCTTCTGACCTTCCTGCGCCGCTTTGGCTGAGGCGGTCTAACTGTCGGCCTTTACTTGCTGCGGCAGCGCACAATATGACTGCCTCAAGGGTTACATGGAGGGTGGCGGCAAAGGCTCGCCCATGTAACCTGCCGTGACGATTAAGCATCTGTGAAACATGCTATGATTCATTTGATGGATTCTTTGGTATAGAGGGCTGAGGGAGACTGTCCCGCGAGGGATTGGAAGCGAATGGAATCGGCACAAAACGGCAAAAACGGGTCATCGCGACGGCTGGTCGGCGGGGAAAAGCCGCGGCGTAGCCTGTCCGGCAAGCTGCTTTTGTTGACGATCCTTTTCGTGATGATCGCCGAGGTGCTCATCTTCGTGCCGTCGGTCGCCAACATGCGCATGCGCTGGCTGGAAGACCGGCTGCGCACTGCCGCCGCCGCCAGCCTTGTTGTCGAAGGCTGGGAGGACATGGAGCTGCCTCAGCCGATCCAGAACGATGCGTTGATGGCGACCGGTACAAAATCGATCGCGCTGCGCACCGAGGGCATGTCGCGGTTGATCGCCTCCACCGACATGCCGCATGAAGTCGCGATGAAGTATGACATCACCTCGGTGTCTCCCTTCGTCGCTATTCGTGATGCCTTTGCCACCCTGTTTTCCGGTGGCGATCGCATTATCAGCGTTTACGGCCCGGTCGAAGGCGAAACCATGATGGTCGACATCGTCATGGATGAAGAGCCGCTCTACCGGGCGATGCTGATCTACGGCCGCAACGTCTTTTTCCTGTCGCTTCTGATTTCCTTCATCACAGCCGGGCTTGTCTTCATCGCCATCAACTCGATCATGATCCGACCCATCCGCCGGTTGACGGCCAGCATGCAGGCTTTCTCGGAATCACCGGGCGATCCCAACCGCATCATCGCGCCGCGGGACAACGGGGACGAATTGGGCATTGCCCAGCGCCACCTGGCCTTGATGCAGCGGCAGTTGCAGGTGACGCTGAAGGAACAGCAGCACCTGGCCGATCTCGGGCTGGCCGTTTCCAAGATCAACCACGACATGCGCAACATCCTGGCCTCGGCGCAATTGATGTCGGACCGGCTGACCACGGCGACCGATCCGGCGATCCTGCGCTTCGCGCCGAAATTGGTGCGCACCATCGACCGCGCCGTCGGCTATACCGAAAGCGTGCTGTCCTACGGTCGGGCGCAGGAAGCCGAGCCACACCGGCGGCAGATCCAGTTCGAAGCACTGGTCGCCGATGTCCGCGACATGTTGATCGTCGATCCGGAGATCCGTCCGGAAGGGGCCGAGACGTCGAACATGGCGCCCATCGACTTCATCATCGACGTACCGCATGGGTTGGAACTGCAGGCCGACAGCGAGCAGCTGTTCCGAGTGATCCACAATCAAACCGATGGCTGATCCTGCAAAAGCGGCAGACCTGTCCAAAAGAAAGGCGGCTCAAGTCACTTTCAGTGACGATCTGTTACACGGAGCGCTCTCCGCGCCGGTCCGGTAAGGCCCTGAGCAGCCGGTGCAGCGTCTCGATGGTCGACTCGTCGGCGACCCCATCGACGCGGTCCGGCCGGAAATGCCGTTGGAAGGCTTCCACGACGGCTTTCGTGCGATCGTCGAACACGCCGTCGACCTCGATGCCGTAACCATAGAGCGCGAGCATCGACTGCAACGCCTCGATCGGCTGGCCGGCATCTCCAGCAGACAAAAATCGGCCACCCTGAACCGGCGCCGGCTCGACCCAGTGGCCAATTCCGTCGTGATGCAGTTGCGCCCAGGGAAAGCGTTCCCCCGGATCGAGTTTGCGACCGGGCGCCACGTCGGAATGCGCCAGCACCCGCTCCGGCACGATCCCGTGTCGCTCGGTGACATCGCGGCAAAGGCCGACCACCGCCTCGATCTGCCCGACCGGAAAATCAACCAGGCCGATCTCGTGGCCGGGATTGACGATCTCGACGCCGATCGAGGCGCTGTTGACGTCGCGGGTCTCTCCCCAGCGCGACACGCCCGCATGCCAGGACAGGAATTCCTCGGGCACAAGGGCCTCTACGGCCCCGTCTTCATGGATCAGGTAATGGGCCGAAACCTGCGCCGCCGCATCGCAAAGACGCGCCCTCGCGGCCTGGGCGTCATGCATTCCGGTATAGTGGAGCACCGCCATATCCGGGGTTCCGGGCGCCGGGCGCGGCCCGAAATTCGGCGACCGGAGCGCGCCGGTCACCGGAGGCGATCAGCAGGAAATTTCATTTTTGGCCGCAATTTCACCACCTTCGGCGGCGATCATGAAAAAATCATCGAAGGATCGCTCGGAAATCTCTTCGGTCGAGAGGATCTGAATTCCGGAATGCCGGGCGTCGCGCCGGAGATTCGCCATCAACTGGCGCACGGCCCCGCGCTCCCCTTCGATCACATGGGTGAAATCGTCGCCCACGCGCAGCAGAACGCCGGTGACGCCATGCTTCGCGTTGTTCGCCGCGCTCACCGACGCGATCCGTTCGAGTTCCTTGTCATTCACCCAGGACGGGCAATCGCTCAGGTAGAGAAGACGGATCAGCACATCGATTCCCCTGCACTATGGCCGCTTCCGGGCCAGGAGGATTAAATCCGATCTTCGATCGGGTTTCACCTATTCATAAGTCTATTTATTTGAGTTTTTTGTTAAAATCCACAATAAATTCAAACATGATCGCAGAAATCCTGCACAGTATCGAAATGTATTCATGAAGTAATCTTAAGAACAGAGGTGATTAAGCGGGCTTTAAGGGCAAAAAGACGAGTTCTTAAACTGCGCTTCGGGATCCATGTTCCGGAATAGCTGATATATCAATCCACGGGATGGAATTTCCGCGGCGCTTGTCTCAACCAATGACGCCGCTTGTCAGGTCCATGGTTCCCTTGCGTCACCCTGCGCATACGGCAATGATTAAAGAAAGATACAAGAACAACGCTCTCGAGAATATACGGGCTGAGATGCCTAAGGGGGTCGATCACCTGTTTTACTGACCCAGAGACATATTTTATAAAAATAAGAAGATCACAGAAAATTGCTGGTAAAATGGACAAAACTGGAGAAAAGTCGCGGTAAAACTTGAAAATTTAAATAAAATTATGGTGCCTCTTGGCCCAGCTTTACAATCTCTTTTTAACAGATTAATCAGACACAGGGTAGCTCCTTATTGATGATACCTCTGATGAAAACACTTACCTCATTGTTCTATCACGCTCACGAGCATTGTTACCTCCAATCCTTGGTTTACCATCATCAATCCCTTGTAAGAGTCCAATAGTTTCACCCCCCATACTTTCAAGGTCACTGGAATGAAACAAAAATTTTGAATCATCATCAAAAATTCCGTCAAACGAAAGTTCAACTTCTCTTGTTCTCTTTTTTTTCTTTACTGGCTCTAAAGCATTGCTGAAACGACACGACATATTTTTCCAAGTTGTCTTTAAACACTAATCCTCAGTTCACTCAGATAGTTGCAGAAGGATTATTTTTTTTTTTTTTATTAATTCATATTTTTACACGATATCCCATCAGTACAAAATTAAACTACAAAAGTTACAAGTTTGTTTTAAATGAAAAATGAAAAACAAAATTTAAAATTTGGTATTAGCTAGGATTGGATCCAGGCTGAGATCTGATCTTCCTGGGAGTCGTGTTTTAGTTAGGGTTTACTGAGCTCTTTAAATGCGTTTTCAATTTTCTTTTAAACTGATAGAGCGAGGGGATTTCCCTTATTTCGATTGGTATTTCATTCCAAGCTTTAAGCCCGGAAAGGTGGAAACTTTTTTTTGTACACTCAAGTTTAAACTTTGGGATGTCGAGATTTCTATTGTTTCTTGTGTTATACCTAGAAATTTCATTCCTCTGACTATACTTGTTCCAGAGGCTCTCAGGGCACTGCTTGTTGACTATTTTGTGTGTCATGATAGATCTGTCAAAATAGATGATTTGATCAACGTTCAGCCCATTATTGATCCAGGGGTCCTTTATTCTAGCATTTTGAATAATTGAGAAGGCCCTGTTCTGTAGACGCTGAAGCGTTTGCAGCTTCGTGTTGGGCAGGCTACCCCAGATAACATTCCCATATCGGAGGTGACTTTCAACCAGCGCATGGTAAACCTCACATAGCTTAGATTGCGGAAGAATGTTTGTAAGTTTTTTCAGTGCAGACAAACCACTTGTTACTTTACCGTTCAAGGATTTAAATTGTTCCTTCCAACTTAGATTCTCGTCGACAATAACCCCTAGTGACTTAGTTTTTGTCACTCGTTTTATTTCTGTGCCATTAAGTTTCAATGGAGCCAGAGGTTCAATTTTGTTAATTCTACGTGGATGGCCGATAAGCATAAACTCAGTCTTGGTTGGATTAGCACTTAATTTATTGACCCTCATCCACTCAGAAATGTTCTGTCGCTCCTCCTGCATCATCTCGGCACCTGGGTGTGTGATTTTAAGACATGAAAAAAAAAGTTGAAAAATTTTTAAGTTCAAATAAAAAATAAGTAAAAAGAAAGAAGAAATATCACAAATAATGACATTTAATGACATTAAATGTCATTTTGACATAAAAAGTTGACATGAAAAAAGGCCCCCCAAAAAGTGAAAAAACTTTCTAATTTAATAAATTCAAAGTTAATAAAAATAAAAATTGAACAAAAAGTTGGGGGAGGGGCATTGGGGGCCCTTGGAGGTAGGACATGGATGACCATAAGTTCCCTAAAAAATGCCATAATAATTTATTCATCAAGGACAAAAGTACACCTGTTTACTCTATGCAAGCGCGCGTCATAAGAAAAAAGGGGCAGTAGACTTGTCACTTTTTGATTAATTAAAATTCAGTTCATACTATAACATACGTTCAAAATCCCGCCAAACACATTTACAGAAACGAGTTTACAATTTATTTATAGAATTGTCATGGGATTCCAGAATTGAAATTCAGTTATTCTTATAGAATGCGTTTAAAATCCCGCCTTACATTCGCTCAGTAAAGGAAACTTATGATACTGTAAACCAGTTTCATTCAACATGAATAAAAATTTATTCATAGAATTGTCATGGGTTTACGGAATATTAAATAAGGCTGGAATATGCAAATGTGGTGTGCTACTTGTATCCCTAGGAGATCTGGTTGAGATCGTACTCTCCTGGGCGCTGTTGACCCCATACTACTGATTTCCAGCTGAATCACATTTGTGTCACATTGTGTACCTATCTGTGTGCGTTTTAAATTTTTTATTTCAATTTTTTTTATAATTTTTCATTTTTTTTTAATTGCTCCTCTCCCTCCAACCAAGTGTCATTACACGATTCCGAGCATTACCAGAGATCATATCAAACTCGTCAGTTTTATTCTAGTTTTCAGGATTAAATTCTTGAATCTTTTATATTATTATTTTTTTATAACAAAATTACCCAAACATTACTAATTAGTACTGATTGGCCAAATAACGTAATTTCAAGGATTATTCAAGCCGAGTGGGATAAGAAGTCACACATGATAAATTTCTGATGATTGTCACGATCATAAAGATACAGTCTCAAGGATAGACATTCCAGCTTGAAGGTCTGAATATCATTTTCCATGTGTTGAGTGCTTTCAGTAAAGTACGCAATACATTACGAAGTGGAATAAAAATTTTAAGGGTTACACCCTACGCTTTAATTTCTTAAAAAGTGTTATTTCATGTACTTTTTGCTCGTTTCTCTTTGATTAGATAAAAATAATCAGGGACACTTAATTAATATATTAATGAAATAAACTTGTGCAACGGATTCCAAAATGGCAGCCTATTAGCAGCCCATTCTATGATTTATCTCGGGGCACCTCCCAACTTGGAGGAGAAGAGACAACTTGGTCTATACGAAAGAATCGGCGAGTTATAAAATAAGAGGAAGAAAATTTTTTTTTAATGTAAAAACAATACAAATACTAACAGCAATTACAGTTACCCTTCTGAGATTTTCTGAATGTTTGCTCTAAAGTGGGGACGGCATGAAAAAGTTGCACATGAACGGAAAAAGTTTACAACCTGAAGCTTTGTGTTTTCAATTTCCGATATTTTTCGAGTCACTCGACAATTCTTCTCAATTTTTGCTTCTCTGCCGCTCTGTAATATATTCCTTGAAAATAAATCTGGAAAAATTGTACCGAAACAAGTTCTAATTCTAATTATTGTGATGATTTTTATTGTTCTTTGACAGTCTAGTTGCAATCAGATTGAAATTTCCATTTTCGTTGATAATGTGATTGCAAATTTGTATTTTTAGTCCTCGATATATAGTTCGATCTATTTTTTTTTTATTCTTGGGTTAAACGGTCAAAATTTAGTTAGCTTGTCATGTGAATTGCTAGTGGCAATACAAATTTTTTTACCAGAAAATAAGATAGGAGAAATTAGTTAAACTAGTGGACAAAATTTATTGTGAAGAATTTTGGTCTGTTTGTTGAACAGATTCCTCATGAATGTCCAGTATCACTACTGATGATTGACTTTCTAGAATGGGGACCACAAGGTAAATGAAATCACGGTGAATGTCAACCCATAAACTTGCAAACACCTTTTCAATAATCGTAAACGACCAAACAATTCAGATTTATGACATTGAGGAGGATCTAGAGGTTTTCGGTATATTCCTTGTTAAACTAAATTACCTCGCATTGTTTCAGCTAAGTCACCAATCGCATCGTCAAATATTTAGATTTTTGTGATACACATTTTTATCTTTTGCTGCTTTTGAGCTTGGTCCCCACTATTTTCAGATAGCTTAGCTTTTCCCAAGCTTGTCAACTGGAATTCAGATAATAGCTTAAGCACAGTTCGAACATACGCGTGAGTAAGGCTCCTGCTTTTCCGGAAATTTCTGATTTTGTTTCTAAAATAGCATTTTTTCATTTTTTTTTTTTATTCACGAAAATAGAATCATATCCTGCATTTTATCAACAGATGGATTACATTCAAAGTCTTGAGATATGCGCCTTTTCTTGAAACTTGATATATCGTCAACAAGAAATCTTTGCTCAAAAACTAGAATTCTGATGGGTCAAATTCCTGAAAACTGCAAGAAAAGGATAATTATCAAAAAAAAAGGTAAATATAGCTATCAGTTCCTATGGTTGTTCCCTTTCGGAAACACATTGTAACACACGAACTGATGGTAGAAAAAGGGAAAAAAATTGCAATGTGATTCTTAATAGATAACAAATCAAGATTCTAGAAAAGCGTCACTTATGTCCTGTATCTACGTCCCAGGGCTAGGGAAATTTATTGCTTGCACCAAAATCTAAATCAGGTACCTCTTTTTAGACAATTCAACTCCAATAAATTTGACAAATCAGCCTTTAGACTGCATTTACACTAGGCTATAGTCAAACTTGTCTAAAGAGCATTGCATTTTCTGTCTTTAAGTGATGGTGAATTGTGTAAATCTCCTGCAACATGCTTTAGCTATAAGGCATATCTATTACTTTATTTTGTTGATGCGTATTTTTAGGAACCAAGGGATCTGTGGTGGGCAGGATCCGTCGGGGCTAGGTAGAGAGATTAGAAACAATTAGCAATTAGCCAGAGCAGATCCAATTATTTGTTAGGTGTTGATTAGCTCCAGAAGCAAGAAAACAAAGTGCACAGCGGCAGTTGTCAAGTTTTCGAGGCGGCGCTTAGCCCCTGACTTAAAAGAGTTGCAAGTATGGTGAGTGTGAATGTAGCCAATTAAAGCAGAAATTCAGATATGAGTAAGTGGTGACAACAGATATGCGTTTAAAATGCCAGACAGTTAAAAATCTTAATCTTACGGTGCACTTTGCAAGCAATATTTGTTTTGCTACTGATCGATAAGTTTTGGTGGCAAGGAGAAAGAAAGAGACGGGAAAGAAGGGTGTGTCTTGAGCAGTGGATTTTAGTAAAAATGGTAGAGGATAGTGGTTGATGGGGAAATAAGGCTTTTCTGGGCTTTTCTATACATGAAATAATTGCAATCCAAGTTTTAGTGGTCTAAAAGTGGCACTAAAGTAAATTGGTAAATGCAGCTGCATTGAGCACTTAACAAGAGTGGCCTGTTGTCAAAATGGCGGTTGACGTGTGTCTGTGTTTCCTACTTGTGAACTTTACGTTTGTGCGGAGCGTAAAGACATGGTAGCAGAATAGCTATCATGTTGCAACAACGTATGGAGAATGTAGTTCCGAAAAGTGAAAAAGTTGAGGAACTTACTGGCTAGCTTAGGGGGAAATGATGCAGCGTAAAAGTAGTTATGAATAGTGTTTGCCCCTAGTGGCTGCAGTGCTGTGCTTGTTGTCAGCCAAGGCGTAACGGTCAGTGAGTTGCAAATGTGGTCAGTTACGGCTGTATGCCTTTACTAAAAGGTGGATAGGTGTGAGTGCAAATTTAAAGTGGCTTACTTGCACTGCGTAGGCAAATTGTTAGGTAGGAAACACAAGTCAACGCTGGAAGGACGACATTTTGTCGTTAGGTGAAGTAGCAACAACTGTTTTCGTCGACGTCCGCAACCAGACTAGAAAATCTTGTTGACTTGTGTTAGTGATCATTCGACATTGTCATTGCTAGTCAGTGTGGATACGTTGATTACTATTGAGCATCGTTTTTACTCGAATATCGGAGAACTCTATCATCATGTCTGACGCAACAGCAGCATCACCAAAGAAGACCAAGAAGCCAGCAAAGCCGAGTACACATCCCAAGTACTCTGAGATGATCGTAGCCGCTTTGTCCGCGCTAAAATCACGAACTGGTTCTTCTCGACAAGCAATTGCCAAGTACATCAAAGCCAACTACAAAGTGGGTGACAATTGTGATAGCCAGGTTAAGCTGAACTTAAAGAGACTAGTGGCTAACGGTACACTACAACATACCAAGGGAGTCGGAGCTTCAGGCTCGTTCAAGGTGAATAAAGCCAAAGTGGAGAAGAAGGTAGTTAAGAAGAAGCCTGCCGCCGCTAAAAAGAAGCCAGCAGCAAAGAAAGTGAGCAAGCCGAAGCCTAAGGTCAATGTCAATCCCCGATAGAAATGTCCTCTTTTCTCCCCATTAGAAATGTCCGCTTTGGGGAGAAAAGAAATTTAGTTAACGTGAGTGGCTGGCAGTAAATTGGTCTGGTTCAAGAAGGACTGGATTTAATGCTCTTAGCTGCTCATTCATTGCTTGTCTCTGACCTTTAATACTAACCGCTTTTGAGTTCCTCTTGCGCTTATTCTTTGCTTCAAATTCATCTTGCTTCTCTTTGGCAAATAGCAATACTTGACCAAGTCTCTTGTTATCAACAATCTGACCTTGTGATACTTTTTCCAGTTTGTCGAAGATCTTAAATTTCAATGGCCTATTGCCATAACGCACACTGATATGACCATCCAGGTGTTCTAAAATGAGTACGTTCTCGTGAACTAGTCTTGTGTTTTCATCTGAGTTTTCAATTAGGTAAACAACTTGGTTGTATTGGAACGTCAAGGAGTTAGATAGTTTACGAACTGATTGCCAAGAGAAAATATCATACAGTTCATGGGATTCTTCTCTTAATGTTCGATGCATGTCTTTAGGGTAGTTTGCCGGCTTAGCAAAACGTCGATTGAAGTCCTCCATGAACTCAGGAAGCCATAAGTTAGCATCGGCTATCGTGTCTAATTTTTTTAGTCGCATTTCTTTCACTAGGCGATTCTGGAGCGTTAAATTCGCTCGTTCGACTCGCCCTTTAGCCTGTGAGCTATTGGCGCAAATAAGCTCAATTCCAAGCTCTTTTAACGCTCGTCCAAATTGAGTCGAATTTTTAGCTTCAATCCCTTTTTTTGTGCTGGAGTGAAATATTGAGTGCCGATCACTGTAGAATGCCTGTGGTTTTCCGTGAGCTTCAACATATTCACGAGTGGTAACCATGTAATCGATGACGGATTCTGTTTCGCTAAATCTTAGATTCATCAGACGTCCGGTGGCATCATCGACAAAAACGAGCAAGCAACATTTAGGGCGACGACCTTCAAACCAATCATGATGGGAGCCGTCAATTTGAATCAGCTCACCTAAACAGTCACGTCGATGTCTAGGTTGGTAAACCTTCGGTTTTCGTTGGGATCTCGGTTTCCAAATTAAATCTGCAATCATCCAATTGCGCAGTGTTTCTAATCCTACAGGGAGGTTGTGACACTCCAGTAGCTTCTCTCTAGCGAAGGTAGGTGGGAAGTCAGGATAGTGCTCTCTTATCGTTTGTAAGACTGTTAGGCGGTATTCTGGTGAGTGACCTCGGTTGCTAGGCTTGCCTCTAGCTTTATGAGCTAGCGACGATGGTCCATTTTTCTCTAACTGTTTGATTAATCGACGCACTTGTCGAGGGGAGAGATTTAATCGTTTGGCTGCATCACATTGACGCATTCTACGATCGATCACGTCTTGTAATATTTTGATTCTTTCTAGTTCTTTGGTGCTCATGGTTATCAGCATTCCGGTAAATCCTCTTAAGGCGATAAGCCATAAAAGAGGACATTTCTAAATGGGTCAAACCGGACATTACTATCGGGGGCTTACAAGGTATGCAGAGCAAGCACCTGAAGCTGTGGCTCCTAAAGCAAATCATTTTCAAAGAACTCTAGCAGGCACATTAGTAGAGGGGCCTCTAATGGCAGATTCAGACTTTGGAGGACAATTAGTAAATAGCTCTTCAGATAAATGGGATAGTGGTACTGGTTTAAGGTGCCAAGTTGGAGCAACGGAGAAGAGATAGAATAAAGATAAGAAGCAAGCAGGTCCAGTAGTTAAGGGGAAGCGGAAGGAGAGAGTGAAGTAGTGATAAAAATGGCGAGGCGTCAGAATGTGAAAGTGAGGAAGAGGACGTCATGAGCGTCAAAAATGCAGGTTGGGGTGATAAGCACACACAGATGGAATATCCAGCCGAAGACATCGCTGATGGACGAGAATCCTCCTATTTGCTTCACCTTTTCCGGGACTACCTAATATCGGTTGACTGCGGAAGAAAGGACAAAGCAGCATCAAACAGTGTCAGGCAAGTTCACTGTATTCTTGAAGTGGCTGATGAAGAATATCCGGTCTCTGTTAGACAAACACTTTGTGATATTTTTTTTTGAAGGGCTATGCTGACAACGACAAAAAATTGGATCCCAGAACTGTAAAAAGCTATCTTAAAAGCCTAGACCACTTTCTCGATTTTTTGTTAACAGAACAGTTTCCTGGAATTAGCAAAGAGGAAACATTGGCTATTAAAGCCAACATAAAGAGGTGGAGTGGTGCATACACTGGGCTGGTGAAAAAAGCATTATTCAGTAAGATGGAAATACAGAGGCTAACTTGGATTTGCCTGCAAGTTTGAAGTTAGCCAGGTATTTCTGAATACAGAAGAAATATGTCGTCGACTGGTAGATGGCTGCTCCATTAATGTCACCCAGGAGCTTTTCACAACTGCGAGAGACGTGGTAGCAATCTAAATATTTACTATTGATAATGGCTATCGTACAACACCACTGCAAAACATGAAAATTCTTAATTTTGAAAAATGTGAGTCACAATAAAGAAGATGACCAGTATATCATAACAGTAATGAAACACAAGGGCACTAGGGACCATGGGCCAGCAGAAAATTATTTGACGTGCCAAGCTATTTAAGTGGTTTGATCTTTATGTCAAGTACTTGTGGCCAGCTGCGTTGCCCGAAAGTTCTGATGACTCCGCTGCTTTCTTAACGTGATTTGGGAAGCCGTTTCAGAAAGTAGGTTCCAGTAGTAATGTGTTAAATTCAATTTGGAGTAAGGCTGGTTTGGATACACGAATTTGTGCCATCAAAATTAGAAGGGCAGCTGTGTCTATTGCAAGGGAGTTAGTTGACCTACAGTCGCAGTTTCACAACAAGCTAGCCACTGTGATGTGCCATAAAAAGACTACAGTGGATAAATATTATTATGTTGAGGACAGAATCAAGAAGGCCAGCAGTGGCAACAAGACTTTTCCAAAGTTGATGAAGACATGTACAGTTTCCCCAGTATGAGATATTGAGATATCTTGCACCAGTGCACGCATTGGTACGCTTGAGTACAAATCTCCTTGTAACTTTATTAAGTAAGGTTTTGAGATCCTTGTAACTTTATTAAGTAGGGTTTTGAGATCCTTGTAACTTTATTAAGTAGGGTTTTGAGATCCTTGTAACTTTATTAAGTAAGGTTTTGAGATCCTTGTAACTTTCCTTGCGCCAATGGGCAACTGGTCATACGGGGCAAAACAGATTTTAGATATGAAATCAGTGTCGAAAATAGATTTAGCATCGTTGAAAAATCTCATACAACAAGTCTTTCCTAAAAATTTGTTCCCCAGTGTAATATTTTTTTTTCCTTCTCTCTTTCCTATCGCATTCTTTTCCTTCCTTTTTTGGTAGTCCTCCATTCCACCCTTGTTTTACCTTCCTGATCACGCCTTTTTACTAATCCTTTGTGTATTTTTTTATTCGGTTTTTAACGTGAACTGTGCAATAGTGACGTTCTAATCATACAAAGAGACTGCCTTAAAGGAGTGTTTAGTGGAGAGAATAGTCCTCTTTTTTTAATCCACCTGCATAAGAAAAAGGAAAGGAAAGCATAAGTTTGACTTTTGAGTAAAATGGGCAACTTTTTATATAAATAGTATATGAATGACTAATTAACCTGCCTCGAGAAATTGACTCCACGAAAACACAAATTGTTTGATTTCCCCATTTTATTTAGAACATAATTGAGCATTATCGGAGCATGATCTCAATTGCTATAATCATGGACAAAGGAATGAATGTTTTCCTCCAAACCGTCAAAAAATTTGCGTAAATGGCATGGAACACCTGCTGAAGAATAAGAGTATTACAGTTTTTACTTTGTTTCTGCCGCCCTTCTCGGGGCAGCACAATCTTATGGCAAACACCTTTTGGAAAGTCCTGTTTTCTAGTTCTAATCATGCAAAGAGACTGCCTTAAAGAAGTGTGTAGTGGAGAGAACAGTCCTCTTTTTTCAATCCAGCTGCATAAGAAAAAAGAAAAGAAAGCATAAGTTTGACTTTTGAGCAAAATGGGAAACTTTTTATGTAAATAGTATATGAATGGCTAGTTAACCTGCCTCGAGAAAATGACCCCAAGAAAACACGAATTGTTTGATTTCCCCATTTTATTTAGAACATAATTGAGCATTATCAGAGCATGATCGCAATTGCTATGACTGTGGACAACAGTTATGAAATTTTTCCTCCAAACCGTAAAAAAACTTGCGCAAATGGCATGGAACATCTGCTGAAGAATAAGAGTATTACAGTTTTTACTTTGTTTCTGCCGCCCTTCTCGGAGCAGCACAATCTTATGGTAGAGCTTAACGGGGTTGCGCTTCTGTTTACATAAATTAAAATCTTCGATTATAGAAGCATACAACGCAGGGGACGTAGAAAAGCTGAAGACCAATGAAGAGAATGTCCGCCTTACGGGGAGCTGGCCAAGAACCAGTTCTTAATACACTTCTCTGGGGCCATATGCATAAAAAGTTCCTTGACTTAAGTGAAAATTCTTCCTTAAGCAGTGAAGAAAAATCCTTAGCGAAGAAAATCTCTTTAAGACAAGAGGGGTTATTAACTTCCTCAAAGAAAACATGTCAAGGTATGGCATGATTAGTGAACTGTGTACGGACAATGGACCACAGTGCTCATCGTCTGAATTGAAAGCCTTCAGTAAAGAGTGGGACTTCAAGCTCACAACAAGTTCCCCAAGATATCCTCAGTCGAATGGTAAAGTCGAGAATGCAGTTAAGACTTGCAAAGCCCTAATGACCAAAGCCAAGGCTACCAATTTTGATGTTTATTTTGCACTTCTTGACTATCGAAATATCCCATCAGAAGGACTCCAATCCTCACCAGTTCAACGTTTAATGGGAAGGCGTACAAGAACTCAAATACCTAGTACAGCAGCAATGCTGAAGCCAAAAACCTCTGTGCCTACTAAATTCTTACGCCAAGCACAGAAAAGAAAACAACGCGGAATCTATGATCGATCTAGTAAGGAATTGCCTCCAATTGCTGTCAATGATGTCGTACGATTGAAGAGACCTGGAGAAAAGCATTGGAGTAAAGGCTTCTGTAAGACCCGACTTTCACAAAGATCATATGAAGTCGAGGTAGGCGGTAAATTATATCGCAGAAATTGAAGACAACTTCGTGTTGTTCCAGAGCAGTATCAATCAGCTACTACCAATGATGATGATGATGATGACTTTTATCATGATTTAACTTTGGAACCTAATAATGAACAATCGGGACTAGAAAACCTAAACATGCCAAGGAGATCAACACGAGAAAAAAGACCACCAGTTAAATTTAATGACTATGTTAGATATTAAGAACAGTTATACATTTTCTGGCTTTAACATTTGTAAAAGTATTTTATTTTTCTTTGACGGGAAGGATGTAACGAGATTCACTTGTAAAATCGGGACATGCCATAAAGGCACTTCAGTATTTTAGTTACGTTATTGAGTAAAACACAGTTTCGATTATGTCGCGCTGGAAAATGGTTGTTTGTTATTACCTGATAACCCTGAGTTATTAATATACAATCTAGTTATCATAAACACGGCCAGATAACGATAACGATACACCAGGTTTTTGAGTTATCGATATATTTTCAGGACGATCAGACTTACGACAAAACGAAAAATGACAAGGTCGCATGCGAATCCATAATGCGTGTTCTTGGAAATAGCCTGTGGAATAGCGAAGGGAAGACCTAAACGGAGGTATATTTGTCACAGCAATTTGTAGATAAATCATGGTCAGGATTGCTGCACAATCAGGAATGCTTAATCTTGATATTTGTAACTGTATATGAGCAACAAATCCGTATCCAGACATCATTAAGGTATTTGCTGGTGACAAAATCAAATGGGGAAAAAGGACTTCTGCAAGATTCTAACTGAGGGGCTCAATGTAATCAGATTGGCATGGCTCTTTAATACCCTCTTGACTATGGACGTGATGAGCAGAAACTCTTCAGACTCTTCTCCAGATCGTTACAAAAGAGCAATAGTAAAGACGTACCTTCACCGTGCATTTACTATCTGCTCGGACTGGAACAGTTTCCATTTGGGTCCTCGACTATGTGTACTTGTATTTTTAAGATGCATTTTTAGTCGTTTCCAGTCTCCTCAAGCGTCCTCGGCTATCTGTACTTGTACTTTAAAAATGTATTTTCAGTCGTTTCCTTGTCACTGTTCATTGAGTACAGTGTGTTTCTAATAAACAACTCAACTCATTGGTATCGAGGCTGACATTGCTAAGATTGGCATCGAGGCCAGTAATGCTAAAAATATGTCGCTACTTGCTCATTAGGCTCTGAGACTGAAGTTCATCCCTTGTACAAGAAAATCGGACCCGTTCATAGGAGCCAACTATCCAGTGTTGTAACTAACAGACCTTATGTATAAAGGGATGTTGTTCCTTCTTCTGTTTGTAAACTCTCATCATTCATAATATGTTTGGTTATCGTCCTTTAAATATATATTCTTTCGGACGAGATCTGTTCAAATTTAGATTTTCGAACTACTGTAACTCCTTCATGTTATATTATGCAATTTAGTATGGCATAAGGTTCTAAAAAGGCCCGAACAAAAGTGTTGCAAACATATTTTGTGTGGTCATTGTCAAACGAAGTCTTTGCAGTCTCTGATTCCATTGTTGACATCTTCTTTGTAAGATCCATTGCGTACGCTAGCATTTGTTTGACCATATTAAAAGGAGAGGAACATGTAGTCTTGCCTCCGCCCGAGTCCTATTTTTTCTGCAAATTACCGTGGGGAATAAAGAGTTGCAAGTGTCACTAATTAGTCGTTTAATTTTTAAGAATAACCTTTTTGCCATTGTTTGCCAACAGTCCCTTTGGTACCATTAAAGCACTAAATGGTCATCTTATCTCGACGTGTTGTCTGTTATAGTTTGTATACAATCCTCTCCTTCTTAGTGAATTGTTCTTTAACTAAACAATAATGATGCATAACAACAGGTTGTAACGTAACAAAAACAAAAACAACCCAAACCCTCTAGGAAAAATTATAACGGAAACTGTTATAGGCTGAAATAACGACTGCCCAACTGTCTGCTCTGCCTTTGATGGAAAATATCTTAAAATTCCGTTAGAACTTCGTTGTATACCTTATTCCTTTCAAATTTCGTCTCCCTTTAATTTTCGCCCCCAGGGGGACAAAAATTAAAGGGAGCGAATTGGAGGGTCGGCAGGAGGGGGACGAAAATTAAAGGGAGTAAAAATTAATCAATTTTTGAAGTTCAGGAGGGAGAAAAATTAAAGGCAATCAGGTAGGCAAAGACATAGATACATTAGCATTGTGAAGAACGTAGGCATGTCTACTTCAATACCACAGATAATAAAATTGCATAGGAGGCTAATAGTTTTTTCAAGGGGTGCGATTGTTTACAGCGTCACACAAGTCGGATTTTTATTCCCTGTCATGGAAAAATGGTGCCGTGGTAATTTCCGCGGTGCCTTGCCTTCACTGCGGCGTTTTATATCTAATTGCGTGGGCTGCAGTATGGGCAGGTTTGCAGGGATATGCCGTTTTGCAATATTTCTTCACCAAAGGAAAATTCAAAAACGTAATCTTGTTGGAATGAGGTCACTTAGAGAGAGGAACTATTCTTGATAAAAGCATATAAAAACGCTGCATCTTTATGATTCAGCAGGACTTGATGCAAAACCTCGTTTTGAATATGACATATAGGATACGATTAAGCAGAGTATGTACCTTTAATGCTAATTTAATGTATATATAAAATTTTAATACTTTTCTTAAATGGTTTGATTGGGCAGTGAATTTAGTTTTGTATGTTTGTTCTTTGTATTGATATAGACGTTTTTGATGCACTATAACAGATGAGAACAAATTAAGAAGACGGCGAAGTAGAGGTTATTATAGCTAATATAGGTGGATAAATTAATATTGATGGGCTTTTTGTCTCACGTTTTGCACTTTTGAGTTGCATATTCGTTGAGTTAGCGGTATATAGTTGCAGCATGGGGAATGGCGAGCGCTAGCATCTGCTGTAGGGTTCAAAAGAGTTTGTTGTTTTACAGAAAAAGGATTTTTTAATTTTCAGTAGCAACATACACATTTTCTATCTGAATTCTGTTTGCTTGCTCCGGTGATTGCTTCTCTCCTGCTTCCACGACGCACCATCTTCTAGGAATTCTTCTCAAAGGACTTCTTAAAACGTTTAAAACTGTTTGCTATTGTTATACTTGCGCAATAAAGCAGCCATTTTCATTTTTGTACGCTCATTAAGCTTCAAGATAACTTTCATTGTTGAAGGTACACTTTGCATGGTCAATGTCACATACATCAGAGTGAATGCTTTATAGCAGCCCAACAAGATCTGTTTCCATTAACCTTCATAAATGTAATCTTCACTTATATGAAGATTATTAGCCATCGAATTTTGCTGTTTGCTTGTTCCGGTGATTGTTTCTTTCCGGGCTTCTACAATGTGCCATCTCCTAGGAATTTCATTTTTGTACGCTCATTAAGCTGCAAGATAGCTTTAAGAGACATTTATCACGAGCAAACAATTTCATCTCATTGTTGAAGGTAAACTTTACTTGGTCGATGTCACATACATCAGAGTGAATGGTTGAAAATAGCCCAACAAGATCTGTTTTCATTAACCTTCATAAATGTGATCTGCACTTGT
Source organism: Alatinidae sp. Z8VKAUB7J3 (assembly GCA_010016025.2). NCBI lineage: Eukaryota > Metazoa > Cnidaria > Cubozoa > Carybdeida > Alatinidae > Alatinidae sp. Z8VKAUB7J3. The sequence goes on from JAAAKM020073195.1 coordinate 56,246,374, forward strand.
AGAACACATTAGTAAATACATATTTTGTGGTACAAAAATTCAATACACTAAAATATCTAAATCCCTATCAGTCTAGTTTTTCTCTCTATTGATATATTAATAGAATACGCCCTTTCAATCACTATTACTGACTTATGACGTCAAATGTGGCATCCTAAAGGGTCACCTAAGAGGTACAATCATGGACAAAAGTAATAAAGGTTTTCCTCCAAAACGTTAAGAAATTGTGTAAGTGACTCGGAACACATGCTGTAGGACAGGGGTATTCATTTCAGCTTTTACTTGGTTTTTGTCGTGCGTCTCGCAGCAGCACAGTGCTTTGCATATAACTTTCGAAAAGTGCGGTTTTCAAATTCAGCGGTAGGGCTTAACGGGGTTGTCCTCGATTTTAGTTGGTGGTATTATGCCAACACTTAAATATTCTGCCGCCACTTATCAATTGTCGGAAGACTCCAACATCCCAAAGGAGAACCTCACCGCGGCCATGGATGACAGGGAACAGTGGAGAGATTGTGTCATGGCAATCCGACCGAGGTCGATCCGATGACGATGATGATGATGACAAAAAAAATCTACTTGACCGCCCCACAAAAGTTTCTTATTTCAGACTGCGGGCGCAGCATTTTCTTGACTTCTTTACATAAGACAAACAGTTTGTCTACTACAACGATAAGAGTTAGATGTTACTTCGTATATCTCAAGAAAATGGCGATTATTTATAGACAGCTCTTAGCGCAGCCTTGTATGTGTTCTCTGTACAATGGTAATGTTTATGGAGCAGCACCACTCGCTCACTCAGTGTATTTGCGTGAGGAAAACAATGATACAAAAATGGTTATAGACTTATTAAAATATAATGAACACGGTGGATAATTTATGTGGACCTAAAATGGTAATTTTTCCCTGGATAACAAAAAGGACTTAAAAAATTTCCATGTTTTGTCTTCATGTGGGATAGTTAAGCTTGTGAGTGGCACTAGACACCGAAGGATTGTAGTCCCGCACTCAACGACCCAGCTGTCAGCCGAGTGAAAGATCAAATTTTCGCCACCTCATATTAAGCTTGGCTTGGTGCAACAGTTCGCGAAAGCACTAGTTACTGATAGAAAATGTTTCAATAAATAGTTTTCACATTTCCTCCTTTATACTATGAGAAGATAAAGCAGTTATGTTGGACGGACCTCAAACTCGCGCCCTTGTACGCAATGTAGAATTTGTCAGATAAATGAATGAAAAGATGAAGGCAGCATAGCTAGCATTTGTTACAGTAATAGAAAACTTTCTCGGCAACGGATAACTAAAAGTTACTAATGAACTAAGTGTTGATGACTTTCCGCGATCTTTGGTGCAGAATAAGTAGAAAGCTACATCTTCTACATTTCCATTGACCAATTTTCATAAATCATGGGGTTGTTATTGACGAACAGGAAGAGGACTTCCATCAAGATCTTTCGACAATGGACACTTTCAAGGACGATGGGGTAATCGTGGTATGATATCAGATTACCGCTCAAGTAATAAACGGAATTGCCCTTAGGAAGCCTACAAGCGCAAATTTCTTCCTTAATATGTTTGAAATATGCAATGTACTTTAAGATCAAGAGCCAGGCTCTGCAAAACTCACATTTTTGCGGTTTCTTTCTCTACGAAAAAAATGCCACACTTTACTGCTAATACCCTATTCACATGGAGAGCAAGCGGACGACGTCACGTCTGATATTGACGTTGGCCTCGTGAAAGCGGAACTGCAAACTTTGACAACAGCGAGACTATGGTAAAAAGGTCTCGGTAAATTCACTCAAAGATCTAATAATTAGTCAATTTACGGACATCTCTACACAACATCTGTAACCCACATCAGTGAGTGAGCAAATTTATGCCAGTATATGAGAGTAACTAAGTATCTGGTTAGCGCAACTACAAAATTTTGAAGAGCAATCGGTTTCTTACCTGCTCAATTGATTAGACCAGCACAAGGGCGCACCGCTGCATCTGAGCACTGGTGTCACTGGGCTGCATTTCTCTCTAACAGCTGCAGCGTCGTTCAGTTGTAACGCAATCTATCCTTTTGCCATCACACCCTCATTTTTCATTCTAATTTTATCGTTTGTCCACACACAAATTAACAAATCCTTACTTCTAATCTAACACTACACCACACAATCGATGTAGACCAAAGTTTATGAATGCCGTTAACACACAAGGGCAATTTCTTATGATATTTCTAAACCAATTTTAATGAATGTACCGTAAGTAGATTTTAAAATTTACAACTACAGACGTTTCCTCTTGACTAAAAAACATCCTCAAGCCGATAGTATGGCTTCAGTTAGAATTTTAAATTATTTCTTGGAAAATAATATCAGAATCTACCTCGTGTTCTAGTTTTAACCATTTCACTCCTTTTGGCAACGGTTTTTTTCCCGAAATCTTCACAACCTTTCCTTTTTCTTTTCCTTCTTGTTCTTGTTGTTCTTCTGGTTCTGCTTGTTCCTCTTCTACGATTTTCTCGGCATCCTGATGATAACCAAAACTGAGGTCATTGATAATACATAAACTTCACAAAATATTTTCTACCTTATTAATTTACTTTATTTTAATTCCATAATTATTAGCTAATAACGGAGAGGCACCGTTCCTTAATTAATACGTCAAAGAGAAATCTTTGTTATTTCAACGAAATTGAGACCCTTTGTAAAGTTTTACTTCCTTTAATTTCTAGGAAATGACGATAATTATATTGTACTATGTTTAGTGATAAATGGCTACAACATAACTTGACAACGATGACGTCGAATTGATATAAATAGTAAACAAGTCGACATTTCCGTAGACCCAAAGGAATCATTAGCGACATTATATATTCATTTGCAAAGAAGACATTTCCTCATATTGACTCACCTAAAATCTTTACATGCAAGTACTAACATGCCTCTAGGGTAAACTTTTAACTTCCTCAAATTCATTAATAGTTCCGTGTGGTGTAACGGCAACATGCCAGACCATGACATTTTAAATCATATTCCAGTATCTTGTGTTCAAACTGTATTTTTAATTACCTATGTCTAACACTATAAACATGTCGCGAATAGAAAACATCCAATGACGACGGTAGGGTAAATGCCAATCGTTCCTTTGTGAAACTACTCTTGCACATCTATACTTTACAAAGTGCAACATGATGTCCGAAACGTCGAGACATACGCTATTAAACCGGAAACGCTCGTTAGGCCATAACGACCTTGGTTACGTGGTGACAGCGACATTTTTAATGCAGTGTTTTCTTAATGGAGCTGCAAAAATGTCCACACTATAGCAAGTTGTAGGCAATATGTGTTTAAGATTTATGATAGATTAAATTCATTTTTAGGTATAATTCGTAGAGGGAATTCTTGTATAGGTGAGAACTCTAAATCTGTAGGAATATTATAAGCACCTCGCAGGAAATACTATACTGAGCATGTCGTTGCCACCACGTAAGAAGTAGCCATATACGGGGAACCGTTATTCTTATCTCTTAGACTATTTTTATAATTTGGATCCGTCTAAGGACGTGTTAGAAATTGCAAACCGATTGTAATACTCAATCTTTGACAGGACTTGGTACTCTAATTTTGTAGCCTAGAGCAGCAATCGAGTGAAATGGAGGGTAAGGAAGCCCAGTATTGCACGAAATATCAAAAACACTGTGTACTTATAAGCTTTCTTCGTCTGACATTCCTCAGAGTACTAACGTCAGAATGACCGAAATGAAATGTATGAAAGAGTATACCCAACTATATTTTTGAAAGAGCCAATCAGAATTTGAATGGCTTGTGTTTTTGGACCAATTGCAAAGTAATAAAATAATAAAAAGTACCCTGTATACCGTAGCATGGAACCGTTTCGTTTCGGTTTCAAAACCAGATCAAAAAGGCCATAGAGAAGTGTTTTGGCGCTGTTGCTCCACGCATAGTTGACACAACCAAGAAAAGCATTATAATCAACCACAAAGATCGTGAGCCTTCCACAAATTCTAGCTGTGTAGTTAATCAATTCTCATGGCAGTGCCAGGCTGGCCATGTTGGCTGCACGACTTTCAGGCTGCTTAACCGAATTAAGCATAATGTACCATCGTTTATTTGCCAAACATCAACTCTTAAAGGGAAACAACCACCTCGGGTTTCAAAGACCAAAAACACCCCTAAGCAATGTGATTCTACCATAGGGCAGCATTTGCTTGAGAACCAAGACTGTGCGAAAGTGTAAACGGACAATTGCTTCGGTATCATACGAAAGGCCAGGTCTGCATTTCATTTGGCAGTTCTGGAGTCAGTCCACATAAAAGCAAGAAAACCTTTGCTATGCAGACAAAAAGAGTTCGTTTTCTCACTAGGCCTGTTTAATTGATCTTGTTGTAGTGGATGCTGATTGGACCAAAAACACAAGCCATTCAGGCAGTCGATATCTGATTGGCTCTTTCAAAAATACAGTTGGGTATACTCTTTAACATATTTCATTTCGGTCATTCTGACGGTAGTACATGTCAAACGAAAAAAGCTTTTAAGTACAAAATGTTTTCGCTATTTTGTGCAATATTCTTGTTTTGTGCAACAAACAAACTTTGTTACAAAATAGCATATATTGCGATTGTTATCACAGTGGTACAGAAATGTTTCGGAGATACATTTAGTGCGAAACTTTACTAGGTGATTTATGGTTTTATATTTTTCTAATACCTTTTTGCCACTGATCATTTCAAATCTTCGTCCTTACGATATTTTGTAACTTTCAATGGCCGTTGGTCCGATTGATCGACCGCATTTTAGTCCGTCCTTAATCAAGTTACATGGTCAGATAGGTTGTCTTCTAGACTGCCTAGAGCCGGATTTCAATGTCTACCATTGGATAATTGGAAGCTGTTGTAGCGATAGACGTAACAGGGTGCGTTGCTGTCTGGGTTTACCTTATCTCACTTGGTAGAACATACGCCGATAATGTGTCCCGGGTTCCAGTTAAGAATCCAAGCAAGCAAGCAAGCAAGCAAGCAACCAGTACATTAAAAACCAACCAGGTATCAAACAGCCAACTACGAAACCAACCCATTAAACAACCTGGTGATCTACCTAAACGGCCAGCCAACCTAGCATCTAACCAACCAACTAACCACCCAGAAGAACGCACACAGTAGCTAGAAATAATTCGGCAGTCTAACGACATTTCACGCAGGCCTGCATGTGCTGACAATTGCAAAGCAACTTAGTGTTGGCTACTATCAAAAGGATTCTCCCATATTCATCTCACTGCTCCGGACGTTAAAATTGTACGAACAAAACAGTACGGCTTTAACCACAAAACCACTTATATACAGTACGTGCGCCTCTTACAAAACGGGCGACGCGAAAATCAGCCAATTGAACATATTGTATATTTGTCGTTTATTCGGAAGCTGTATCTGACCCTTTACATCTAGTCCGACATTTCATTTCATCACTTCCGGTTATATTATGTGAACAGTGTCCAGCGATATGCTTCACAAACCGAATTCCGTAAGTCCTGGCTGGGACGGGATAATTAAACAAATATTTTAACATTTACTTGGGAAAAGGAAGAATATCACCACCAAATATGTTAAAATTGTTTAAAATCTTACAGTCTTCAAATTAATAACATTTTCTTACCGAATTGTCTGAAGCACGGAACAGAATAGCGAAATCGGTCAAGTGGTTACAGTGGCATTCCGTGTGCGTGCGGTTCCACTTGTGTAAATGACAGCCTTTTGATGCCCATCCACCTTCTGACGTATCACTATATGATTGGAATTAAGAGAGAAATTACCACTTAGTACCTCACAGTCAGAAAGTTTCCTAATTGTTTCTACATGTAAGTAATATTTTACCAAGAAACAATTAAAATAAAGGAAAGGTAATGCTATAGTTATCGCTTATGTTATGTCCCAAGACCTCCATCGGGCTAGTCGACCGTTTGGATAAAGTCGCGGGTCGTAAAACCTACGGTAACAGATATGATTTCTTTTCATTTATTGTCTTTGGTAACTAGTATTAGGCTCTGCCTAGGAAATCAACCAACCAACCAGGTAGCCAACCAACTAACCAACCTACCAAAGAACCAACCAGGAGATCAACCAACTAACCTGGAAATCAATTAACAAACACGGAAATCAACCAACCAACCAGAAAAGCAAGCAAGCAACCAACCAGTAGATCAACAAACTAACCAACCAACCAGGAGATCAGAAAAACAAACCAACCGACCAGGAGATCAAAAAAAAGAAGAAGGAGATTAATCAATCAACCAGGTGTCAACCAACCAACCAACCAACCAGGAGATCAAAAAACCAACCAACCAACCAGGAGATCAGAAAAACAAACCAACCGACCAGGAGATCAAAAAACAACCAGGAGATTAATCAATCAACCAGGTGTCAACCAACCAACCAACCAACCAACCAACCAACCAACCAACCAACCAGGAGATCAAAAAACCAACCAGGAGATCAACCAACCAACCAACCAAACATTCAACCAATGATGCTTCAATGTATATTCTTATCTATCTGGAATGATGATTCAAAGCGCATTCTTATCTATCTGGAATGATGACCCAATGCGCATTCCTATCTATCTGGAATGATGCTTCAATGAGTATTCTTATGTATCTGGAATGATGATTCAAAGCGCATTCTTATCTATCTGGAATGATGATTCAATGCGCATTCTTACCTATCTGGAATAATGATTCAATGCGTATTCTTATCTGTCTGGAATGATGATTCAATCCGTATTCTTATCTATCTGGAATGATGCTTAAATGCGTATTCTTATCTATCTGGAATGATGATTCAATTTGCATACTTATCTATCTGGAATGATGATTCAATGCGCATACTTATCTATCTGGAATGATGATTCAATGCGCATTCCTATCTATCTGGAATGATGATTCAATGCGCGTTCTTATCTATCTGGAATGATGCTTAAATGACCATTCTTATCTATCTGGAATGATGATTCCATGTGCATTCTCATTTATCTGGAATGATGATTCAATGAGCATTCCTATCTATCTGGAATGATGATTCCATGTGCATTCTCATTTATCTGGAATGATGATTCAATGCGCATTCCTATCTATCTGGAATGATGATTCAATAAGTATTCTTATCTATCTGGAATGATGATTCAAAGCGCATTCTTATCTGTCTGGAATAATGATTCAAAGCGCATTCTTATCTATCTGGAATGATGCTTCAATGCGTATTCTTATCTATCTGGAATGATGATTCAATGTATATTCTTATCTATCTGGAATGATGATTCAAAGCGCATGCTTATCTATCTGGAATGATGCTTAAATGCGCATTCTTATCCATCTGGAATGATGATTCAATGCGCATACTTGTCTATCTGGAATGATGATTCAATGCACATACTTATGTATCTGGAATGATGATTCAAAGCGCATTCTTATCTGTCTGGAATGATGATTCAAAGCGCATTCTTATCTATCTGGAATGATGCTTCAATGCGTATTCTTATCTATCTGGAATGATGCTTCAATGTATATTCTTATCTATCTGGAATGATGATTCAATGCGCTTTCTTATCTGTCTGGAATGATGCTTAAATGCGCATTCTTATCTATCTGGAATGATGATTCAATGCGCATACTTATCTATCTGGAATGATGATTCAATGCGCATACTTCTGTATCTGGAATGATGATTAAATGCGTATTCTTATCTATCTGGAATGATGCTTCAATGTATATTCTTATCTATCTGGAATGATGATTCAATGCGCTTTCTTATCTGTCTGGAATGATGCTTAAATGCGCATTCTTATCTATCTGGAATGATGATTCAATGCGCATACTTATCTATCTGGAATGATGATTCAATGCGCATACTTATGTATCTGGAATGATGATTCAATGCGCATTCTTATCTATCTGGAATGATGATTCAATGCGTATTCTTATCTATCTGGAATGATGCTTAAATGCGTATTCTTATCTATCTGGAATGATGATTCAATGTGCATACTTATCTTTTTGGTCTCTTCTCTCCGCAAATGCCGAACCTTAAACAAAACCAAATAATAATTTTTCGAAAATTAAAAGTATGTGATGTCACTGATACTTCAAATGGGAAAATTTACAATAAAAAACGCAATTTTTAAAAAATCAATAACTGTGTTAAATTTTTTCTGACAAAATTTAAAAGTCGCGGGAATTAACTGTCGCGAACGAGCCAAAAACAAACTATCGCGGGAAGAAACTGTCGCGAAAGTCACGAGATTTTCCTCGCGACAGTTTCTTCCGGCGACAGTTTCTTCCTTTAAAGTATTTTTGCGTTACATTTTCAGGTGAGTTATAACAGAATCGAAGGAGCGAACATGAAAAACAGTTTCGGGACTACTGTTGTAGATGAAGTTTACACTTAATGACAGGTAATATCATAAAGAGGCATGCCTCGTTATCAAGACGGGACTCAATGGCATACTTTTGACAGGCGAAGCAGGAGATAAGAGGCGTAGTCCAAACACGTTTTCTGTTCAACCTCGTGTTACGGTCTTCTCCGTTTTGCTGGTATCTAATAGTAAACAACTCATTGCATATAACGCTGAAGGCGACAGAACTACATAGAAACATATAGGAACGTACTCAAGAGATGTAGGTTCACGATATAGCACGCAAGGTCAGAGAATTCCACAGCCTGGGTGTCTTGGGAAGCAAACTACACTGTAAATCCCCTGAAACTATAAATTTGACTCGAAAAGTTAATGAATTTAGTGTTTAGCGAGGTGAATTTTTGCGAGCCACGTCTGGGGACAAGTTTATAAAACTGAAGCTCAACCCTTCACTTTGGGAAATTTTCCGTGAACTGTGTTTAAATGATCCCTTCACTTTAATTATTACTTTTTTACTGCAACCCTATAAAATTGGGGGTGGGGGTAGACACTATGTTACACACCACCTTTTTCTTTCAGATTCATGTAAAAAACGCCTCCTTTCAAAGTACACAAGTTTAGGGGTCAAAGAAAAGAAGTAGAACTACTACTACGGAAAATAAATTGAAAGCAGAAGTTGGCACGCTCCTCGGTTGATCAAAATGTCCTATGACGATTTAATATTCTGAACCGAAAACAAAATTTTGAAGTTCTACAATCAACAAAAAGTGGATATTATCTGAACTGAGATCTACCACACAACTGCAAACTACTTTTCCAAGCACATTTAATACACGAACACTGATTTATCTTTATTTTCTATTTACAGTCAACGCCTTTTCTTACATCGCTATAAGCCAGCAACGTACAAACGCCTCTTTGCTAAGTGTTGTTTTCATGCGTAACGTTGGCTTCACTTTCGTCGTGGTTTGCCTTTGAAGTTCCACCTCCAGTTAATTTTAGAGCTCTATGGTTAAGCCTCATTGAATGCCATTTTTGTTCTGCCTCATTGGACGCCATTTTTGTTCTGCCTCATTGGATGCCGTTTTTGTTCTGCCTCGTAGACGTACTAAGGAAGATGAGCGACGACGAGAGGCCGCTTGTTCTAAGCCTCCTATGGGGTGGACCAACGTTGCTTTCACGACGCTGTCTCAGTCGAGTGACAATGATCAACACTTTCATGATCATTGATCAAAAACCATAATCGAGCACAAAAATTCGTCAGACAGGTAAGAATATATCAACCACAGACTGAAGAACCTTGCACCCATTGGCCTGTATCCATTGGTTCCTTGGAAGGGGGCCTGTTTATTTATCATCATAAAACATATTGTTTCCAAGAAGATTAGTCACACATTTAAAAAAACACTATTGATTTAATTTTCCAGGACATGTTTTGGATATCCTCTATCCGTCTTCAGTTAAAATTAATTTACGAGAGCGTTCTACGCAACTTAGTTACGTGTGAACCATCGACACATGTTACTCTATTTGCAGAAAAAAACCCCAATAACACTAGACATAGTTGTAATAACAAGTTAAAACAGAACTAAATTTGAAAAGGGTTTTACAATTATTAAAGAAAACACGGCAAATAAACAATACACGATACATGGACGTAAAGTAGTACAAACGAAGAGTGTTTCGTGATCCTGAATAATGCTTCCATTTAGTTTCTCTTCTACCCTTTCGTTCCTACGATCACGCGTTGTCTACAAATTTTCATGCGCGGGGTGTAATTGCGTTTATATAGGCAAAAGCTGTAAGCATTGATCAACGCGGGTACAGGAACATCTGTATGACGATAGGAATTCAAATATCTATAAGCACCTAGATACCTCTCTGTCATACTAAGAAAAATGCAGCGAAGAGTGTCTCGTGATCCTGGATAATGCTTCCAGCAGTTATCACCTTAAAATAAAAGGAGCATCACATATAGATTGGGAAAGGCCACACCTTAATACCCAAGTCACACACAGCAACATTACTTTAAGTCTTTCGTACTACTTTACGTCCATGTATCGTGTATTGTTTATTTGCCGTGTTTTCTTTAATAATTGTAAAACCCTTTTCAAACTTAGTTTCTGTTATAACTTGATATTACCACTATAACTTGTTTTAGTGTTTTTCCCTGTAAATAGAGTAACATGTGTCAATAGTTCAAACATAAATAAATTGTGTAGAACGTTCTTGTAAATTAGTTTCAACTGAAGATGGATAGATCCGAAACATGTCTTGGAAAACTAATTCAATAGTCGTATTCTTTAAATGTGTCACTAAAAATATATTGTGTGACTAATTAATTTAAGGTTTGCTTTCCGGCAATCATTCAAGAATATACCCTCGTGGGCTGCATCACACTGAAAGAGGTGCTGATGCATCATGACTGACTGTATTACTTAAATCGCTGGTTTTGAAATTGATAGTGCCATTAGGAAACTGTCAAGAAGAGGCAATAAATTTTACATGAAAAGGACTTGGTAGAAACAAACAATGTTTATGATCGGCTTACTTTTTGAGTTATTGTCGGGGTTCAAGATGCCCAAAAGTGGGCCTACAGTTGGGGGGGCTTAATGGCTCAGTCTGTCTAGTTTTACATGTCACAAGAGTGCTTCTGCACAGACATGAGTGTTCCTTTATTTGTAACTTGTATATTCCATATAACTGCATGCCATGCCAACTACACACATATCTGTGGGAAAAGGAATTAATATCAGTACTTATTGACGTCAGATTTTAATCGGGTTTGAACGTGCCATGGATTGGTATCCATTTTGGCAGTTGGAAATAAAGCGCCCCCGTTTGCTTTAAAATATGTTGTCTCCTTTTTCTAGGTACTGTGATGCGCAAGGATTGCCAACACCGAGAGCTCAGTGTGATCCTGGTTACGTTTGCAAAGGTGGTGCATATACAAGTACACCAACGGATGGGAAAACAGGGAGTTTGTGTCCTGCTGGTGGATACTGTACACTGGGAAGCTACGTCTCTCTTCCTTGTCCACCAGGAACATACAGCAACACCTCTGGTGCTACAAATGACAAGGACTGTCGTACTTGCGATCGTGGCTATTACTGCTCAAAAGCAAGTGAACCGAAGCCAGATGGGCCCTGTTATGCCGGACATTTTTGCAATTCTGGATCAATAGTTCCAAATCAATTTGTTGTCGACTCGGGTCATTATGCACCCAACGGATCATCGTCACAGCGCCCATGCCAAGTTGGCACGTATCAACCCTTCACTGGACAAAGCCGATGCTTACCCTGCCTTGCTGGTCATTTCTGTGATAGTACGAAGATGAACTATACTAAGCCGTGCGACCGTGGATACTACTGCCCTGAAGGAAGCGAGGTTCCGTTTGCTTGTCCTGTCGGAACGTACCAGAATTACACGAGGCAGACGTCGCGAGATAATTGCATAGCTTGCCCGAGAGGGAAATATTGTGCCCCTTCAGCTCAAACACAGCCGACAGGTAACTATAGCTATAGGATTCCTATATATTTTCACTATCGCAGTTAAATTATAATTGTTGGAGAGCTGAGACACAAAGCGTGGCATGTCTGCTGCGGGGTTAAACGGGGAGCAGAGGATGTATCCTTAGAAGCTTTTCTTTCTGTCGTGCGCAACTAGTTGTAAGATGACAGCAGACTTACCTCGAAAACTTTAACGTCTGTTGCTGCATATAGTCGGTGCCAAATCTTTAACGGGGACTCCACCCTTTGCTTACTTCAATCTAAGTGTCGCATGACATAATGGAAAACAATCAGAAAGAAAAGAATCTTGGTAACATTGTGCACAAAGAAAAGGCGTTATAGAAGCACACAAGAGACTCAACGCGGTAGATTTTTCAACTTTTTTTCTTTTTTAAAAGCATCTTCATAAAAGCATTAAGTGGTAAGTTTTGTTTCTCATGAGACATTTAAAGCCAGATCTTTGCACTCAATTCTCATGAAGTCACTATGCTCTGTAACATCATAAATATTCATCTATTTCGAACAAGAAGTGGAAGTCATTTAGCTTTCAGGCAATAAAATCTCAGTTATTCGCTTGCACACTGAAAGGAAGAGAGAAATTGTTTTTATACAGCCACGAAACCAGAAAAACGCAACACAAAATTAGATTTTAGGTTCATACTAGAATACTTTCTGTAGCTTAACTTGAGGTAGTTGTTACGATTCCATATGCGCATGCGCATTACCATCATAGGCACAAATTTCGCAAGGCACAAATTTCGCGCTACACCGGAATATGAACACGTTCCTCAGCCTACAGCGCCCAGTATCGGCTCATCAACAACACGCAAACACTCTCTGTCTCTAACCCACGACGCCAGCATCGCAGCTCAACTCAACTCACACTTCACTGGAGTTGGGTTTGCTAACAGAGGAAACACAACAATTGAGCCTCATGACTTCCCTCTTGCAGGGGGCTGTGTAGTGACGTCAACCGAAACTAATAACATCCCAAATTTCAATGCCTCAATGGTATGGGACCATGGTATAAGACGGAGCTCGATTGATTGGTCCTACGTGTTCACCATTGAGCTTTTCATCCTGTATCACCATCCATACACGCCACCAATGATCCACGCCTTCGCGGCGTGCGCTCTACCAACTGAGCTAGGTGACCCTCGATGTTAACATACTTCTATTTCTCTAGTCACCACATTAGCTCCCAATCATCCACCGGTGGACATCAGAGGTCACCTAGCTCAGTTGGTAGAGCGCACGCCACGAAAGCGTGGGTCACGGGTTCGACCCCCGGTGGTGACATATTTTCTATTTCTCTAGTGTTCTTTTCAAAACTTACATTTCAAATCATCTCTTCTCGATGAAACTAAAAATGATATGAAGTCTAATTAGACTTGCCTTGCTTTCCAACTACATTTTAATGAACAAAACAAGACGACCAGACCATAATGACTAGAATATTGCACGAAATAGCGAAAACATTGTGTAGTTAACAGTTTTTCTCGTCCGATACTCTTCTAAACGGCTTGTTCAAAAATACAGTTTAATTTATTCATTCGTACGTTTCATTTCGGTCATATGTGATGATTGTACTCTAAGGAGTGTCAAACGAAAAAAGCTTTGAAGTAGACCTACCCAATATTTTTGCTATGTTTTTCAGTACGTTTGCTTTGTACCGCAAATAAACCATGAATAACTTAAAATTGCAATCTAGCGGTTTCGACTTTTCGTAGCGTCTTCGTCAATGGAACCTTTCATGGATTAGAAGCAGAAACGTTGGATAGAAACTGGAAATGCCATTTTTACACTTATGTTCCGCCTGACTGTTAGGATTGAAGGTACCTAGAGGTGTTTCTAGTAGTCACTACATCTCTATCCCTGTACCGTTGCAACCCTGTATATCGGAACTAAAAGTCTAATTTTCGCTGGAACAGTTGACAGGAAGACTGCAGATTTGTTGGCAAAAGCACAGGCGAGTAGGAGAGTTAATGCGGGTAAGAGCGTAGAAATAATTGTAGCCACTTCTATGTACACAAAGAGAAACATTAAATAGCAAGATACATCCTTTCAGATGTGCCATCCTAAAAAATTAAAACGAGGGGAGGGGGCAGCTGAGTGATAAGCAGCAAATGCCACGATCACTATTCTTCTCCTCTACGCTGCTACGCAAGATATAATTTTGAATTAAGTGCAAATATTCACACTGCTGAAAATGTCCAACTAGGCAGTCACGTGCAGACACAAGTCTTTATACAATGAACAAACTAAGATTTGTTTGTTTTACTCGTATGCAGTGATGATGTACAAAGACAGAAGAAATGTCAGAGATGAGCTAACAGGAAGAAAGACTGAAAGTTTTTTCACAATTGTATAACATAGTATAAAATTTTCAAAGTTTTAAAAAAGTTGCCTTGACGCGTGCCTATCTGAGGGCAACAGCTCTCGTCTAGAAGGTTTTTTCCATTCATAGAAGTGGGATATTGATGCTTTGCAGTAAAAGCGTCTATTGTCATTTTCTTTTCCTTTGATGTTTTATTGAGTCTTCATAGTATTTCATTATCTATTTTGAAGATAAAGTTTACAATTAGATGGTCCCAAATCAACTAAAAATATCACCTTTTTGCCTAAACATTTCTTTTAGTTGAAAATGTAAGTATATTATCCTTTTCTTATCCTATATCATACCATAAGCTCAAGATCTTGCTCCATCTTTAAAACTAGAGATATTTATGCACATTTTGAATGTAAAATAGGGAAATCTTATGATATAAGTACTTTGCAGTAACTATACCGACATTGCATCATCATTACATATATCATTACCTGTCGGTAATATCAAACAAAAGTATGTGGAATGAAATTACTTCTGCATAACATACACAATAGAATTACATAATCATAAACGATATGTGCTAAAAGAAAGTTAGCTGTCAACCATTAACTTGAAACGTTTAGAGTGCAACCTACTGTTCCTGTAGATATTAAAACGGTTGCTAATAAAAGAAATTTATAAATAATAAAACATTCCTGACAGCATTCAACATAAAATGTCTATGTACAAAAATATTATTCTAAAAGTGTTTACCGTTTAAAGAACAGTATATTCTTAGAAATAGAAGAATTTTAAAAGTATTTAAAACCTTTGATTGTGAAAAAGTCGGTACGGTAATTCAACTTAGGGAAGCCTCGCATTCCTATCAATTGTTCTTGTTTCGAAAGGTCTTTGGGGGATACTTGGAACGTTGTTTTGGGGTAAGAGCTAGCCTCGTCTTGAGAATCCTACCGACGACTGAGTGACGTCAGGCCATTAAGGGAAGCCTCACCCTTGTGTGAAGGCTGACTCCGCCATCAAGGTACCATCGTACAGTAAAATAGGAAACCAACGCCACAAGGGTCACCTCGCAGGGCAAGAGATCGGACTCTCCGCCAGTTCTACCAGACAACCGAGGATGCGTATTCAGTTCCAATAGTCGGAACCTGACGATTTATCCCCATAATCCTTTCTTTTACAACTTTTGAGTTAAATGTGTCCAGTTTATGTCGCCTAAATTATTCCTTTGGGCTTATTATAGATTCCTTATCCACGTCCTCGATGAGTAAAAATTTCTAGTCTGATATACCATGGTGGTCGAATTGCATAATATGTTTAAAAATTTTACACAATATGATAAAATAAGATAATAAAATAATAAATAAAACAATGAAATTATATATATACTAATATACTTCTGAGAATAAGATAAGAGATGGTAATTATTTCTGAAGTTGAAAACCTTGTAAATTCATGTGAGACACAGATACGCATATTGCATTATTCACGAATGGGTTTGTAAATAATGCCTATTCACAGACATGGTCTGCGGAAGCTGAAGATCACGGATCAGTGGTCTATGAAGCGACTAATCGTAAGTGATCGTAATCATTTTCTTAACCTCTGACATGAAGTGGCCCCACGTTTTTTACTTCTAAAATTGCTCATCTTGGTGATAGATCTTATACTGGTATCCCGACTACTAGACTTTTCTGTGCCATTGCCCTGAAATGTCACTTGATTATTACTAAGGTGGAGTCTGTATGCAAGGACAGATCTAAAGTTTCCCTGAGGCTTGTGGAGGGTTGGATGCAAATAGTTTGGCCTGTTAGGGTTGTGTATTGAGGAGAAAACGTCATTCGCTATATGGTATTCTCCTTTTTTCTTTGACAGGCAGCCTACCAAGCTCTATTATGTCTCTTGTACTGCAGTATCTTTTAATACCTGCAGCTGCTTTTTGTAACTTCTGCAAGGAACGCAATTACTTTCCTGTTAATCCAGAGCGAACGGTGTCACAATAATCGATACGGGATAATTTAAGTGAAACATGAACGAGTGTTCGAACATTATAGGGAAAGAAACATTTATTCTTGCTTAATACTCGTAGGAAGATGATAATACCTGATTGATGTGATTGGTCCAGGGGAGATGTTCCGCAAAGTGAACACCGAGTAGTTTTGTAGTTGCAGACCTTTGAATTGAATGATCGTCTATTCTGATAGAAAATAGATCGTAACTAGCATCTCGATATTGATAAGATCGAAATAGTATCGTGTGTGTCTTCTCTCTGTTAAGTGCAAGATCGTTTTGAAGTGACCAATTGCTGAGATTTTTGAGATTGGTATTAATTTTGTTAGTCATAGCGGGAATATCTCACGGTGATCTAAGTTGCACTGTATAAGGAGCTTTTTAGTTGCTTTGTGTTTATGATTCGTTTATTTGTTTTATTTTCAAGGCAGTATTTTGTCTGAGTAACACGGGAGCAATTTCTGTTTGCCCCACTGCTTATCAGGGGGCTGCACTGAAAGATTGCATTTTCTGTTTGTGTGCAGAGGTTGATGAAACGTTTCACGCCTGTCGAAAATGGCGAGGTGCGTTACATTTCCAACAAATCTGTCGTATGTTCATTTTTAAACAGTATAAGGACAACTACAGTTGGGGATGTAGAATCTCGAGCTTAACCGGAATACTTTTTAAGGGATGATATTTTGACGTAACTCTGAAGATAAAGATATATACCACCCCTTTGGTAGCTAGAAAATTAATGTTTCCCCAAGCTTATTAAATTTTTTGGAACATCACTTCTGCTATAGCGACCCCACTCGCTAATTCCACATTTAGGAAATCGTTAAAGTACACCAACGTTAGGTCGAGACAATATCTATCTTGTTTTAATGGGAACGGTTATGTTTTGTTTCTTCTTTAAAACCTTTTTGACAATATACCTGATATGGACAAGCAGTTGGGTATACTCTTTCACACATTCCATTTCGGTCATTCTGACGTTAGTACTCTGAGGAGTGTCTGACGAAAAAAATTTTTAAGTACACAAAGTTTTCGCTATTTCGTGCAATAATCATTTTATTGTCAGTCTGATCACTCACTGAACAACGCGATCCTTGGTAAACCATGTTGTATGAATTCTCGGTTTTGTATTTTATGACATAAATGAGTGCGTAAGTGGAAAGACAAAGTTTGTTTTCGAGTTGACATTTTTGACGTTCCTTTCCCTTACATTCTTTACTTAAAGTCCCAAGATGAGTTTCTTCTGCCGCAGAAAGGAAATTGTGCTCTTAAAGATGTGTTCTTGCTTCTCAGAGTCACAGGAATTGGTAGCGCTGAATAGGCTATATCGTTTAATAGTCTTTGGATGCTTTATTCTAAGTTGCTGAAACTTTCTGACTTATCCTAAAAACTTTTAGTAAGAAAAATTTGGCCGTCACGGCCTTTGGTCTGGTCACGTGACCCTGATAAAAATTTGGACCATATATGGTGAAACGTTTTAAAGGCTATACCTCGATTTTTTTTCATGAATTTTACCAATATTTGTAGAATAATCTAAAATTAAGTTTGTAATACATTTCAAAATCATTAATGCTAATTAAGAGCTATTTAGCGATAATTAGGGGGTATTTATCCATACCTTACCTTGTAGTACTAATAAAAACACAAATTTTATATCAATAAGTTTGCAATAAAAACACTTAAATTCAACGTCAAAGGTCTTGGAGCACTTTTACTACTGTCGTTGATGCTTGATAAATTGTGCCCGTACCAAAAAGTTAACATAATTTTAGGCCGCCACAATCCAATCACAATACTCCTTTTCGAAAAAAAACTGTTCTCGTTTTCAACCAGTTTCAGAACGAGACTGGGTTTCCACATTTATTCAAGGGCATAGTATATTCTTCCAGCAGTTTAATATTTCTGTCCATTATTTTTCTCACAAACACGTCAGTCAATCATGGATAGATTTATACTAGACATCATTCTACACAAACTGTACAGTAAAGAGAACGTGCTGATTGCCATGTCACGTCTTGACGTTATCTTTTTATCGAGTACTTTCCTTGGGAACCTTGTTGACCAATAAAGATAAACCGCCGCGATGAAAATTCGTAGCAAAGCCTTTCGTGTTGGTATTGGTATTGGTAAAGTAATATCCGTATTGCTAAGCCCGAGTTCAAAAAATTTCATACAATCAAAATAAACAAGACACATCCGGAAAACTGCTCTTTAATTGACAAGATTTTAGCATTCCTTTATCGAGCTCCCGTTCAGCGAGAGCGGCAGAAAATAAACGTTATCACGAAATACTTGAAAGAATCTATAGATACAATCAGGGGCATATAGTAAATAAACAATACAATATATACCCTTTCCTTAGATTCATGAAGGTTGAGACAGGATTCGGATGATTTTAGGGCCAATTTCTGCTACGTACTCCGCTTGGCTTGGCCCGGTTATCGAAGGCCCCACACAAAATTCCTCCTGACGTAATAGCTCTTACCCCCCCCCCCCCCCTCCCCCTCCCGAGATAGGCGTGGCTGGCTACCAGCAGCATTTTTCCTCATTTCCTCTGTTTTATTTTACCTGACTTTATGTGTCTTGTCTAGAGTGATGAGATGCCTTCAAGAAAGTTAGCAAAAAAATCCGCTGCTATGAAAGTGTGCATTAAGCTACAAAAGCTTGGCGAGGTGGACAGCAGATTCCTCAGCGTGAAAATTGGAGATTCTGAGGATGATGATGAAAGCGCGGATGAGGACGACGACGACGTCGACAGTGATATGCTACCTGTAGGGGCAAAGACGTTTTATCCTCAAAAGGTATAGACGTCTAACTATTCGTTCACCTAAATATTTACAGATTAATCCACTGTAAACGATTGATTGTGCAAATATACCGAATTAAATGCTGATGCTTACACAAGTACCTGGGCTACGAGATATATTTTGATATGTTCCCCTTGGAATTAAGTGACTTGGTGAACGGAAACGCGTTTGTCAAACTGTTGGGAAAGAAAAATTTAACCATGCATCAAGACATCGTCAAAACTATTATCTCTATTGCATCTCATCTCATCTCTGCTTTCTATTTACTAAATTGGGGTAATTTTATAAGTTTCTTTACTTTAAACCCGACATCAAATGGGTGTATGGATTCGGTGTCCGAACAAAGTCTTTCCATTGCACAGGGGGGCAACTAGGAATTTTGAAGGGCAGACGAGTTTTGCCAAATTTAGTTCACTTGTCCGGCGCCTTTCTTGAGCTCTGCTATTACAGGTTACACACTATCACGCACATACAAATCATTGGTCACTATCCCCTTATAGTACAGATTCTGCGCTAACATACATAAGAAAGTTTAAAGGTCGTCTTTATCCACTCATCGTTCTAGTAGCGAACAAGTGGTGCGTGTTGGGTGCACAATCTCACAAAACAGAAAAATTATTCGGTTGTTTCGATTACCCTCTGTAATTCCCTTTGTATAGCGCAATTATTTGTTGTTTGTGAGAAATTTCTGAAAATATGTCTATATTCATGAAAGTCCCATTAAAATTTTGTCGTTTTTAGACTTTTAGAGGTTTTGATTTTAGATTACTACCAAAATTTCAAACGAATAACAACAAATATAATATCATAAAACTTTCTTTGGCTAGGAAGAGGGCACACTTTCTTTGGAAAGGAAGAGGGAACAATTTCTTTGGCTAGGAAGAGGGAACAATTTCCTTAGCTAGGAAGACGGCACAAGTTCGTTGGCTAGGAAGAGGGAACAATTTTCTTAGCTAGGAAGACGGCGCAAGTTTGTTGGCTAGGAAGAGGGTACAATTTCCTTAGCTAGGAAGACGGCACAAGTTCGATGGCTAGGAAGAGGGTACAATTTCCTTAGCTAGGAAAACGTCTCAAGTTCGTTGGCTAGGAAGAGGGTACAATTTCTTTGGCTAGGAAGAGGGTACAATTTCTTTGGCTAGGAAGAGGGTACAATTTCTTTGGCTAGGAAGAGGGAACTCTAGAATTTCTATACTATATCCTCATGCGTATGCATTAACATTACCGGTGATGGCTTTGATAAAGCCATGAAAATAGATGGTTTTGGTTTTGTGGTGATCTGGAGCAGCGATTCCTAATGGTGATTAGTCTCTGATAAGTAATAATTGATTGCTTGCCCACAATTACTTTCCCAGACTGTTTTGCGGCAGTAATGTTCTTTTTATACCACTTGTATGCACAAAATTCACAAACATCCAGTTGACTTATAAAAATACGTTTCATTGAATAGTAATAGAGTAAGTTAGCATCGGAGGTCACCTAGGTCAGTTGGTAGAGCGCACGCCGCAGAAGCGTGGGTCACGGGTTCTATCTTTGGTAGTGTCATATTTTCTATTTCTCTGGTTTTCTTTTTTGAAAAAATTTTATATATTTATACCAAACGTAAATAAAGCGCAACCGCAAGGAGTCTCTGTTTGCGCCTAGAATACCCATACCCTAAAAACTCCTTAGTTATTTGCGCACAATCGTGAAATCTCCAAAACGCCCTCTTATAGTTGCCAGTATTTTCTCATGCAGGCCTTTGCGACGGCAGAGAACGTGTTTACATACTTCTTACAAGTAAACGAAGGATAAAAGGTCAAACCGAAAAGATTCTTGTTGTTGTATGTTAGAAAAGGTGAATCTTCTTTAAGTTGTATTCACTGATCAGGCACTAGTTCTTCAAACTCGTGCCACCTTCCACTCCCATTTCTGTGTAGATTAGTGTCACTAAAATTATGCCTATAAGCAAAGCGGGTTAGTCATAGCTTATAAAGAATGCTCTTTTTCTTTCGGATACATGACCAGCATTGCGCCTATCGCAATTAACTTACGCTTGCCGCCACTAGATAGTAACATGTCCAAATACTTCATCTCCATTCTATAACGATAGAGCCACCATCGACAACTTCTCCCGTATTCATTCCAATATCTATTTAGTTACATGACCCTTCCACGGCAAGTTCTTGCAGTGCTGACTGGCATCAATTTCAAAAAGCGGACAATGCCATTTATTGTGCCATAACTTTTAAGCAAACCCTACGTGCGGTCAAATGCTACTGCGGAGCAAATGCGTTGCAAAGCTTGAATAAATTGGGCTCCTGAAAATTAATCCAAAAAGCAAACCTGTCAATAAATGTTCTTGGTTCTAATGAGGCATTAACTCATGATACATCTGGATGAATCAACAACTTGCGAATTACAAATGTCTTCCTCATTACCAATACAAAAACTCTACATATCCTCTAATCCATATAAAACTCTTTATCAGAAAAGCGACTTCTTCAGTAGATCCCATTCCAAAAAAATCCGTGCGCGCTGAAAGGCACTGATTGCTATAAAATTCACGCACTTTTACAAGCCGACAATTCGTGTGTTCACGTCTTAAGCAGTGTTTTTCAACCTTTGTTAGGGCGGGTGACCTTTAATTCATAAGATGATAAGACACGCCAAAAACACGCCTCATAAACAACCCTACTACTATAGTTCGGCCTCATAACAGAATAGGTCCAGAAATATCAGAGCCATCTACAACAAATATCGGAGTACCCCAAAGAGACTGTCTTATCTTGCAGATGCCCTAAGAAACACAAAGAAAATATTCATCAAAATCCATCTTAAGGATCATAATTATTGCAAGCAAATTATCACGGAATACACTCAGGATAAACAATATACTGACGTCATAGGATATTCCACAACATCAAATGAAAGCCCATAATCCTAAATCAAATACCACTAAAATTGAAAGATAGGAGGCGTACGTCGTAGGAGACGAAAAGGCGTATTAGAGAGAGAAAGAAAGCCACTCTATAAGAGCGTTTGACAGTGAAATACAATCTTTACGTAAAATAGTACAAGATGGAGAAATCTAATCGAATAAAAAATGAAAAAAATCCTGGTTATTTATTTCCACTGGATGCTGCTGTTGCAATTTTACTTCCTTTCACTACGCATAAAGTTGAACACCATCGGCTTAACAGCCGAGAGAAGAAAAATAGTACCATTGCATGAAAATACTTGACAGAAGACAAAGATTTAAAAAGAAAGAAATTGAACTAAAGATTCAACACGCACAGGAAACATAGAGGATTTTGTTGTTGCCAGCGGAAGCAGCAAAACCTCGATTTGATATCAGTATAGGTCCATAAGATTTTCCATCTCGAAGCAAAGTTACCATTAAGAATAGCATTTTCTAGCCTACATGCTCAGCAGGTAACTCTGGATATTGTAATCACATTATGTCCCTGCTCCTGGAACTAGCAATATGAAGTGTAAACAAGTTGAAAGAGAAATAATAAAACAATCGGCTGTGTACTGAATAACAAAATCAACCTGCTATTAGGGGCGGCGCCACCAAGTCAAAAATTGGATACCCCCTGTTCCCAGATCGTCTGTGGGATAAATTAGACTTAGATATTGTCGGTCCTATTCGAAATGGAGTATGCAGCCGTTAATGTAATGCTATTACTAGTGCTAGTATTATAAGGTTTCTGCGTTCAGTTTTTGTACAATTCGGTTTTGTTGAACCTTAGTTACTGATAATGCTGCCAAGCTTTGTTATTACTAACTAAGTCAATTTTTGATGTCTTGTGGTATCAAACACTCTTTTTCTGCTGTCTATTACCCTCAAGGTAATGGGTAAGTTGAACGTGCTAATCGAACCATTAAGTCAACTATACAGAGTACTGTACGAGAGCATCGTTTCTTAGACGATCTCTTACAGGAATTTATATTTTCCTGGAATAATACACAACATGCCACTACAAAACAGCCACCATCTTTCTTTCTGTTTTATCGATCTTTACGTACTGATGAAAAGCTACATGCTACTGTCACAGACAAACAGGCCAAACAAAACAATTATGCCAATCACAAACGTTCGGTTCCCAAACGAAATTCCTCAACGTAGGTGATTTTGTTAAAGTATTGCTGCCTGGTGTTCGTTAAGGGTTTTCACAGTACTCTTCCCCAAAGAAGGTTGTTCGTAAGTTATCTTCATATAATTATCAGTTATGCGATGTCCATACGATTGCTGTGATCAGTGTATGGCGAAAACGTTTAGCAAAATGAATCCGTTACTCAACGCAATATTCAAATCCTTATGTACCTCAATAAAACCCTGATCTACCACACAACTATCATATCTATCTCAATGCCAACAACTTATATGGACGGGCCATGTCTCAGTCTTTACCCACCGGTGATTTTATGTGGTTATCCGAGGATGGAGTCCGTTTGAACATTCAAGTTAGGCTTGAGAGTGCGAATGTATAGCATCTCTTTAACCAAACAATCAAAAACTATGTGGTTCACTATCGCACCTTAAAATGCTATCTGCGACCTGGGCTTCAACTGCGGAAGATCCATAAAATTTTATCCTTTCATTAAGAGCCCTGGCTTTGCTCATACATCGATTACAGCACTACTTTGCGTGTCCAAGCACTGAATACCTTCGATAAAGTCTTCTTTAAGTTGAAGAAAAATGTTCGTTCAGAAAAACCATGGAGAACTTGTGGAGTCACAAAACTATCGAACTCGTGCAAACAGGCCCCCGCTTGTAGGAACTGGTAGCAAAACCCATCTTTAAATCGTTTAAGATCTTTACTCCATTATTAGTGGCAACCAACTTACGAAAGACGTCGCTGCTACTAGGCAGACGCATCTATCTTGGCTTCGCCATATTAGACCTCTCGAAAGTTTTCATGTATGACTTCCATTACAACAATATTAAGAAGTTATACCCTGACACTGAATTCACTCTCCTTTTCACTGACACGGCTTCGCTATGCTACTCTATCCAAGCCGAGGATCTCTACAAAGACTTCATTCCTATCCAAGATCTCTTAGATTCTCATACTCACCCACTGTTCAGCTGGGAAAACAGAAAGAAAATTGGCAAAATGAAAGATGAACTATGTGCTGAGCCAATGGAAGAGTTTGTGGGACTTCAACCAAAGATGTACTCCCTTAATTTTGGCAGGAAAGAAAAAAAGACGGCAAAAGACGTTAGAACGGCAGTAATAAAAGATTTTATCCAGCATGAGGATTACAAACAATGCCCATTTCAACGTTGCCAATTGAAACATAAAATGTTTCAAATACAGTCAGATCGTCACAATGTAGAGACCGTGGAAAAGAACAAGACATCGCTCTCTGTTTACGAGGATAAGCGCTATCTTTTAGCAGATGGTTTAGAATCATTGCCTTATGGGCATCATACTTTGCATCAACAGTAACTTTTAGGTTGAGCTAAAAAAGAGATCAATATCTATCTACAGTAGTATGCACAATGTTTTGGAGGGTGGGACCACAGAGTTGAACAAATGATGGCTCTCTGCTTACCATGATAAACACTATACTTTAGAGGATGACATACCTCACCCTATACTAGACTCCATATCAACAGTAACCTTTAAATATACATATATATATATATATATTCGAATCCGAATCCGGTCAGCGCCGTTTTAATTGCAAGCTATTGTGGTAATGCTCCACTCTTTGAGAATTATATATATATATATATATATATATATATATATAGCCTACCTCTGCTTCTCCTGCCCTCCATCTTCCCAGTTAACACTAAATTTTCCAAACTAGATTTCCGAATGACATGCACCAAAACCTCAAATTGTTTTTTGCTAATTGTTGTCATTAAGGATCTTTTCTCCCCGACTTCTTGTAAAAGTCGATCATTTGTCTTTCATTCAGTCCATGAAGTGCGAAGCATTCTTCTGTAAAACCAAAGCTCTGTTGCTTCAAGATGTTTCTCCATTAATTTGGAAATAGTACAGGACCCACAGCTATAAATTTATATGGGAATGATGTAGCATTGTAAAACTCTTTTCCTAGTTTCTACAGGAATTGATCGCTTTTTTAAAAATTTTGCCCATTTCTTTCACTTCATAGGGGTGATAAATCTTCAACATCACGTCACGAAAACGAGGCTATCGGATTTTCTGCCATCTTGTGTTCTCGACGTCTGTGTTTGAAGTGTCAACACTTCACGAGCAAGTAACAGACTTCTCGTATTATTTTCTTCGATTTTTTCTAGTGCAGTTGGCGATTTGAGGTAAGCTGTTATTTTTCAATAAGCCTACGAGATTCTAAGATAAAAATTAGCCGTAACGGATGTTTTTGAGTTTGACGTGACGAATGGTTTAGAGGCAATAATAACGCAATGATTCGATTCGGAGAGTTAAACTTACAGGAGAAGGCAACCTGTGCCTTCAGGGCAGTAGGCTTAGGTCATGACAGTGAAGTTTGCGTTGTAATTTCTGTATTTGGCATTTGTGCATTTTACGTGAGCCCAAATTTGTTTGAAAAATATAGCAAGGCAGATGTTTTAGCACTTGTACACTTTACGTGCCCACTCAGAGAATGCAAAAGATCACAATTAAAATCTAACGTGGCTTAGGTTTATCAACGCATAAGACAAAAGTAAGACATAAATGATAGGCCTATTCCATTAATTGTTATTTCTTATGTATGCTTGATACACTTCTCTGTCGCGACAGGGTGTGTGGCTAGGCTGCAAAGTGCAATTAAGGGATCAACATAACACGGAAAACGTCACATATGAACTCGATAGGTATTGAGAAGTTTCAACTTAACTTCCATTTCCTTCAAATTTGTTAATTACGTCTTACCATCATTACTGCCAGTCTGGCTAAGTAATCAATTGGGCGCTACTAGTAGTTTTGTATACTGCAGTTTTGTACCCCCCCCCCCCCCTTCCAAAATCATTGAAAATCGACCCAGATCGAAATGAAATTAACAGGATTAGTAAAGCAGGCTATGACGAATTCAATGAAACCAATTTGATTGCTTGTACTCACTTTTAAAATTTATTTATGCAGCTTTTACGATGCCATCTCTTCCATTACGACTCTGACATAAGCGCAACTTCTGAGTTGTTGTTCTGCAAGTATGATCATTCAATTCATAGAGACGGGGGTTCATTCTCATCATTCGCAGGGGGGTAGACAAATTGAACATGAGTGTCTTCCGGTGGACATGTAAAGTGTACAAGTACGGAAGTTTTAAGTATTCTGGCACCTTTTTTCATGACGCCAGTGAGTTCATCTTCGCCTTAAAACCAATTTACCACATAGGGCACTGTTACTAATTGATGGTAACTGTTTGAACTAAGGATCTTGTCCGGCCTTCTCACATATACATATGTTCTGCGAATGTTTCAGTTAATGAGGTGTTAAAACTTAGCTTATCAATATCATTGAACACTAGTGAATCAGTGTTACATGTAGCAAAAGTTGCTAAGATATGTGTAAGACGGGACGTACTTGTTGACGCATGGCTCAATTTGGCGTGTCGAGATATTCGGGTGCAATCGAAACCCATCTTAGTAGCTGCATGCCATTCTGGGGGAAAGGCGTTTAACGGTTATATTGTGAGGTTTCTGTTACTTTTTAGGTTTAGGTGATTTGATATAACAAGATATTTTGTGCAGTGAGAAAGGACAAGGGGTGATGATGATGCATTCGCACATGCTGGTTACTGGAAACTATGCTTATGCTGGTGATGTCCCCCTCACCCAAAAAGCAACCATTACTGAAGCAGGGCTTGTAAGAGTCTGCATTATTTTAGGATAGCATAGATAATTGTCGTTAGTATTTAATGGCGACAGAGACAATAGCATTTTCTATAGCAAGGGGGGCACTGGAAACATGCGGGCAATGAATCTGTGTGGGTCACGGCAGCTAAGACACGATGGGCAGTACACAAAGTGAATTAAACTTTTTCAGAAAAACTGCAAAGGGTTTATGAATTTTATTCAAGCCTCATATTCTGTGATTTCAAACTAACTGTTTCAATCTTCGTGGATTCCAAATAGTTATAGTTACTAAATATAATGATTTGGCAGGGACAGTTGATCATCCCTTTTCTATTGTACGAGATTTTCAGGGTTCTTGACTAATTATGTACTTTTTAAGGAACAAAGTCATAGAAAGTATTCATCTTTAAGGATCTTAAAGTTTTCGTTTATTACTCAATTACTAGGCATGACTTATACCCCACGGTAAGAAGTGAAGACGAGACAAGCACAAGATCACGTGATAGAAAGGACCACGAGCACTTATTCAGCGGAGATACTAGAACTTATCAGAAGTATCGCGCAAAGAAAGCTGGGTATTTAACAGACACTGAGGTAGGAGCATTATTGTCTTTGTTTAAATGGAATGGAGTGATAATATTTTGTAAGTAGCTTATTTTAAGTATATCTACTTAAAGTTTGAAATTACGCTGTTATTAACGGAAATTAGTACGAAAACTAGGACATACTAAATTTGTAGACTGTCCGCTTCAAGGACCAACAGTATAAACGTAGGGTCATGGTAGGCACTATGTCGATCCAGAGTCAACCTTTTGGACCAGGGAAGTACCTTCTTGAATCTAGGCACTGTATAGTATTGGAAAACAAGGGCTCAGCACTTTTTTTTGGTTTAAAACACTTGTCACAAAAAACGTCCATCCTTCAATATTTTAGGTATTCGACGGCTCACGTCAACCAGACTACTTGTTTTGTAATAGGGCAAATCTGTTTAAGAACAACAAGTAACAGAATAAATCGTGTGTCCTTTTAATAATTTGTATCAAGACATCGTTTGCAAAACCAGGTATATCCTCACAAAATTAAATATGGTACTCACATGTGCAAGTCTGTTTCCTACGGATCTTTCTTAAGATGGCTTAATTCTAAAGCTTTCTTCTAAATGTCCCTCAAAAAGCATCTTTTTCAAGTTGCAGCACCAAGAAGTACAAAAGAACATTTTATCATCTTTGGAATAGCTAAGTTTCAACATAGTGTTGCATGAAGGTGGTTGGACTCAAGCCATTTTTAAGATAGTACACCATGCCCGAAATATCCCCATCGGTCAATCTTGCAAACGAGGCCCTTATCAACTTCTATAGTTAAGTAACTGCTTGTGCATTCTAAGGGTTGTCTGCAACGATTCTAGTGTCTCCGTTTTGCAATTTGCAATACGTGAAAGTACTTTAACGGGCTAAGGGCTCTGGAAAACGTTTTTATAATCAACTTGAATGACTTTTCACAGTTCGATTTACAGAAATTTCTAGGTTGATGATATCTCCGTTTAAGTAACAAATTTTTATTTAGAGATTTATTTATACATATCTATCTTTATTTATATATATCTTTGATAGATTATATGTGCTTATATGAAGACAATCCATCTCCTGATTTACAACCTTACGTATTTCTTCCATTGCTTTAAAGCAAAGTACCATAGCTCTGCCACTGCCATACATGGTAATACATACAAACATTCGTGGGGAGAAATGTTCATAAACTCTGTCTTTTAGTCTTCGAGACGTCCTACCCATAGGCTACACTTATTATAATCAAAATGGATTACCGCTTAAAAATACTGGTACGTGAATCAACACGGACCATATCAGCAGTAAGAAACGAGTATTAACATTTATTACTCGCACCGATCTGTCTTATGCTCGTAGTTTGCAAGTTTCCTTTCAGCAACGCACTGATTCAGTCGATTATCACGCATGCTTCTACTCTTGAAAAGGGCACAGGAAACACTTACCAAAGAAGATTTATGACTTTGACAATATTTACAAAACGAAAAGAAAAGGGCGAGTTTCATTTGCTAATTTATCATTTACGTTCAAACGGTGCAAAGCAGGTTTTCCATGGTTGTCAGCATAATGCTTAAATTTGGTTGTGGTCATGTTCACGGGTCAAAGTTGTTGCTTTTCGTATTGGGTAAATCCTTGTCGACTAAGATTCCCGGTAAACCATTTAAAACCTATTTACTAATGGATTTGTTGTACACTGTAATATTTTCTTGCTAGACGATGTCCCAGAACCGTATTAATGGATCCTCTGGCTGACCTTGCTCTTTAGTCACCATTTTGGTTTTTGATTTGATATGTGTGCCCGGTCCAAAACTTGGCAAGATGTCGACTTTCAGAATCGGTACACAGAGTTGTAACGTACTTTATGGAGCTATCTCTTTTTGTAATCTGGGCATGCTTCGCGGCATGATTCATGTCGTTAGGCTTATAGTTTCTTTAAGTGGAAATCCCGTTCTACGATTACCTAGAACTGCTATGATCGTTATGAAAGTGACTTTCAGCCTAGGAGACATCATCGACGGTGGCATAACGTGGTTAATGATCATCGAAGGGACCGAAATAGCGATGAGTTTGAACCAGACTTCGACTCGTCAGATCCAATTCCAGGACGAGTGAATGATATATTGAACGAACTTCATGAAAATAGAGATGACTGGGATTTGGAGGATGCTCTGCGACGGAATCATCGAAGAAGGCATCAAAAGCACGACGAGGATGCTTCCAGTCGCCATTTGCGACACAGACACAGAAGTTATGACCATTTCAATGATAATCAAAGGGACATTCGATCTGGTAAGTGTTGAGTAGGATAACAGTAGCACTTGTTTAATCTAGTTTGTGCTTATTAAAGTGAGTTATAGATTTGTGGTTTATAATTGCAAGTACCTTTAATCCACATAAACTGCGGTGTAAACAAGGTAACCCGGCGTATTAGTACCTCGTTGAAGGTTCTAATATGAACACCAAGAGTACTTATCGTAATAGCTTGCATGACTTGATGTATATATCGCACGGCTCAGGTTATCTTTAGGTTCTCGCGACTCATGGTAAGTTATAATTACAAATAACACCACTGAAGAGACAATTTCCGGCGTTAATTTGGTTTTGCAGAAGCAGGGACAGGGATGGTTAAGGGTCAATTAAACTTAAACAACTAGATATTGAAATTTCATGACCTGGTCCACATGTTTGAGTAGAGATGACAAGCAATAACTATTTTAGGAAGAATCACTCTTATGCACATTTGCTGTATTGCAATACCACCTGAATACAACAGGAGTATCATTGAGACTTCTGATCGTGTACTGGCATTGCGCCCCTCCTCCTTGACCATTTGGATTATGCAGGATTCTCATTTCTTTGGAAGTGTTTAAATGCCCAGTTTTCAACAAAACCTCAGCTTTTAATTCTTTGTCCACTGATTCGTGGAGCGATGAGTAGCATGGGAGTACTAACTAGTTAGAGAAGGAAGCGAGCGTGCATGACAGGTTTTGTTCAAGGAGCGGGTCTTACAAGAGATACAGCGAATTATGTCTTTAAGACCTTTTGCATTTATGAACACATGTCTGTGAAAATCTGATCACAGTTTAAGCTGAATTGGTCGGGTGTTTTCCCCCAGTCGTTCTATTAGTTGAATCATGATAGGGCATCCCAAAAATTCTTTCCAACTATTTCGGGCGTCGTTAAGAATGTCGAATGATATACCAGTTTACCTGTTTCCTTCCATGGGTGCACTGAATATTTCCTCTGGTTTCGATAACGTTAGCTACTTATCGGATACACCGCAGATTAACACTCTTAAAGACATCCCCGCTAATCTCAGAACGGTTCTTTGTCCTTATGCAAGCACGATGTGGTATGTGGTATACCAGGGGCCTGCCCTATGGCTTGTCCCCACACCTTTTTGCCTAGACTGAGGGGTGTCGTTGGACACACCTGTTACCCTATACAGAGTTGTTTTGTCAGCTTGATGGCTTTACGGTTTATATTGGGAGGTTGAAAATAAAAACTTGCTTTTATAACTTACGCATTTTTTGTAACAAGAGTGACTGGAAATGTGTAGCTCAAGAGCTTGTTATATTCTACAACATAGTTCGATTCTTTCGTTTTTATGTAGTCTCTCCTAAAAGCTTTCTTTCTTCTCTGAATACAAGTTTTGTGACCAGTGTATGGCAAAAAGTTTCAAATTTGTACCGCTAGTCGAATTCGTAAAATAGAGATAATAAAATAATGATATTACCGCAGCTCTTGCACGCCCAGTGGTGCGTTTGTGATTGTATTGTGGTAATAATTTTTTCTTCATTTCGCATTTCTTTTTGTTTTTGGTGCTTTGCATTTGTTTTTGTATTTGCTTGATTTTTTTCTGGCATGTGCTTACATATATCTACGTATATTCATTAACGGAAATAAAGAGCCAATGTAGTTTGAATGTAGCTCCAGCGTATCGTTATAATTATAATTATTATCATTGTTTCCGAAAGGTCGCTGTAGCACTATCTTTAAGATAAATACGACAGAAAACACTACAACTTTCAATTTATTTATCCCAAGCATGTTTCCATAAAACATTCTGGCAGTATGACGCATTCTAGACTGTATGACGCTAGACATTATGTTCTTTGTTTACACAACATTTTGTAAACAAAGTTCTATGTATTCATTGCTGTTTCTTTTCTACAAGCACGCCTTTAAAGTTACCCAGGGAAATATGTCATTGTTGATATCCG
Organism: Alatinidae sp. Z8VKAUB7J3; assembly: GCA_010016025.2. Classification (NCBI taxonomy): domain Eukaryota; kingdom Metazoa; phylum Cnidaria; class Cubozoa; order Carybdeida; family Alatinidae; species Alatinidae sp. Z8VKAUB7J3. Next base: position 56,277,997 of record JAAAKM020073195.1, read on the forward strand.
TATAAAAGGTAATGCAGGATTTGTACAAAATCACTACTGACGATGAAGAATGTTTCTTTGAAACATGTCTGGGGTCAATAAAAGTTGTCGTGTTTTTCTATCGTATTTATATTATCATTGCTATTATTTTTAGAAAATTTTATATTCGAATCTTTCAATTTTTTGACAGGATTTTTTAACTCGCTTGGAATGGACAGTGACACAATTCCAAACAAGCAGCTATTAAATGCACGCGAAACATGCTATACATGTGAAAAATACAGTCACCCTATCGCCACAAGACTCCTTACATATCCTCGTCTTTTTGGACCCTTCGGAAAATGTTATTGTTATACTGCCAATGCTGCGCCTGCAGCTCAATACACAGTTATAACGTTCGAGAAAAATTACTGGATTCAGATTACGGTTACCCATACGAGTGTATTTTCTGGCATCAAATTTAAAATCATGTATGGACACAGTGCAACAATTTCATTGGCATACAAATTTGGAATAAATGATCCCTTTAAAAGATACAAAGGCACGTCACATAAGCAAATGGTAAGTATAACTTACTTTTTGCTCGTTGTAGCCTAGTGTATTACACCATTCACGTGGAAGTATAGGACCACGTATCATAAGTTGCGTCGAATAACAAGTTAGTTGGTTATTTATGCAACTTGAATTTTGATATTATAGCCTTGTTTTGATAATCTCGTTTTCGTATCTTTGTTAACAGTTCTTTCCTGTACGTCATTAGCCTTTCCTATTGTAACACTTGTGTCTCTTGTATAACAGTCCTCTACATGCTCAATTCCTAGTTAATTATCATATATTTAACTTTTTATTTAAAATCTAATCACAACTATTCCTTATTGACTTTAGTCCACTTAAGGCCAGCTTGTTAATAAGGGCATTTCAATCCAGTCCGACGGCTGGACGCAATTCACAGAGTTGCCTGTACAAGTGGAATATTACCTTTCTAGTAACTGGTCTGGCTTCATAATAACTCCATCCATCACTCCTTGAAAAAGAAACATTACTTGATATAGAGTCAGATGCCAATACTTGACAATTGTATTCAGTTAGAGAGATCTTCCTTATGCTTAAAGCTTGACAATTATCTAAATGGATGCATTCTCGTAAACAAATTTCAAACGAGCGTGAAATGAGGCTCTTTATAACTAAACTGTTTGACTTCAAATCAGATCCAATGTGATTGAAGACTGCATTCCTCTTGCAATGGGAACGTAAAATATTGTTGAAAGCTTGCATCTTGTGTAAACTTAATGCTGCCAATAGAAAATACGTGTAAGTTGAATAATGGTGACAATCCATGCCAAACAGATAATACTTGTTGTTTCCTGCTTGTATTCATGCAAAGAGAGAGTGCTGTCGATCATGAAGATAGGAAAACATTTTCTTTGCGTCACTAGCTGTTGCTGACTACTCATCCTCCTATAGTACTGTACCCCTTAGCTTGGAAACTACATAATTCTTATTCACTTTCTCATTAATCAAACAAAACCATCATACTAACAATTATATCACTTAAGAATACCAAAAATGTGGAACTACAGTACGGTTGTTAGTCCTTCTCAATTGCATTTTGTTTGATATATTTATATATCGTACCAGCAATGCGATAAGAAAACACAGAATATACGATTACCTCCCTTTGAATAATTTGTTTTCCTACGCTTAGCACATACAGGTGTTTATGGAACATTTCTCTAGACATTCAAAATTAGAAAAAGTACCAAAGAATAATCAGGATGGAAATTTCACTGATATAGATCATTACAATTTGTTCATAACAATCCACTATTTTACTTTTAATGGATTGCAAGTAACATCTATTTTTCAAAGAAATCTGATGATGAATTCCTTGAGCAATATAAGCTTCGTCTTGCCCGTTTTTGGTCTGTACTCTGTATTAATAACGTAGCTCTGACAAAAATAAAGTGTTCTAGCGAAATAATTATGGATTCCCTTTTAGTAATGTAATCGTTTGTTTGTGGTACAAAACAAGAATATTGCACGAAATAGCGAAAACATTGTGTACTTAAAAGCTTTTTTCGTCGGACACTTCTCAGAGTACTGACGTCAGAATGACCGAAATGAAGTGTGCGAAATAGTAAACCCTACTGTATTTTTTAAAGAGCCAATCAGAATTTGGAGTGCCTGAGTAGTTTGTGATGTTGAACCAATCAGCATCCACTAAGATTAATTAAACTGGCCTAATGAGAAAAAGAATTCCTTCTCTCTGCATAGCAAATATTTTCTTGCTTTTATGCGTTATATTTTCGTAATTTGTAAATGGGCACACCATATTCTGGAGAACCAAGGCATTGTTTTAAAAAATCTCACAGGTAAGGGCCTACTTCCAACTGACTTTCGTGGCTGTTGTTTGAACAAACATTCCCTAGAGTCACCAAGGGAACATTGGGTACATTTAATTATATTTAACTGTCCAGCGCGTTGGGTCGCGAGAGGGGGAATGAAAGTGGCAGGTGGAAGTGCTTTCTGTCATTTTTATTGCTCGTGACACGTATGATCATCCAGCATTTGGAGAAAATGGCACATGTAAAATGGTAAATGTAAAATGGCACATGTAAAATGGTAATGTAAAATTGGCAGATGTAAAATGGCGCATGTAAAATGGCAATGTTAATTGGCTCGTACAAAACGGCACATGTAAAATGGCACATGTAAAATGGCACATGTAAAATGGCTCACGTAAAATGGCAATGTAAATTGGCGATTGAATGTAAGAGTGGCATGTGATAAAGTATTACAGCCAAAGTGTCAAACGTGACAAACTGGAGAAAGGAATCACGTTATGTTTTGTTCAAGGAACTTTGAAAATTATTAAAGGATCAAAATATTATTTACATAACATATCCTTTACTTAAATAGCAGAGATTTGGAATGATGTTCGATTTTATCATTTATGCACTAACGTGTAGAGTAAAGAACCAAAAAACAGTATTCAGATTCTCAAAAAATGTTATATGTATCCGATAAGTTATTCTCAATGGGGTTCTCTTTAGTAAGCACGTTTGGTACACGTTTTGGTGTGTACAAGCAGGAAAGTTTATTGGCTATTTTCGACTCTAGAACAGCTTATAAAGAACTGCCAGTAGGAGGAGCGACCATACGATAGGGCAAAGGCGCAACGGACGAAAAATATTGGGGGGGGGGGGGTTGCTGTGGATTATTTTCCCGAACAAAACTCCTTTGCCCGAAAATTATTGGGATGCGAATCGACTAAAAGCACTTCAGTTCGGCAAGAATGCCAACGCTAATTCAGAGAGCTGGTAAGACTTAAAATTATTTCATTTTATTTCTTATTAAGGAATTATAAAAGGACCCGACAATTGTTTTTGCCCGAAAAAAAATTAACATTTTAACAAATTGGGGGGGGGGTGCAGCTCCCCTCAGCCCCTTTGGCCGTGCGCCTATGCGCTCGAGATAATCCGAACCACCTCTTGTGAATACCAAGAATACGGAGCACAGGCGTGGTTGCCAAAGGAATAAGGAAAGGAAAAGCAAAGTATAGCATGCTATATTGATCGGGCACTTTTCTAGAGATGGAAATACAGCAATAATAAAGATATTGCTGTTTATTAGGCAAACAAGAAGATATTATTGTGGTCCCTGAGAAAAGGCATCGGATGTGGTACAGACCCCAATAGATCAAGTAAAGAGAATGGAATAGTGGAAGCGATAGTTTGCCATGTTATTAAGAGTTAACGCTACTCAGGGCTAGCTTTTTCTTGAAAATTAAGACCGGCAGGGCGCAAGGGGCCCTTAGGTGTTTAAACTGTTGTAACTTCTCAAATCCAAAGATTTTAATCTAGTAGCAGTAGCAGTAGCAGTAGCAGTAGCAGTAGCAGTAGCAGTAGCAGTAGCAGTAGTGAAAGTGCTGATGAGAGCAACGATTCAACTGATGTGGATGAGGAGGAAATAAGACAGTTGCAATTGTTACTGAAAAAAACGATGGCTAAGAAATTAAAGAAATGACGAAATAAATAAAAAAAACATATAGCAGAAAAAAGACGAAATTATCAAAACAGTCCGATGAAACATTTGTAAAGTGGACAAGTGATGAAGAGCAAGAAGAAGATGATTCCGAATAAAGTAAAGGTGAAAGAAATCCATATATACATTTTATTGCTGCTGAAGACGAGGATGAAGAAGATGATGAAAACGATGAAGATGATAGTGTCATTAATGATAGGGATGAAGATGTTATTAGCAATAATAGTTTTAACAATGACGAAGACGAAAATAATGACAAGGATGATAAAAATGGAGACGATAATAACGATGGCGATGATCAAAATGTTGAGATTGATTTTACAATAGAAAACAAAGAAAATAAACAGGTAGGGTTTTTTTGTGTTAATATATTACTTTAAGGTTAATAAAGGGTAATAATTACAAAGCTGTATTGTAATAAGTAAATTTTAAAAAAATAATTCGTTTTTTATTCATATGTAGGAAATGGATGAATTATTGTCGAAATACATTTGTTGTACATTATTAGCTGTATTGCAATAAGTAAATTAAAAAGAAGTAATTCGTTTTTATTCATATGTAGGACATGGCTGAATTATTGTCGAAATACAATTGAGAACAACTTCGAGTTCCATTTTTGCGTTTTGAAAAATTGTTCGGACAATCACGTTTGGAATGACCAACATTTACGCGTATATAGCTATATAGCATTTCCCTTGATTACGTTTAGAATAACTCTTATCCGATGCCTATAGTACAGAAGAATCTGAAGTGGCCGCACTAGAGCGATCAATTAGACGACGTTCTTCCGTTCGTAAACCCTCACGTAATTCCACCAACGTGACTTCACCCTTAGCAACGTAAGCGGTGCGTAAATTCTCATATTCCTTCGGTAGTCCACGTAAATGTAAAGCTACTTGAAAATTAGCATCTACCGGAGCATTTATAGCAGATAACCGTTCAGTCACATTTTGGAGTTAAAATAATTGTCGATAGTTTGACCTAACCTCATTCTCAGTTCTAAAAGTTGTGATTGAAACTGTAACTTATTGGATAACGAAGCTCTGTCAAACGTTTCTACCAGTTCATTCCATTTTTGTTGAGGAGTCGCTAAATCAGTCCTTACAATTTTGTGCAACTGTGACGTACTAACAGTTTGTAATAGAATGGAATTAACTTTTGCCTCTGGAACTAAAAATTAAGCCAACGCCTCTTGATTCTCATCACTAACTTGGGTTGAACAACAGAACCGTCAACTATACCCCAAAGTTCTTTCGCTTGTAAATAAGCAGTCATTTGAAGCTTCCAGATCGGCCAATTTGCATCAATTTGTTTATTAATACAAGGCAATTTATCGTGTGCAACAGTTTGTAATAAATTCTTAATGAAAAACGTTTCTTGATTTGTTTTTCAGGCGTTTTAAAAATTGTCCCTCCTAAATTTGAGGCCTCAAGTTGCCTAGCTTTTTGCTTAGATTTTGGACCAAGTCGAGGCGTCACACCTAAGCAACTGAGTTGCTTATGAAAAAAAAACATGTACTAGCAATTTTCTTGCAAATCTGTTATAATGCTTCTGGTACTTTTCTGTTTAAAATTGGAGAAGCATCACACATCAACTGGAGGAAAACAGACTTCAATTCCCAAATCACAGATGCCCACATCATCTACAGTCTTTTTACTACTTAATGTCCTTTGTTATGTAGATCCTATTGTTTTGTTTACAATATATTGTTTAAAAATTGTAAGAACCTTGTACTGTCTGGTTTCTGTATTTACTTGCAATTAACACCACGTTATAGTATCAATGTTCTTTCCGTAAATAAAGTAATATCTGGTGACAGTTTGTCAACTATAAAAATGGTGTGGTTCATTCTAATAAGGTATTCTAATTGACGCTTGATAAAGTATGTCCGAAACAAGTCTTGCAAACTTAAAACATTAGTCATGATCTTCAAACTCGTTAGTAAAAGGAAAACTGATCAAGTCTTTTGCTTTAAACTTGAAACATGGCTTGTTGGTTACATGGACAATCGTTATAGCGGTTAGTTCGAGGAACAAACATAGTAAATTTGTAATGTTTAAGAAACAGAAAGCTCAGTTAATATCTTTCATTCAGCAATGGTACTGTGAAGTTTTAAGTAAAGACTTAAAAGGGAATGAAAGTGTGGTGATTTTTCCAAACACTAGGGTATCAACCATTATTACCAGCATCCATTGGGGCTGCAACGACTAAATATCATACATTGTCATAATTTTTAAGCCTTAAAGCTGAAGCGTAACGAGAAAAGCTTAACAATATTTGTAACTTTCGCTTACGGGACCATAGAACGCTGGAGACATTTTCCCCTAAAACACGTAAAATAAATCTCATCGCTACTCTGAGTCATCGCATTCTTGTCATTTGTTCAAAAAGTAAACTCATTTGGGAGTGAGCAATTATTAGTGCTGTTTTTCTAGAAAATTATTTTCAGTTTGGAAAAGTCACCAGAGAAAGACAAAATATGTAACCACGTGGGCTCGAACACCTGACCCCCGCTATCGCGCCATGTGCTCTACCAACTGAGCTAGGTGACTTTCCTATGTCAACATGCACTATTTGTCTAGTGGCCACATTGGCTCTTAGTCATCCACTGGCAGGCATTGACATCCAACTAAACACAAAGAGTACTATAGTGATCATGTAACACGAAACCTTTTTCAAAGAAACGCAATTTTAACTAGGTCACAGTGTTAATCCTGCCACCAAATATCCGTACACAAAATATTGCGTTTAAATCTCTCATCAACGTTGAGAAATGGCTGTTTGAATTTGGAAAAGGCCTTAAGGAAACACTTTTAATTTTGCTCAGTTCTTCAAGTTATGAACTGGGTTCATTTAACAAGTTCTGTCCCATGTACTACGCCAGGTGACACCAGCGGGAAATGTTTTTGTAAAGAGATCACCAATAAAGGCATTGAGTTTAAAAAAAAATAAAAAGTTATTATTTGATTTATTTTTATACGTTTTAGGGGGATTTAAACTAGGCAGGAATGGATTTGGGTCGTTACAAGGTTGACTTGAGATATATCAACATTCATAAATAGACCTAAATTGAAGCCCGACCCACGACCTGTGGACAATACGTAAATTTACTCCAGTGCATTCAAGATTGACTTTTATTGCTAGATATAGACTTGGATATGTATACAGTAGGCGTAAGACCTGGTGAGACCTCGTATCAGGTTCTTTTGGGCCCCAGTGCACGGTTGATCGCCTTAAAATCATACATAATCCGCAGACTAGGGTGTAACTAGCTACAGGAGTTGCAGAGATAGCAAAGGGACAAGGAACATTGTTTAAGACTTTTTGAGAAGATTCTCGTATGTAGCGTTAATCCAGCTCAGTAGCTTATTCTCATTTCTCACCCCTCAATCCCGTGCTCCAAAGTAGTATTTGATAAAATCTTTTTAATGTTTTCTGAATCAGGAAAACATGTGCTTCTTACAGAAAGAAACTGTGGTCACGCGTTGTAATTCTTCTTGATGTTAAAGGGTGATACTTTTTCTTTCTTCGTTTTTAGGCTTCACCTCACTGCAGCCTACCACACGTAAGTTGGGACCCATTTCAACTTATTTGTAAATGTAATTGGATATGAAAAACGTACAGAAGTAGAGGCCAGAAGATATGAAAATTTGTGAAGACACATGTACTACTATATCAGTACTTGCTCAGTCGATAGCACCAGATATACTCAATAGTCATGTCACTTCTTTCGTGTTAGTAATTTACAGTTTCATCATTGTTGTGACACCAAGGGTACAGCTGATGTTTCCCTTTCCTTTTCACATTCATGCTGGCAGCATTTCTAAAGCCTTATTTATTTACTTTATTAGGCGTAGATTTCTAGATAGTGCTCTGTGCAAAGAGCACACACATCTGAGAAGGGCTTAGGCCCTTGAAGTTGAATCTCCTTCAAAAGTTACTGGGCGAAACTTGGACTTCCGCTGCAAAAGGCAGCTTGCCAGCCGTATCAGGTTCTCTTTCGGGTATCTGCCTATTCCCACTTTTTAAGCTAGAAATTGCGCAGTTGTTAACTTTTTTGAACTTGAAATGAATGTTGTGGGTAGTTAGTTTCGCAAACTTGAATTTTCAACGTTCCTTGTGAGCGTTTTTGCGCTAACTGTGAAATTAGAGCGTATTCATTTTCGCTCTAATAGGATTAACGTAATTATTCGATTTACCGCACCCCCTTCGAATAAGCGCACCCCCGAATAAGTGCACCCCTTCCGAGCAAAAATTTGCATTAAGCGCACCCCCTCGATTAAGCGCACCCCAGGTAATGCTTCTTAATCGTGATGATGGTAACTCAGATGAAAAACTATATCATGATGATATTGACGATTAGTTTCATATGGTTTTTTGTTTCATGCAACAGTTGCTCAACAGACACCTCAAATTTTTCACAGTAGATATCTTGCACCAAATCGTGTTCTGGCCAGCTGTTTCTGGAAGGCGCTTTGTTGGCTTATAAGGCGTCACCTAAAATATCTAAATGGTTGCTTTCTTTTGAATACATCTTCAATGTCTGTAAGTCAGTATTGACCATTACAACACCTTCTCCTCAGATACCAATCTCTTCAAAAGAGTGTGAGAGACCTGATATACTATCTGACCAGCCAGAGGCTGACTTTAGTATTGCAACTAGAGTCGTCAAAAATTGTATTGCGACACTGCACCATGATACCTCGTAGTTTGCTTTATATAAAAAACCCTCTTATCATCTCGTCGACCAGCCAGTTTTTTTACTTGCAGATCTATCGTAACTACTACTGGCCATCTGTATGTAAGTTTTTAATCGAACTGGAGAATTCAAAATTCCTGATGTTCATCTTTAATAAAACTCTCGTTGAACGGGGAATTCGTCACTGCATGTTTAATTTACTTTCAAAGATGGAAATCACGATTCACAAGATTTTAGCATTAAAATATCTCTTTGCATAACACTTCACACATCTACATACTTGTACCCAGTAGACTTGCTGTGTATCTACACGACTATTAAATCATAGGAATATTAATTGATTATTACACTTACAGTCTTTTTAATTTTTTGTTTCGGAAAGATTGTGGTGACGGACCAAAATAGAATTCGTGGTCTAATATATTTCTGATATTCCTCTTCTGTTCAAAATTGCTACTGTTAACTGTTCGAAGAAAGTTTGAATAGGCTGTATCGCAAAGTTTGGCAGAGCGGAATTCCGCAAAAGAGTAAGTGCAGAAAGTAGAGTAGGGCTAAGAACTCACAGAATATAACCTGTTCATTTATGAAAATTTACATTTGGTTTAGGCAATGACAACTGATCCCATTTGAACAATTGCGTCCACAAAATAAGATCACCTATCGTCCTTTTAGTCATGGTCAATGTGTTATGTTTTCACATGCAATGGTGGGGTAGATATTGATAATGCTAGTTGTGTAGATTTTTATCAAAGATTCAGTTAGCCTTTATCCTTTTGCGCCTTTTGGTAAGCCTTAAATTTTTCCGACAAGCGTTGATAAAGGCTCTCTATACAGGCCGAAGATACACTTCGAGTATTCTTTTTATAATAACATTCAGAATGCTAAAGGCTTGGAATGTTCTTAGCTAGCGTGAAGCACAGGGAATCGTTTTGCGTTCCCTAATGCTAAATTCTACGAATAAAACGCAAAGAAGAACTCTCTTTACAAATTATCACATTTGGAAACAGAAGCTCCCTTATCGAAGCAATCTTCTCACGTTCTAGTCATTATGGCGCAATCACTGAGAATGTTCCCATTAGTAAATAAAGTGTCCTGAACAACAAGTTATGAAGTATACTTTGCGGAAGCAATTTAGTCATTAAGTGTCTGTACATGCGTGTAATAAATTGAAAGTAAATAAAATTAAAGTAATTACAGTCATCTTTTTATCCTTCTTGGGATTTTATCACACTCTCATACACAGTCTTATGGTGGTATCCTACTTTTGTAAACTTTTCATCCACGAACGTAAGTCTTTTTGTAAGGTATTAATTTGATGCTCGTGCAACATGAGCAACCCATTTGGTGTTCTGGTTTTCGATGCACTGTTGCAATCTCCCTGTCCGGCACACGTTGAGAATTTTTACATTTGTGTGCTTCCATGCCCATTTGATCATCGAATATTTATGTAAAACCCTTCCTTATCTAAGCTATGTAAGAACTGAGGCTGCTTCGAAACAGCTGCGTATACCAAAATGAAACAATGTTTGTGAATATCTTATTTAAAGAATCAATTTTGCGTCTCTCCTTCCTCGAAGCATGCCACTGGACTTCATACTAAATCGTACATTACGCCAGTAAACCACATGCTAGAGCGGCCTTGGTTACGCGGTGGCAACGAGATGCCGAGCACAGTATTTTCTACGAGATGCTGAAAATATCTCAACAGATTTAGGCTTATAACCTAAAAAGGACTCCTTCGACCAAGTATACTTGTAAGTTTATTTGGTTCATCAAAAATCTTATCAAAAAAACATACCTTGCGTGACTTTTGCGACAATTTCACAGCGGCATTAAGAAAACTCTATTTAAAAATGTCGTTGCTACCACTTAACCAAGGTCGTTACGGACTAACGAACATTTCCGGTTAAGTCGCGTATATTTGTGACCCAAACTCCCTATACGCTTTATGGATGCTCTTTTTGATATTTTACTAATTTTAAAACGTTCAGAAAATATGGTTATTGTCCCCATTCCTCCATTGTTGGGGCTCCCCCATAAGTTGCCCTTTTCACTTATTTTACGGTCAAAATATTGAATAACTTTCGTCTAAATTGATTATTATAACAACTGGCGACAGCAAACGAAATGTCACAGATCGAAAAACTTGTTCACTATAAAAACATTTTACAGTTCTTGCAAGGGCACGAGTTCAGTTCTGATTTTCATCAATCAATGAAAGAAAAAGTATATAATCATTCCTGAGAAAGCTCTGTGTTATTTGATTGAACGGATAAATCTTGTTCTCTTTTATTCCAATCCTTGCATGCAAAAATTCGCTTCTATTTCCATTGACTAAATACAGCAAATTCTTGCTTTTAATTAACAAAGAGCGAGCAAACGTTCCATTGTCTGGCCAGACTCCGTTGCATTCAACCGTTGCATGTCGTTTCGACCCATTACTGCGACAAAGAGGCTCGATTTTGGACAAAATCCAAGGCATAACCCAAGAACTTGCTAGGATTTCCTCCAAAATTGACCTCCTTTGTCGCAGAAATGGATCGAATCGATCTACAACAGTCGAATACGACATGGATCCTTTATTTATTTAACCAATGTTTCTTGTCATCAGGTCTTCCGGACCGGGATCTTTGAAACTTCAAAAGGAAACAAAACTAGAAGGGGTTAAGAATTAGGCGAAATAAGGGATTCATGTCTAAGTCCACGGGTATTCCATTCATTTCTATTGGGGGGAAGAAAGTGACTACGATGTTTGAGGACCCAAGGGCATCACTAAACAATACAGGAATAAACAAAAAGCTAATAAATGAGCCTCTTAGAAGAAATTCCTGACAGGTATTTTCATGGAAGACTTTGCATCGTTTCAAAATGAAGTTTTAAGATAGGCCTCCCTATTGATGTTTCCTTTTTGGTTTCAATTTTTGCCCTTGTTCTCTTTCCCAGAGAAAATCTAACGCGCAAGAATTGGGTACTGAAGCCCTAAAGCCTTCCCTATGGTTTCCCCACATACAACTTACAAACTTACAAATTTGCTTAAAAGTAAGGACAGAAAAAAACTTTCCAGATTCGAAACAAATATATAACGAACTATTTACATATATAACTCACTGTAAGTAGATAAAAGAAAAACTAAATATTGTATGTATTTATGTCCGAGGCTGTAAATCCTGTTCATTGATCGTTGAAAATGTCACTCGTACTTGGAATGTTTTGCGTTAGGATACCTTATTACTTTAGTTTTGGCAATGTGTGGACGTGTGTGAAATTTTTCGGTGATTTTGTGATTAAGTATCACTGAGAATAAATAACCTTAGCCACCTGTTAAGCAACGTTAGCCCTGAAAGTGTATCACACCCTTAACAACCGTAGCCCTAGCCCTGAAATCGAATTGCTTATAAAAAATAAATGTGTACTTTTATTGACAAAGAAAACTCCATCAACAAATTTTTTAAAACGTGTTTCTAAATGCCCCAGATTTAGATTTCCCCTCTTCGTTTTAATAGTCCTTTAAGCCTTAGCGTAAATGTTTTAGAGGGGTGAATCGCTCCCAAGAAATGTCGTCCACGCGTTCAGGTTTTTTTTTTAAATATCGAAGAAATCCGTTTTGATTGAAATCTCTTGCTTTTTTGTGATGAATTTTTTTTCCCTACACTGTCTGACGTTTGCTTAATGATTTGATTAAATAATGGCAATCAACCCTTACAGGCTGGAAATCTTTGAAATAAAGATTTTGCAAAAAACTTATAATCGTAACAATGATGTTTTAAACTTCAACATTTATTTCTTAATTTCACCTTGTACAAAAACACTAAGTCAGACACTCACTGCATAGGCATATCTGACTTTTCAGAAATACATACAACAAAAATAAGGCCTAACTGATATCAGGGTAGTTGGTTAAGCTAAAAGTTCTTGACATGGCCATTCAGAATTACTCTTACACAAAATAAAATACTATTTGCGAATACAACAACCTTTAATTTTTTTGATGATATATTCCTTTTCTTGTGGCATCAATTTGTTCAGCATTTTCAAAAACGATTTACTGCTTTTGAGAAGGCCTTCAATGGCACTCATGCTCAGAGCAATAAAATTTACTGCAAAATTTTTATTCAATGTAGAATAGAGTTCTTTGTATTTTGCAAATTTTTTTTTGTAATTAATCTCCAATCTTGTTTCAAAGCCAACTGTTAATTCTATTTAAAACGTTATCATCTTTTATGATCAAGTCGGGACGGTACTCTTCACCTGTGATTATCTTGTCATTGCAGTTTCCTGATTGATGATTCAATAAGAACCTAGGGTAGTTTTGTCAACTGCTGTACTCCCAAGTAATTTCAATTTTGTCAGTGATCTATTACAACAAGAATACTATATTCACACTTCTGTAATATCTGTTTTGAAGGGTATATTAATGTTTGAATTGGGAGAAACCTACATGCACGTTAATCTTTTTGGTTTAGTAAAGTCCAATTAGCAAAATGCCATCTCTGATAACTTTTATTGGTACATCAATTATAGGTCAATCAATGCTTTTTCCCTTCCGCGTTTTAGAAACTGAAGAGAATGATGATGCAGATGGCCAACAATTTGATGTAACAGAAAATGAGCCTAATGATGGAGGTAAAGAAATATCATAATAGTTTTATACTATCTTCAGAAATTCATCACATTACCATCAGAATATAGGATCTCTGCTTTAACTGACATACTTTTTTCCAGCTTCTTTAAGTAGAATGGATAGTGCAGCCTGTATTTTTTTGTCAACTGATAATTTGATTTTTTCATTGCATACCTAATTTATGTCTTTAGAACTATTGGCGTTTTTTTATTCCTTTGTCAGCAGCCATTAACAGAATAATCGAATCAATGTCAGCTCTTACAGATTAATTGCGATATAAAGCAGAATATCTCGTTGATTACGGGGGAAGGTAAGGCGGATTGGGGGGGAGGGGGGCAAGTAGGCTGGATTCAAACATATTTTTTCGCATGCCTTTGGTCATTGTGTGGAAAGGGGTGTTTCGTTTCGATATGCATATCTTGCTGTGAATGTGAGACAATTTCTGTCGCAATCAATTTCAACTTTGATAAAAGCTGAAAAGAGGTCATGGGAAAAATTGAGGTTTGGCAAATCTTGGGGGGGGGGCATGGCCCCCTCTGATCTTCTGTTAAATTCATTCCGAATTATACTGCCATTTCAATAAGATATTATTTGGTATCGCCTCGTACAAGTTCAAGTTAGGTTGACTGTCCTGATTTTATTAAAGGTGATAGTTCATTCTCTATACTGCAAGAAGAGTTTTTTTATTGATCTTAAATCTTTCAAAAGAGTTAGTTATCATCCTTAGTACACAATCATTCTATCAGTTCTAATCTTCACCATGAAGATAGAATAGGCGACA
>JAAAKM020073195.1:56292220-56322604 GCA_010016025.2 Alatinidae sp. Z8VKAUB7J3
TGTTTACATGTTTACATGTTTACATGTTTACATGTTTACATGTTTACATGTTTACATGTTTACATGTTTACATGTTTACATGTTTCGATTATCATGACTTTTTGGATTGTCGGAAGATAACTATCTTGAAGTAAGGTCTATAAAGAGTGATAAAATCGTAGGTTATTTTTAGAGTTTTAAGCAAATTTTATCAGAAAGAGTACTTGTATTATCAATGCATTCATACACTACATAGTTAATCAAATATTAACCTTCTACTACATCTTTGTTATTTGTACGGACCTTGTTTCGTGACCAATATTTTGACTTTTGCAAGCATTAGCGCTTGAGAATTTTTCAGAAATCAGCGTCTCTGGTACAACTTACCTACTTTACTTTATCTGTTGAACTATCGAAAATTGTACTCCAATTTCACGCGAAGTAGTTTTTTAGGCCACCTATCGGCATTATGAACCTATAAAGAAGATAAATGACCGACCTTTTTTCCTGACCAATATTTCGACTTGGGCACGCCTTAGTGCTGGAAGAAAATGCCAGAAATCAGCCTCCCTCGTCAACCTACATTTCTTACCATCATTATCTATACTAAATAAAGTTAACTTCCTATTTCACGTAAAATACTCTTGTAGGCCATCAATTTACATTATAATCACATAAAGATTAGGATTGACGGACCTTTTTCCTGACCTAATTTTTCGACTTTTCCAAGATTTAGTGCTTGAAGAAATGAAAGAAATCAGACTCCCCCGTCAACTAATATTTCTTACGATATCTTCTAAACTACACGGAATTTGACTCTGATTTAACACCGAGTACTAATGTAGGCTATCAATCTATATTATAATGACATAAAGATCAGAATTAAAAGACATTTTTTCCTGGCCAAATTTTTCCACTTTTGCAACCCTTAGTGCTTGATGAAATGCCACAAATCAGCTTCCCGAGCCAACTTACATTTCTTACCATATCTTCTAAAGTACAAGGACTTTGACACTGATTCCACGCGTAGTACCCTTGTAGGCCATCAATCTACATTATAAACACATAAAGATTAGAATTGACACACTTTTTGTCGTGACCAAATTTTTCGACTTTTGCAAGCCTTAGTGCCACAAGAAATGCCAGAAATAAGCCTCCTTCGTCAACTTACATTTCTTACCATATCTTCTAAACAACAAAAATTCAGGCTCCTATATGACGCGGATTACCCTTGTAGGCCATCAATCTACCATATAAACACATTAAGATTAGAATTGACTTACATTTCTTCGTGATCAAATTTCTCGACTTTTGAAAGCCTTAATGCCACAAGAAATGCCAGAAATCAGCGTCTCTCGTCAACTTACATTTCCTACCATATCTTCTAAACAACATAAAATTGGGCAGTTATTTTACGCGGAATACTCTTGTAGGCCACCAGTCTACTTTATAAACACATAAAGATTAGAATTGACGGTCTTTTTTGTGACCAAATTTCTCGGCTTTTGCAAGCCTTAGTGCCACAAGAACTGCCAGAAATAAGCGTCCCTCGTCAACTGACAATTCTTAGCATATCTTCTAAACAACATAAAATGAGGCTCTTATTTCAGGCGGAATACTCTTGTAGGCCATCAGTCTACATTATACACACATAAAAACTAGAGTTGACGGACTTTTTTTCCTCTCGAAATTTTTCGACTTTTGCAAGCCTTAGTGCCACAAGAAATGTCAGAAATAAGCCTCTCTCGTCAACTTACATTTCTTACCATATCTTCTAAACAACATAAAATTAGGCTCTTTTTTGACGCGGAATACTCTAGTATCTGAGCCAGATTATCAGTGATGATGACAGCTCGAAAAAGGAGATCCTGAAAAGAATCGAAATAGTTTTATCAACAGGAAAGAACTGCTGACTATTAGATACTTATCATTAGCGGCGACGAGGAGAATAGTTCAGTGTTACATGTTGTCTACGCTATTTTATACCAGTGAGATATGGACCTTCAAAAGCAAGACCTTGAAGAAGCTGGACAGTTTTATTAAAAATATCGTTACACTTACTATGAGACTACTGCCGAGTTGCTTAGACGTGGTGAGAAAAGCCTTGGTATGAAGGACAAGATAAAGAAATGAAAGCTGATATACGTTATAAATCTAGTAAGAAGAGAAGGACTTTAGAGACAACTGCTGGAGGGAAAAGTAGAAGGAAGAACAGGAAGGAGAAGGTCAAGAACAACATGGCTGAGTGAGATAGCAACTTAGAGAGGCTACAGTGCTGTGCAGTGTTAAAGGCTGGCAAGGGACAGGGAATACTGGAAGACGATTGCTACAAAGCTGTCCAGTGCAGGCGCGCCTGTCAGGTGAACAGGTAAAATTAGGATTTACCTACAGTGACATATTATTCGCGAACGCTCTGACTGAGTGATAGCTCAAAACAATTGTTGTTGTTGTTGTTGTTCATAAGCTCCGTTTGTAGAGCACACGCCACGAAAGCGTGGGTTCAAATCGTTCAAATCGTTCAAATCGTTCAAATCGTTCAAATCGCGATGATAAAATAATTTATATTTCTTTAGTTTGACTTTAAATCTAAGATAATTTACAGAAGCATCCATTTTCCTTATAGGTTTTAGTTATGCATTAGAAAAGATCAATTGATTTGCACGCCCCACATGCTCAAGCTAGCTTTTAAAGACTTCATTACATTATGCTAAGAAATTACAAGTGGTTTTTCAGGTAAAATGTGTAAAGGAAGAGCTGCCGTGCTGAATGTGAAGTTTTATATCAAGTCAAGTAAGTGTACATTCTGAAAGAGATAACGGTGCACACTTGTCTCATGAATTTGTGCTAAAGAATGTGCATGTGCATGGTTACTGTTTATTGATAGATTTGCAAGATTTCTACTGCTCTATTTTGATGCTACCCTTGAGTAAGGGCCAAGCGTGCGTTGAGTTAAGAGGGTTTTGAATTAAGGTCACCGGGACAGAAAGAGTTCAAAAGTGTTTTGTTGTGAAGGAGAAGATGGAATTAAATGGCTATTTGACCTTCCACTTCTACACACTAAAAGTAGCTTTTCAACGCCTCTTGTGTTACTGTCTGGAAAGAGAAGCTGGAAAAAGGAGAAGTGCAACAAGCAACGTTCCTGATCGTAGTCCAGATATGAAGATACGAATCGCTCATCCTTACTCCTGGCCGATAAAGCACAATCCTTCATCTGGAGAAATACTGTTACAGTTAAGTAGATGTGAAACTTCTTCGCACTACTTAAATATTGTCTGCATAGCTTACTGCAAATACGTGTCTTGAAGTGACAGTAACAATCGGAACTACTCTGACTGATGACTACTCGTTCACCACATACGCTAATGCCTACAGTGAGCAAATTTCACGGTAACATTCAACTCACTAGGGCTTAAGCTTAAAGAAGCACGTACTCGTATGACTCTACGAGAATTTTTTACTTTCTCTTCTCCTTTGCTTTAAATCTCATGCAAAAAAGTGTAGCTGATCTTAAGATAAAAGTAAACCAAGTGGGAGCCACTCAGTGACTTCCTTGTGTTTCTCCAGGTCATCCCTCTTACACTATCACGTCCGCACACTTCGCATCATTGTAGAATTGGTTATATTGTCCGTGCTTAAGTATATTTGTCAAGGAAGAAAGTGATCTCTTTTTCCTGGAGTAACAGTTGAGCTTGGGTCCCGAGTAGGTTTGATTGAACTCCTTAATTGCAAGCATTGGTATAAAAAAATGGCATTGTTCGCATAGCTCTCCTCAGAAAAGGCTCAAGTCAAAAATCCCTTTTCATAAGCGCCCTTCAAGCTGCTAGCTCATCTAGAAAAATAGCACGTACTTAGCTATATCATCATTGCATTGCTTTTATTGCATCTATCTCTATACAAATGCGGTCGACTTTGGGTCCGTGCAAATGAGAGGCGGGCATAACATATAATCTGAATACATTTGAATTTATTTATGTTTACAGACAATTCGACCGACATAGTTTTAAGGCATAATTCCAGCATGAAGAAGGTCAAACCTATTCGTAAGACCTGCATACCTTCGAAGGAATGTCGCTAAGCCGGTGACAATTAATCCTAGAGAGTGACAGACATTGGAAGTTAGATTTTATCGGATAACGCAATTGCTAACCTCCCGGTTAAAGCCCTGGTATACATTTATTAATAATGTAAGGCTAGATTAGTTGTTTACCGTATATTCTTTCATATGAGAAATTCCCAAGAGTCACCTGTTTTAATTAACCTACCGATCTCTCTTAAGTACCATTGGGAATTCGGAACAATTTCTGAGTAATGGAAGACATTGGCCCGTGGGCCAATTATTTTAAACAATTGCACGACCAAGAGAATGGTCATTACTTAGCAATTGCTCGAAGGACTGAGAGTAAGGGTATTAGAATCAAGGGGAGAACGAAATAGAAGTATCGAAAGAGTCGATCATGGCGTCATTTATACAAAAGGAATTGTAGATTAAGGATCTTGTTGTAGAAGAGTTTTGGTAAAAACTTTACACCTTGACATTTCGATTACCTCAGACAATCTAACTTTCCAATACACGTTTCTAGGAACTAGGCTGTTCTTAGTTTTCCTCACGTTTTCGGGCTGAAATGTTCCCAATCTGTTGGTAGTACAGAGCACCTTTAATGTGCACCATGTTGTGAGGATCCTGTTTAGATGTTAACGCTAAGGGAAGACCCAACTTATCTGGCATATGTTTAAGAGTTAAATAGAACGTTTGTGTGCTTAATGGCGGACCATTGCGAGATTTAAAAGCTGTTTAAGCATTACCGTAAGAAGTCCTAATCTTTGCTGATCGTATTCATTTTGATTGTAGGTATACGCATGTTGGATGTCACTTACCAGAAAATAAGAAACTTTGAGGGCTTAGGAGGTCAATATTTCAAGAAACTTTGAGGGCTGGAGGCTGAGGTAGTTTCTTATAAAAAAATAAGTGTACTAGAGAAATAGAAAGTGTCCACAGCGGGATTCGAACCTTCGACTCACACTACCGCGACCTGTTCTGCTGCCAACTGAACTACAGAGAACTTCCATGATAGCCACCCTCTATTTCTTTATTCCTCGCATTAGTTCCAATTTCTCACCGGCAAATATAGACGTCTAGTTCTACGCAAGTTTCGAGGCAAGATCCGCTGCTTCATGTTATATGACCAGGAAAGGGCTACCATGTAGCCCATCAATCAATCCAAACCTCCTTGAAACTTCAAAGTGTTGTCTAGGAGAGAGAGAGAGGATTTGATATCAAAAGCTTTGAAAAAATAATAGAGAAATGAAAAATCTTTTATAACCGATCACCTTAGTTTAATTGACTGAGCACACCTCTCGAATGCGTGGGACGCGGGTTCAAGTTTTGGTGGCGAAATATTTCCCTTTTCTCTAGCACCTTTTTCAAGGTTATTTCACTGTTATCGATCATTCCTCTTAAATTTTTCTCTCGTATTCTCTTTAGGTTTATTAGATGTTGCCAGGAGGACATATACAGAGATTATTGATGATATTTCAGGTAGGGGTTTTGTCGAAACGTAAATTTGTTGACATTCTTGTTGGTCTTAAAATCGGACGTCCTTACAGTTTAATCCACAATCGCGGACTTTAATTAATGTAAACAGAGACCAAACCACGTTATGCCCAATCGTCAAGTTTGAAAAGAGCGATTTTCGAGAGGAAAATGTCATAGCTCCGTGATTCTCCGAGGAAGGCAGCAGACACCAAATAAAAGCTGAAATATATACCCCTGTCCTGGAGCATGTGCTCTGAGTCATTTACTCAATTCTTTGACGTTTTGGAGGAAAACTTACATTACTTTTGTCCACGATTGTAGACCAATTCAGTATCTATGCATCCAAAATTGAAGAATTTACTTGCAAACTGGTATACTGATGGCTGCTCACTGGTGCCTTTTACAATTTATCCAATGAGATGTTAATTCTATGTCTTACATCTTTGTAGCAAAGCACAGCATTGCAATAGTTTAATTAAATGATCCTTTGTATCAATCTGTTATTATATATTTAGTACGTTGACTTTACTATGAATGTTTACTATTTATTTGGCAGGTAACTTTAATATTACAAGTATTTGTTTATATTTCAATAAGATTATTATTCGTCTTTAAAGTCGAGTTTACTATCATAATTTATTATTTGTTTTTAGAGTTGTGTTTAGCATTACCGTTAATTTTTTATTTAGATAGTTAAGTTTACTATCACAGTTTATTATTTGTTTTGAAAATTGAACTTACTATCACAGTTTATAATTTGTTTTTAGATTTGTGTTTAGCATTACAGTTTATTTGTTATTCAGATAGTTAAGTTTACTATCACAGTTTATTATTTGTTTTGAAAATTGAGTTTACTAGTGACTGTCAGTGATGTGGTTAAGTGATATGGTTTAAAGGTGACACAAGAAAGAACAAGACAGGGGAAGCTACGATGTATTGGGTATTTGAAGAGGGGGGTGGAAGGAGGCATTTTGAAAAGGGTAGAGGCAATTCAAATACCAGGAGAAATACTTGTTGAAAGACCAAGAAAACATGGAAAAGAGTTATAAAACAATGATTGGCACTGTTCAGAATAAAACGGAGGAATGTCCTCGCAAGCCAAGCCCCAAACGAATGTTATGGTGATAATGGTGAATTTTTGTCATCGTCATGGTACAAATTATACCATTTATTGTTATATTGATCATAAAAGGATCAGGGGAGTGAAAGGGGAGGGTAGTGGACTCACATTCTCTGCTGAGTTTCTGGTCACATACATTTTGTAGATTGCATGCAAAACGTTTCATAGTTATGTGACTTGTTATATTTATTTGGGAGAATCTCTTTATCATCATTTCTAGCTATTTCTCCCCTTTATGAAATCCTACTTATCCACACTACATAATCCAATAGTACAATTACTCGATACACCATATGAAAAACCAGATATTGATATGATTCGGTATCACAGAGGAAAAATTCCTAAGCAAGTACTTGTTGTATATAGTTGTATTGTAGGATTGTTTGTGAATGGCCCTCAAACTGAAGAAATTGTTACATTCTAATGAGTATAATTAGACATGAAACCAGATGTAAGTGAAGTATTCCTTTTGAAATAGCAATACAAATCATCATTTGTTGATGTTTATAATAACGCGATGTTTCACCTACGTATTGCCAGTTTTCTTCAGGTTGTGTGTCAACTTGTCGTTTGCCACCATTTACTAGTTCATTGGTTGATTTTTTATTTTTGCAAATTTTTTGATTGGAAGCTGCTTCCGTTGCGTTTACTCCACCGTTGCTTTGTTTTTGTGTTTCTTCGTGGTGGATATTCATGTTGCTAGAATTTCTGTTCCCTTGTCATTGCGCTAGACACATATCTCGGTTGTGTTCTTTGGTTCTTTCTTGCATAGCCCTTCCAATTTCTCAAATCTAAATATTTCCACACTCACAAAGGTTCTCGTACGCAACTCCGTCCTTCCTGGCTGGATCTAAATGAACCTTCTGTCGTAGTGGATGTGATCTAAGAGTCGTTTCTGACGTGAATCCAGCACGCATTCTCTGCTTCTCTAAACAGCTATGATGCATTCTAAAATTCCCGTTGCATATGGCACGACTACCATACAATTGGATTCAGAAGCAGATTCTGTTCTGGGTGTTTTTTCTCCCATCTTTGCAGCCTTGTGGACGAAGGAAGGTATGTAGCCGTTGGAAACTACACCAGAAGACAGGTGTTCATACCCCTTCGGAATCCCTGAAGGTATTGATCAGACCATAAGACCACCATACAGGCACTTGATAACGCCATAATTTACAGACTTCTTGGTGAATGTAATCATAGGCTAGGTAATGGTTAGTGTGTGTTTGTTTCCTTTAGATTCTGATGGTCAGATGGTCGATGCAATACAATTGTTTTTATCTATCGCTCAGTCAGAGCGTTCCAGATAGCATAATTGCCAATTCAAACTATACGGGGCCTTCGCGTTATTACAGAATGCTTGTTTCGACATGCCCAAACTCTGAATTACTTGTTTCTATAAAGTTGTCGTGTTTCTGCCACGCTTCGAACATTTATCATTCTAGAATAGAAGTTTTTTCGTCGTGCATCCATTATCGGCTCTGACGACGTGGGCGACATAGTTTTGCTGTTGGATTTGGATGAATTCTGATACATCGAAAGTGTTGCAGATTCGGTGAATATCGTTATTGATATAAAAGTTTATGGCAGTCGTCATCTGCATTGACCTTTCGTCAAAAACCCCCACGGGTCATTTTTCGCAAAAACATTCGCCGGGCCGCATTAATTTTATTGGATTGACTTGATGTTAAAATCCAATTTTTGCACTTGAATGTTGATCTACAATGAATGTAGGCGTGTAGAAATGTTGTCCGAGTCTGTAGATGAATATCGTGTTTTAAGAAGAGATTCTGCATGGAAGAGAACTTGATTTTGGCAGATTCAATGCGGCTACTGAGTTCCCAGTTATTCCCTGTTGTCTTTTGGCCACGAACGATATGAGAACCAAGATAGCACAACTTCTCTGTGTTTTCAATAGGTTTTCGGGATAGATACGATCTCAATATGCGAATTTACGATTGGTCGTCATGGTTTCCGTTTTACGCATTTACTTTAAGCTTAAATCGTTGAAAAATGGAATCAATCAGCGAAAGTGTACCGGGAGCAATCACACCCAATCTTGCACTCTTTTGGTAGATATTACCGTCACAGTCAAAATGGTCTGCACTATAAGAAAACGATTGGAGGCTTTATAGCTAACATGACGCATAAGTGCAACGATGAGATCAGTGCACGGTAAATATTTGTTTGTGCTATGGTCTTACGATACATTTGTAAGAAATAGACAAGAAACGTGTATTCTTCGCTTCAAACACACTTGTATCTCCTTTCTACCAAGTCAAGGTAATATACATACAATACTCATTATCAATTATCTTGCGATAATAAAGCTGCTCTAGATAGTTTAGCATCTTTCACGTCAAAAGATGAGAGTGCATGAAAATTCAAACCATCCACTACTAGCAACGTAAATATTTACAAGGTAAAAAAATTAGTACTTAGGTATAGTATCAGCGAGACATTTCAACAACTTGTTGCCCGTGATGTGTAACCTAAGCCACTGACTCGAAGTGGATGATGCCTTTTTGTATCCGGGCGCTCCAGTGCGGAATTGAGTCTCCTTTGGTAGACTATCTCGGCGTTCTACAAAGGAAGAGTACGTATCGATTAGCATAATCTTACGCTTGCAAATGAGAACGTTTTACGTTCTTTTAAAAGAATTTCAAAGTAATACGTGGCTAAACCCGGAGCTAAAACGGCCTTCTCGGTCTCTTGGCAAGGAATGGATGTAGTATCTGTTCTCATTGATGACAGATGCTTTCCATAATCCGCGAGAGGCGGTCCTAATAATAATAATAATAATAATAATAATGAAGATATACAGGAGCTTCCAAATTACATTGGCTCTTTATCTCCCTTAAAGAATAACTGTAGATGTGAAAAAAAAGTGACAAGCCTAGGCGACCAAACTATGATTATAGAAACAACTAATTTCTACATAGCAGTGATCCGCAATCAGGTAGATTTTAGCTGTAAATAATCGTTTAGTTATCCCGCTCGCTCAGTGAATCTGTTATCTTTTTCTTCGCCCTCCAGCTATTGCATTAGGATATTCAACTTGCCATGGATTTTAATTCCTTCGTTCACATTTTACTTTCCTGTTATCAATTCTTGTTACTTGTTTGTTAAGTTGCATTTTAACATCATTTGATAAGGGCAACTTTGAGTGCCGAAACGTCGTGGATTAACAAAAAATTGTGGCATAGTACAGCGAAGTTGTTTTCTGTTGTTGTCTTGAGTTAATTAGGGAATGGAAAAGCTGCATTCAGAAAGTTTGGGAAAGTAGCGACTCAGCTGAACAAATTAAAGTGTGACAAAAAGTTCAACGAATTTTGTAACAGAAGTGATATTCTTCCCAATTATAAGAGAATGATATGTCTATATTGTATAAGGGTTTAGTAGTTAAAACCCTGTATTTTTCCTTGAAATTGGCCTTAAAGCTTTGGTAATGTCTGTACCTCAGATTAGCGTTCTTCCTGAAAGGTAGAGGTCTTAAATATATAAACAATATTTCTCGCCTCATGTATCCCTAGATTTATCAATTAAAGTTTTATAATCTTATATTAATGTTGAAATTGCATTATTTTAATAAATCTACTTTGAAAAAGAAGTACAGAAATTCAGGATAAAATTACAATACGTTTTATTTTCATAATGACTATTTCTTTAAGTTGTCAGGGAAAAGAAACTCTTTCTTTCAAGTCCTCGATCTCTTATTACTTTTTCAAGTTATCTCCAAACTTCATAAGTAAACAAGGGTATGCATGGATAACCTTTGAAAAGTGATTCCTCTTCTCCTTCAAATAGGTTTGAAGTAACTTAGAACGGTTTCGATACCTATTATTTAAAAAATTACACAACACATAATGCTAATAATATGCTAAGGCCATCATCAGGTATCTCTCTATAGATATATAGCTAGAATTCATATTTGTATACATATGTTAATCTATATATAGTATTTATACTAAAAGGTGAATGCTAGCTATTTGAGTCAACAACAGGACCATAGCCGGGACTAGAAATTTGAGGGGCTATTGAAAATTTTAGAAAAGATAATATCGAAACGTCATTAAAAATGTATAGTTATTAATTATAAGTTATGTGTAATATTTATACGCATAGGAGGCTATATATATAAATAGTTATCTATAATACTGTGTAAACATTGAGCACTGTTGAGGTTTGATTACACACAACTTATATATGTATATAAATATATATACTATATATTTCTGTACAGTTTTAGCCTGAAGAAGGAATTTTATTCCGAAAGCTCGCCTTGAGCAAGAACCTGTTTTTAACGTTTAAACTTGAGATCGAGGGGAACAAGATGAATGTGCGGAAATCTGACGTACATATATAAGCAGAGAGAATTCTAGCGCGAGTCAATGTTGAGAAGATACACACAGAAATGAATGGCGATATTACTAGTAACTGCAACGATAATCGAAGCAGTCAATTACTCAGTGATATATCTTGTAACTGCCACGGAAGTCAAGCATTACTCAGTGATATATCTGCAAACATCTATGAACCATTTGACACTCAGATTAAAATAGAATAGATCAAATGGCTGTCATTGGAAGGCTATTACTAACAGTGAGTTCGAATGCTTGCAACCGAAAAAGGGCATGGGGACTAGTTTCCTTACTTCCATAGCAAGAACGTTATCAGATTGAAAGGTGTATTTCGAGTCAAGTGTAATTTTGATGGTAGTGCTGCCAAGTAGAATCTCCCTTAGCATTATAATGTTGATCAAAGAAGAATTGACGGAGTCACAGTTTCCCTGGGACACAATACTAAAGAGCTGTGACACAAAATTTGTACCCTATTGATACGTTTATCATTCGAAAGATAACTTTATGCTAACATTGCTCCGTAAGCACGTACCCGACATGACCCTACGATGAGATAATAAGTTGTGTGGAGTGGAAACATTGTCCGTAGTTTGGGAGCAAATTTAGTATGGTAATGGTCCATGCAATTCAGATGTCTAAAGCAATTCTTCCCATTTACATTGTTCGAGATCACTCAAGGTGAAAAGAGATAGTGTTAGGAGTGAGTTTAAAATGTCGAGAAAACGTTAACTTATGTTGAGTAGAGATTGTCTATGGCTATTGCATTTACACACTAATGAATGCCAATGACTTTACACCTATTTCTTTTGATAAGAACATTCAGAATTCTTCAAGGCTTAAAATGTTCTTAAAATATTCTTAATTCTGAATCATATACAGAAGCCTTCATGTTCTTAATATTTTAGTTCCAAAAATCCTGTTTTCCTTAATTTTCTGACAAATGAACTCAGGCAAGTACACTGTTAATGACTGATGCAGGCTCTGCCAGAACCCCAAATGGAACAAAGGAAAAATTGCATTTAGGTCAACACAAGAAGTAATTTTGACTTATTAAAAAAAGTGACAAGAAGACTACAATTTAATATTAGCCCAACTTAAGCTTACTTCGTTCTTAAGATGTTCTTAACTTTTACTATTGTCAAAGGGTTGCGTTCTTATAAACTATGTTAGAATAGTTAAAATATTAGGTGAGTTCGCCATTCTGAAGGGTTGTCTCCTTTCAGATATTCTGTCTTAAATCCAACAAATTGTAGCACTTTCTATAATGTTAAGCCAATATTGAAACTCGTAAAGCTTCCTCAAGCATTTGCAACTACAGCAAGAAAAACCATCAATGGCTTTTGCTGTCTTATTCTGGCAACTTAAAGGAGCTAACTGTGTGTCTTTCAGAATACATGCTAAAAGGGAAGTTAAGGATTAAGCAACAGAAAAGAGATTTCTCATTAACGTCCTCGTGATTAACATGAGCTAAGAATGACCGAATGACCGAATGACCGAATGACCGAATGACCGAATGACCGAATGACCGAATGACCGAATGACCGAATGTAATTGACAAAGCTGACTGATTTACAATAATGCAAATTCCTTTGTCTCAGAGTATTTTAAAGTGAACGATCATCTTCGAAATAAATAAACCACTTGGAAAGAGTTAAATGCTTTAAATGGAAGTAGTAAACAGCGAAAATCTTGTTAGCGAGTTGGTAGAATCGGAAATAATATGAATGAGTCTGACAGAATGAAACAATCAAATGGTCGTTTTATGTCCTGCTAAAAATAATGCTCCTGTTATTAAAACAATTCACAGTTGACGCAACAAGTTAAATTAAAAATAAAACATATCTTCAATTATCTCCAAACATATGCAAATTTTTGAATAAGTTTAATCTCCTTACACTTTACATTAGCCTATACGTATTTCATAAGTGGCACGGTGGTCCGTTGGTGCTGGACATGCATTACAAATAGAGCGACTGGAGTACAATTCAAGACAGTGGTGCCAAGGCTATCTTCTCGGAAGTTTGGCAAGGTATGGATATACTATCTGTTCTCATAAATTAACAGATGGTTTAAAATTGAGATATATTAATATGCGGAAAGGGAGTCCTCACCCACTGCTTACCAGAGTTGAGATTTCAGAGATATTCCAATATCTGTTCTCGTTGATGACAGACCCTTTCCATGATTAGTGAAAGGCGGCCCTACTGAGCCGTTTAGCCTGCTTCAGGGCTTGCTTCTCTGTCCGGTAGCCCTTTTTTTATTACTTAGCCTATTTGTTGGTCTTACTGTTTATATCAGGTAGTTTCAAAAATAGGACCGACTGCTTAACAGCGGTCTTTGATTGAGAGGATGCCGGGGTTCACTTATCCTTCTTTTCTTAAGAGGTCGGTGAAATGAATACCAGCTAGGCAGGTAGAAGTGGCCGAAACTTGATTTCGGGTAGGATTGGCACCCACCTCTATTGCTGTTATGGTAGAGGCTAACAAAAGAGGAGCATTTGTGTTGCTTCCGGTTGTAATCAACCATCTTCTCCTCTTATACGTTTTGTAAAACCATCTGATATGAGACAGGTATATAATATATGTTTGTGGCTTTATACCATAACGCTTCGATTTAGCACCCCCTCTTGTTCAAGCGCCCCCTTTAGTTTAAGCCTCCCTACGGATAAATCATAGGTTTACTAATAGCTTCGCGAAGCTATTATTAAATCTATGGAATAAATACACCTCCAGTTTTAGTTGAAGTTTAAACAAACGCCTTCCTCTATCAAATACCTTGGAGTAAACAGTCTGTAATTAATGAAATAAAATAAAACCTTTGAATATATTAAGGGTAACGGCCTTTTGGTTAACCCTTGATGAAATAAGCAATGGACTTTCAAGCCAAGAATTTTAAAGGACGTCTTTCTTTACAGTTGGACAACCTTGTCTAGAAAGGTTATTGGCGGCAAGATGTTAAAAATGAGATAATATAATGGATAAAGTCCCTCGCAAAGATTATGAACAGATAATATTACGCAATAAAGGGCTTTATTCGGTAGCAATTCAATGATTCGACCGAATCCCGTATTGGGCAGTTATTGGCCGAATACCGAGTGCCGAATGTTCGGTGCACCCCTCTATTACTCGTAAAGTGGAGCTTCACGTCAATGATTGCACAAACACCCATGAAGGCCAGGGGATTTGAACCCATGAAACCATTTGCTCGCAAACCCATGGACTCATGAACGACAGTCAGCTAGAAATTAGAATAAAAGAGTGGTCAAAATCATTCACTGAATCAATCAAATATCTGATCAACTAACCCGTCAATATTGCAGTCTGTCAATCAATCGATCAATCAATCAGTGAATACTTGTGTAGAAACTACTACAAACACTAGAAAGAGCTTTAATTTATTGCTCAGAATGGAACTAATGCAAGCGTTCCTCCACCCTTTCGCGATATGGAAACCTCGTTTGCGCCTTAAGCCGTGATAGAATAACAGTAATAAAACGGCGTGTTTGATTTCAGTCGTATATGTTACAGTTCTCAAAATTTGTTAATATATTGCCCACGGAAGGAGCATTGTTCCTACAGAACGCTTACAGGTATTAGCAATGAAAGCCAACAGTGAAAGGTACATTGGATTTTGCTTTCTTCATATATTCCTCTTTCGATTTGTAGGGTCCATTAATGATTGGGAGTCAGTTTGGTGGGATGAGCATCGAGGACGTTGCGCGTGATAATCCAGCTGCTATAATTAAACAGCCTGTTGACATCTTTCACGGTAAGCATAACTGTGTGTCTCATGCTGAGGCTTTAACTTATCGTCACTTTGGCCTTTGTCCCTTTGCACAAATGTTCCTTTTGTGATGATAGTTTAAAAAATTGTTTATATTATTTTCTTTCTTCGTAGAAGACGATCTTCTAAGGTTTTTTAGGGAGGTTTGCATAATTTTGCTGTTTAAATTGACTGGGCATTTTAGGCCGGTAGTATCTTCCCTATAAATTTTGGGTATTGAACATTGTTCGTTTTTTATATTTAAGATCTTCAAAACAAGTTTCAACGGGGTTCTTCTATTTTTTGTGTCTTCCCATAATCTTTTCATTTACTTTTTTTTTACTTTTTACGCTTTTTTGTGTAAATAGAGGTCAATAACAAGTGTTTTTAAGTAGACTATGCAAGAAAGCCTTATGAGGAGTTCTTCCTCATACTGAGGCAGAGGAGATGGAACATAAGTCCTTTTCTGGATAAGAGAACCGTAAAGTGTCACCTTTAAACAGCAACGAAGGCGAAAATTCCAAAGACTATCATCTTTTTACCAAAGTATCAAGTTGCTCAGAACCGATTCATTTGAAATGGATTTTTCAGGCCATGAATCATTTCAGCATAAAACTCTATAGTTAATTTGACTCTTTTGCCCAAGTATGATTGGGAAATTGAAGAAAGTGAACGCCATCGGAGCAAAGACACATTTTAAAAAATAGTTCTAGAAACTTAAACATGATTATAACGTAAAAGGCTTTGTTTAAGATATGCCTGCAAGGAAGGAGGAAGAAATATAGACAGAAATTTATGACTGTCACGCTGTTACGGTCTCAAAACTGCGTCCCCCGTCTTCTTTTGTACCTGTACGGAGCCAATGCAGAGCTGCTTCTCTAGTTTTGTACACAAATGTTACGTGTATTTACATATTTGTGCACATAATTCACTTTATGTGTCCATCGTTTTCCTAGAGGTTGTAAAGTGAAGTTTACAAGCGTTCGAGTTACTGGGTAGGGTTTCGGTATTTCAACTGATATCAGCTTATTGATGACAATACTCTTCTAAGAAAATACTACGATCATTGTCCAAGCTAAGAGCACTTTCTACACGCCATCACTGTTGGCCAACGAATAGTAGGGAAGTGGTTTGGATGAGGAAAAAAATTGGCACCGAGATTAGAAGAAGCGGATTTGAAGTGATTATACGAGGATACTGTTCAAACGTCTATACTCAGGATGACTTTTTTGTACTGCAGGAAGATTAGTCACACCGATCAACCTATACACTGTAAATGAATCAAAGCGAAGTGAAATAGCTCACTGGCTCCAGCTCAAGCACTTGTGGCACTACCACTAACATTTCTCTTAAGGGCGCGACAGTTTGGCTGGAACTGCTGAGGGGGAAGGGGGGGGGGGTGTTTTCCTGTTCAATTGCCACCCCCACCATCTCGAAATAAAATTTCATGATGCACAGCCGGTGTGATGTGTTCCACATTGCCACATAACCTTTTTTGACAGCTGCCACGACTCTGATGTTTTCGTATGACTGTTGTCACAAGTTACTAATAAGCTTTCCGTGCATGCGCAGCTTCATAGGGTAGTACAACCTGCCTATTTCTACTTGATTTCTAGTAGAAGTTATAGGTTTACATTCTCATCACATAATGCTCCGTCAGCGATCGTGAGTCGTGGTTAATTGGTGTTCATTTAGGCTGCGACTCATTTCATGACAATGGCTCCAGTCCCATTGCTTGGAGTCTCGATTACTCCATGCATTTTCAGTATAACATGTCAACCGGATGCTAAAGATTCACATCCACACAAAATTCTTATACTCTACCTTTACTCTTCCGACTGGGAAGCCTCTACAGCACCTTTTTTTTATGGGTGCTAAACGCGACTGAATGTAGTATGATTGTCGTATGATGCCCTGTCAGATCGTGATGTGAGACGCATTTGTGACCTGTACACTCTCAGTTTCCGGAGTTAAAAAGGCAAATAACACATGAAACTAATAGATAAAGCCTTCAGTTGGCAACCAAATATTAAAGGAGAGGTTGACTAACCTGAGGTGATTCCCCAGCTTCGAGAGCCCTGGCATAGTACACCGCTGATTTTTGGACATCCTTGGGAATCCCCTTTCCACGCCAAATCATGTCTCCCATAGCTGTCAAAGCTGTTGATTGTAAAGTAAAATGAAAATCTGAGATGCTTCATAGTTCGAATATATCATGATTGCTAGCAAAGCAGCAGAAAAAACAAGACAAGCCTACCTCAACTCAAAGGATAAACTATCAGCGGTTCCTCCGCCGGCCAGATCTTAGGACCGTCCGCTTTCCGACTGACCCAGAGGTCTCCTTGAGAGTAAGGGCGTATCTCATCGATTGCTCAAGGTATGGTTCTCAAATTTGGACAGGTTGTCTATGTCAACAAGGAGAAAGCAATGACTCCAAAACTTTATTAAATGTATGATATTCATTAAATCGTGACGTCACACTTTAGTACTCTATTCTTCTCCGATTTCCATCCTCTCTCTAAGTCAACACAAATACGAGGCTACAATCAATAACAGTGTAAACGAGGGAAATTCAAAATGTGTTGTACGAATACAATTTTTTTTATTGCAAGCTTGCAGGTCTATAGTTTTGAGGCAGGGTGATGCAACATAATTTCTTCCGCTTACTACTAACTAACCACTTTAATACTCAAGTCTTTACACGGGCTATGAAGGGAGCAAGCTTAGTGCTCATAAACCGGGTCACTGGATGGAGAGGAAACGGAAGTGAGAGAGATCTTTGTCGACTGGTTGAATGTAGAAATATCTTTTTCAAAAAGCTCAAGGTATAGTATAACTGCGTTTTTTGCTTTTTCCTGTCAAACGTAGCAAGTTAGCTTATTTCAAA
Source organism: Alatinidae sp. Z8VKAUB7J3 (assembly GCA_010016025.2). Lineage (NCBI taxonomy): Eukaryota > Metazoa > Cnidaria > Cubozoa > Carybdeida > Alatinidae > Alatinidae sp. Z8VKAUB7J3. The sequence continues at coordinate 56,309,860 of JAAAKM020073195.1, forward strand.
TGGATATTTTTTAGTATGACGATGTTTAATGTACAGGTCTTGATATCGAAGTCGTGCCTTTGCTATACTAAGCCTAAGGCAACCTAGTAATTAAACCGTTCCAAGTGCAATTGTGTTGGACTGCATTTCAAGTTTTGCCATTCTCGCAGGAGTTCATTTGGCTAACTAGTTAACAGATTTTCCTTTAGCCCTGGTATCTTTGTGGTTTGTCAATTATAGACTCCTGACAAGCATTTTGTGGGATATTTAACCTACCGCAAATAAACGTAACAGTAAGCACGTACGTATAGGCCTAACGAACAATCGAATAGCCTAGACTAACTTTAGAATGAAGCCTTTAAAGGGGTAGGATCTACACAATGTCTTTCTTAAGTATTACTTAAGCATTAGTACCTCAGGTAGCAAGCTGCCCTCTCCACCCCTCACTTCTTAAATAGTTCTCATTTATTTTTGGTGAGATTTCCCTGTTGTACAACAGGCACTGCACTGTCTCTTAGATTTTACATTTGCTCAGTCTATCGTTTAAAAGTTTCTATCTGGAATAATCTAAGAAGTGTTTCTTGGTACCTTTCAAAAGTCCAATGTCATACTAGCCCTGGAGCTTTGCAAGGTTTCATGAACCCAAATGTTTTGTCAACCTCTTTTTGAGGAAAGGACTGATCTGAGGGTGGATATTCAGGGCAGTAACAATGGAGGATAGGTGATATGGACATCCCCACTTGTTTCTCCAAAGTATGAATGCAATGGGTAGATTTGTTCTCCATAAATCTTTCAATTGGACAAAGACAGAGATTAGTGAGGAAGTTGTCTACATAAGTGCCGCTTACAGGCTAGTTTAACTGCCTCAACAAGAGAAAATAGATTATAAATGAATAATGAAGAAGAATTTCTTCAAAAGAATCCACAATACTTATCTTTCTTAGACATCCCAACTAGAATTTATGTCGTTTGGCATTCTTTATTATTGAGTTAGATCAGTTTATAAAATATTACAGTCACCAAAATGAATTGGATAAGTCAACCTTGACGGGAGCTTGTAACAGGTTGCAATGGTCTGTGATTCCTGAGCTGATATAAGAATGCTAGGAAACTTGAATAAGATTGATATGCTGCCAGGTACACGTTTGTTATCAAAATGGTCCTTTTCTCTAGCCTGAGTAGTTCTTGGCAACAGCTTTCGGAATTTTTATGCTAAAAGAATAAAAGACATATATCGGAAATTAGTGCGCAGGTTAAAAAATGTTTTGGAACAATTTGGAATGGCGCAATGGTACGTTATCTCATACAATCGGTCACTGCCATTGTTTACTTTAAGAATGTAATAAATTAATATTGGAAATAAGATAGGCCTTTTGAAAGAGGTGAGTTAAGGATACGTTGTCTGTGTGTTCCCCAACTGATAGGTAGCCCAAAAAATATTTTGTTGGAATTTATTTACATAGATTGTACATATGTTCGTTGAAGGATAAAATTTTTAAGTCCGCCTTCAACAAAACCTCATTTTGGCTCTTTCCATAAGTAAAGATAAATATTCATATATCGACATACATTGTCATGGATGCAAGATTTCTTGGTACAGGTCGGAATCGAACCACTGACGTTTAAACATCAAAACTAAATTTACCATTACAAATAGGTACAATAATTTTGGCTTAGATTTTGAAAATTAGAATGGTTTAAAATTTGAAAATTCAAAAGTAAACTGCCACCAATCTAGTTTCTCTCCACTTTTCCGTGACCCTCTTGCGGGACATATATCGATTCATCCCCCCAACCTTTCGATAAAACTGCTCTTACAGGAATATGGTTGCAATGTGGGGTTAAAATCAAAGCAATGTTGAACCGTTATTTAACCCATTGATGTAAAAGCTAAGGAGACAGTTTGGCAGAAAAAACGGTTTTAAAGGACAAATATGGCTTTACGAAACGTTGCATTATTACGCTGATGCAATGATCCTGCCGCAACATTACTTGGAATAATATAGACTAGGCCTATCTATTTACATTTACCAAACACTGCACATTATTGAATCGTCAATCAACTTACAGTACTAGTGCACTTCATTGGATATATTTCATGAGTACAGGATTACAAATGGCATTATATCTATGTTCCGCTTTTTATGTTTGTTTAGAATTGAAAGTAAACATAAACGGAGCAAGTATTGATATGTATAATTGAAAAATGATACCTTTGCCGAAAACACTATCTTGTTTTAAACCCATATTTTATTAAAATTTATTATATTAAATTTATTATATCAAAGGAAATAGATTTCTCGCCTTGTCAAATTTATCCCGGCTTAAGAACATTTCTATAGATGTTTCTTTCATTTGTTAAAAATGTACATTCAAACATCTGACATACATTTATCTAACCCAAAATTTACTTATTCTGTTACGATGTCCTGGTCCTTGAATTGAACGAAACGTTCTCCAACCTAGAATATACATTAGATGCGTCATACGTTTTAGTAAAGATTCCATGTTTTCAGCAATATCACAAACTGGAAATAAGTACAATTTTGTGTAATGTAAATAACGCATTTATGCGAAAGACAAAACACTCGATGTATGCATCTTAAAATAACCTTTCCTTTCCCCCAGAGATTAAACCAAATACAAAGGACAATAATGGTGTAACTCCACTGCACCTGAGTGCATTTAGCAGTGACACTGAGGTTACAGAAATGCTTATATCATGTGGTGCTGATATTCATGCCATTGACGATGAAGGGAACGGCGCTCTCCACTTCGCTGCACAAGGAGGAAATACAGAAGCCGTTCATGTCTTAGTGAAAGCTGGTAAGAGAAAAAAGTTATTGGGTCAGAGGCGTTGTATTTAGTTCTAACAAATGATATGTTACTTACTGATTAGTTCGAAAATGTTCCCCTATATCATGATAAGGTAAAGCTGAATTTCGAGGCACACGGCAGCGGTTAAATGTATTTGAACGTTGAGTTTTTAGCTCGTCCCTTAATAGTCTCCTCATATGACATCCTCACTTGGACGTATTATTTTCTAATCTTCTTAACAGGTTCCCTTGTAGCAACCTAAACTTACTAAAGTGCGCTACATGGCTGTCTGAGCTTCACAGGTATCTGCTCCTCCTAACAGGTCTTCACTCATGCCTTTGGTCGTGTGCATTCTTCTGTCGTACTCTTTTTATTCAATGAAGCAGATTCTGCCCTTACATGCTTTCACAAGGTCAGGCAAATTTATTTACTTTTCCAACGTAAACAGCAATATCTTCAATCAAATAATTAAAAGAGATTTTAGGTCGTTGACATAATTTAAGAAACTGATTAGAATAAATTGGAGAAAACATTTTCTTCTTGATTTCTAAGTTGGTATCGAAATTGCAGTAGCAACTAAAGAGAATGCATGATTGTAGCTAGTTCAAATATGAATACTTACGTAAACCTTGATTAATAAGGTATTTTGAAGGCCTCTCTACAATTTAATATTTGCACTCGATAATTTGCCTACCAACTGGCAGATTTATGTATCTATGTATCTATGTTTCTATGTATCCATGTATCTATGTATCTATGTATCCATGTATCTATGTATCAATGTATCTATGTATCCATGTATCAATGTATCTATGTATCCATGTATCAATGTATCCATGTATCAATGTATCCATGTATCAATGTATCTATGTATCTATTTATCAATGTATCCATTTATCCATGTATCCATTTATCCATGTATCCATGTATCCATGTATCTATGTATCTATGTATCTATGTATGTATGTATAAATCTATCTATCTATCTATCTATCTATCTATCTATCTATCTATCTGTCTGTCTGTCTGTCTGTCTGTCTATCTATTAATTAACCTATGGTTTATATATATATATATATATATATAAGGTTAAGGCGTTGGTTTAGTAATCATGAGGACGCGGTTCGAATCCGGTCAGCGCCGTTAATTTGCAAGCTATTGTGGACAACTCATTTGGCTCTAGATAAAAGGTGTGTTACACTAATGCGGTCCAGAACAGTTGGGAACAGCAGCAGCTATCAGGCACAGGCTCTGGAAGAAATACACAGTGAGGAGTGGGCCAAAAGGGTAATAGAATACTTATCTGACTGTGAACTTCACAGGAAAGGTAAGGCACTCTTGCCTGTTTCCACAGTGTATAAACCACCACCACCTTATGTGCCACTGCCACTGGCACAATGGTTCCAAACTGCACATGCGAACGACATTCTGGGACATATAGAGCAACACAAGGCTGTGGTGACGTCGACTTTTGGAAGAATCCTCAAGATTGATTCCACAAAAAAGGTACACACTTGATGCATATGCTCCTTTTTCAAATTGTGATTATAATTTTTAAACTTGTGGATTCTTACCAAATATTACATTTCAATTGAAGTACTTGGGCACTGTCATACACAAAAAGGCCATTCTTAAAAAGAAGTGACTCAATGCCAATATATGTAATCAAACTTGGAAAATTTATCAACAGTCACTAACTGTAACACAATCTGATATATTGATCATCTGTAAAGTACGTATAGAAAAAAAACCCCAACTATATGTCTACTAAAGATCTTACCCCCTTTTTCCAATTTAGAAGCTCAAATTGCCCATTAACATGATTTTAAAAAAAATGTAATAAATACAGGTTTGCAACTTGACTACAATAATGGATTGCTATGTAGTGCAAATATTCACCTCAAATTTTCATTCATATTGTTTTATCTCCGCAGATCACAAGGAAGCTTGCAGGACAGGTAGAACAGACTGCTATGTGGATGACGAATGTCGGAAATGAGTTCGGACAAGTACTTAACTCGGTCTTAACTACTGGAGAGGGAGCTGGCCTTCAGGATTTGTGTGCAGGTATTGTCCAGCGATACAAAGATGCTGGAGAGGAAGAGCCTCAGATAATTTATGTAGACAGAGACTGCTGCAGCGAGTCAGGTGTGTACCCCTTCTTTGTTAAACAATGCACTCATTCAGAAGCAGGATCAATATGAATATGCACTTTCATAGGGCACATTGTCACCTATTTCTTGCCTTGTAAACAGAGAAGAACCCTCAAAAATAATGTATTATGCATTTTTCAGTAACATCATTGCTGTAGTCTTGTGTTGACATGATGATTCTTACATTTGCAATTTAAGAACTTAGGGTCTGAATCCACTATTTTAAACCATTAACCAAAATGATTGATTTTCAGTGTAAAAAAATTTTAAGACCATGAATGTACACATCAATCATTTAAACAGTGTGCTGCTTCTGGCCATGTACAACGCCAATATGACAACATCCTTCCACACCTGTTTGATGACTACTTATCATTCCATTATACTCTTCCATTGTAGGTTTAACACCCATATCAAAACTCTTCAAGCCATGGAAATCAGTTGTCAGGTTGGATATTTTTCATTTTATGAGAAGATTTACTTCCGGTTTGACAACAGAGCACCATCCATTATTTGGAGTCTTCTTATCCAAACATTTTGTATTTGCGTCGGGTATTCGTTTCTATGACTGCCACAGTAATCAGTACGGCAAAAGACATCGGCTATGTAACCAGGTAAGCTGTAAAAAATGTGAAAGAATATAGTTGCTTCAAAATCAGGTAATAAACGCTTTTCACTGACCAAAATCTCAGCAACGAAGCTGATCTTAAAATATTTAGGGGCACAATGCTAAACAAACTTAGTTAACCAATTCAGCTGAGGGTCAGTGTGTTAAAGGCCTTATAAACGCTAATGTCATTTTATTTCTGCACACTTCAGAACGCCTATTTTTTACTTCTGATTGGGCTTTAAAGCACATTACAGAGAGATGTTTCATGCTTCTTGGCGGGTTTTATCCGTTAATCCCCCATCTCCCCATTTTGCATACTATCAGTTTTTAACTACATTGTCACTCACTTCCATGCACGAGTCATCCTCTCATCTTTACAAAGAACCGCTCTATTACATATGCACTCTCAGGAAGTTTTGAATTTCCGAGAAATGAGTAATACACCCACTGATAGCCTGACAGAAATGGTCAAATTGTCGGAAATAAACGTCAAACCTTACAATGACCTCCGAGGATCTAAAAAAAATTAAACACTCACAGCATCAATCACTCACGAAATGTGAAAAAGGACTATCCAGTTAAAATTGCAGTCCCTGTAGAATACAATGAGATAATCTTCTCTTCTCTTTATCTTACGCCCTAAATCGGCATTTTTAACGGCATCTGCAATGACGAACATTTAAGGAGCGTGCTTTATCAAGATTAACAACTATTACAGATGTATTAGGAGACCCTAAAGATTTCCCGAATTACTTTTGCCCATGATAGATAAGGGTATTTTGATTATTGGAGGATCGCCTCTTATTATAGAGTCAGCCTGCTGCCGCTTTCCTACGTTTATAAACATGGCATCTCTATTTAACAAGAAAACTATTTAAGAGTCCATGTCATATACAAGTATTCGTGGTTTGCGGATACTTACAAATTTTTTGACATAGATATTGTGCCCAACATTTCAGTCTAAGCTTGAACTTTCGAAGAGAAACATGGCAACTGAAGAACATTTAAGTCATATGTACAATTAACTTCCTGCTCACTGGGAAACGTAAAGTAAACAGTTAGGTTTGAGAGCCACGAAGCAAGAAGGAGGGATTAAAGATAGATAAATACCCTGCGAGCCGACTTTTGAAAGGAATTCATAAAGTCTAAGCATTCAGCCACACCGTGTACTGCAGCTGGCCAAGTATGCAAACCAAATATAGTTTGTCGATGTTCTAAACCTTCCTTTGGCCTATTTAGTCCATCTCGTTTGTTGTTCCTTTGTTTTCGTTTTGTTGCAACAGCGAAAGGGAGGATAGCTGCTCCGTTCGTGACGAGGGGCACTAGCAAAAGGAGCCAGTATTGTCAACAAAAGTAAAGCGTCCGTGGGGGACCCGAGATTTTATCAATAAACGTTTACTTATATTATTGTTAATATTGTTAAGAGTCGGCGAGCTGCGTTAGAATAACATCGACATCCAGCTCAACGCAATTGGAGACCAGCCTCTCTGCCCCATGTGACTTGACCAAGGAAGAACTGCCATCAATCCCAAGCCCATTAAAGTTAGAAAGTGTCATCGAGAAGAGAGGATTTGAAATGTCAGTTTTGAAAAGAACATTAGAGAAATATAAAGTATGTCACCACCGGGGATCGAACCCTTGACCCACGCTGACACTTACAACACTTTTATGTGCAACTAACAATGCACTTTTTATTGACTGGTGTTCTTGATGGAATGGTTTAGACAGGATCTTCTTGAAAATGATTTCTGTACAATCAACCGATTCTATGCACGTACACTGTTGATGTTTAGATTTATGAGATCAGCCTTTACACCTTGAGAGATCAAGTCTTACGAAGCCTGCCTCTAGCCATTTGACCTTTAACTGACATGACAAATATTCCCGCTAGTTTATATCTTAACGTGATAAACTGTGGTCTTGAGAAAAGACTATTAGGTTTACCGTTGATTGTTTTTTCACTGTAAGTGTATTTGATCTTGTTTATTTTATAAATAACTGCTTTCAGCTGCAAGCCGTATTGGCGGTTACGGTGTACTTACAGTGTTATACTATGTACCGTTTCATTTACATCCTTTTTTAATACTACCAAAGAACTTGGTTAGAGCTAGATGGAACTAAGGGTCCAGGGGATGAGATGGGTAAAGTACATTTTCCAAGGGTACCACACCGTGGGATTTCATCAACCCCCTTTCTAGTGGTGCCGCCAATGAGTGTTCTTGCTCGCTGATTGTGAAATTTCTGACTCAGTTCCTATTTAACAGAATGTATTTCTACACTATTTCATTATCTGTTAAATGAGGGCAGGAGTTTGAGCATGACTATCCTGAGTGGATGAAGGCTGACAGTGTGACATCAAATTTGCATTTGAACTACTCCTTTTGGTTCCAAATAACGTAAATAGGTTGTAAAGACAACAGAATTTTCTGTATGGGAACGAATCCAAGTTATACACTCCAAATTATAACCTTGTTTGTCAGCTTCAGTTTGCGATATGTACCAGTCATTACCATAAATACTTGTATTGCTTACTGTTCCTCCAACCAGCAACAAATATTCAGAAGGTAATAAATACAGGCTTGAATGGTGTAGTAGCCCTAGCCGCTATATAAGGAAAGCGTCTGGTCTCAATTCATGGACCAAATAATGTGAGGTCCTTATGGAATTTTATATCTATTTAAGACAGCGATGGTTACGTAAACGGGAGAGTCCGAGAGGCTTGAGCCTTTCCAAAACAAATACACGTTGTTTTTTTTAGCAACTCAGTTGCTTAGGTATGAGGCCTCGATTTGGTCCAAAATCTAAGCAACGAGCTAAGCAACTCGAGGCTTCAAATACAGGAGGGGCAATTTTTAAAACGCCTGAAAAACAAATTAAGAAACTTTTTCATTAAGAATTGATTACAAACTGTTGATAAATAACAAATATCACACTGTTGATAATGTGTCAAGCAAAGAGATCAAAGATCCAGCTCTGTACTTCTATTGGCTATTACAAAATCGTTTAAGTGGATTCTTTAATATGTTGTAAAGTGGAATTGTGGATAGCTCTCTGGTATAATCATGTTGAAATAAATCAAGGAATTCTTGTTCTGTGGATTGACTGCTAAGCGCTGTCTGCGTGGTGGTGTACAAGAGCTGGTGTACAAGAAAAAGGCACCCATTACTATTGTACAAGTAATATAACTGATAATTACTGCATTGTTAATGTATTTCTAGCTTATTTTTAAAACTACTTTCTAAAGAGCCGGCATAATTGTCTACTAACAACACATTGGTAGTTTTACTGGCCCGTAGAACATCCTTGTACGGCTACAATTGCGTATTACTGACCTTGACTACACTTAATCATCGTTTCTTTTAACACCTATAAAGGACACCTCATACAAGGCGTAAAGCCATTCAGTTTATATATCTGTGACGGCAAGTAAGCCAAAACAACGGAGATTCAGGAGATACAGCTTCATCTTGAGGTTAAAACTCTTTATTCATGCACGGGTGGAATACGCCAACGAATTCTTTAAGAAAAGAAACTAGATTTAAAGAAAGGTTTATTACATAGTCGAACAATTACATTTTGGTGATAGAGACTATGAAAAAACGGGCCAATCGGGATGCAATAATTTGAGCTTTTACTCGTAAGGAAAGTAACTCAGAACACCTCCCATAGTAACATCTGTAGAAAAGACTGAGACAAGCAATATTGCCCCGATCAGACGAAGAGAGAAGAGCACGAGCAAAATTCAGACCTACCAAGCTAGAAACGTGTCTCTAAAGTCCATCAGGGATATCAAGAAGAGATGCAGGCGTACCACCAACGAAGATATGACAACAGAACTATATGCAGTGACGGATGGTATATTTATAGGAATGCAGAAGTACCTCAGGAGTAAGGTACTATTTAACATCAAGCAAGGAGCCAAACCTAGTTATGGTCATGCGCATCTTCTTTACTTCCTGTAGAGTCCAGTCCTCTCTGTTACCATGCTACGATTGCTCCGGTTTGTTGTTACTTTTTCTGTGAGCATTTTTGCTACCTAAGAAATCTGTATCTATCAATATTGGACATTATTCATTACATACTCCTTCATCATTAACACGCCAGAGAGATGTCTTCAAGCATCCAGTGGTTTATTGTGGATTACGATGATATCGTAAACGAAGAGTCCAAGTCAATATTATCGTTGTCATTTATTTTGTAAGTCTCCAGTTCAAATTTTAAAAATTTAGGCACTTTAACGTCCAGTAAATTTTGTCGTAATGCTTTTCGAAGGAAACATAAAGAAATTGGGAAGCAAACAATGACAAAAAGATCGAATTGGAATTATGTGAGCAAGAGCCGTCCCACGTTAGAGGACATTTTTGATAATCTAAGGTGTTCAGACTTGTTTAGAAAAGAGTCCAGAAAACTGCTGACCTTTTTTGACTAACTTCAGGAAAATAAATGAACTCGAAATTTGCAATTCATCGCATACCATTCATTACATTATTTCGATAATATCAGCAGACGGATACATCTAAAATTCTAGATATTTCTACCGCCTTGAAAGAATTTTCTTAGTGAACAGTTAAATGGGAATTTTATCTATATTCTTTATATCAAAGAGAAAATTTCATGTATTTCAAGGATTTCAAGTTGTACGGAATTACTCCACAACTCTGGTATTTGTTCTCGTCATACAGATTGTTTCGAGATTTTGTTTTAGAAATTTGATAGTCGTGTTCCTGCTATGATGTAGTAAGAAATCGGTTGTCTCGAAGAACATTTTTGTGACGTCACTATGTTAATATTCTCCTAGCCCCCTGTTGAAAGGCATACAATTTCTGTGTTACGTCAATAGATCGTCAATCTTCCAGGAACTTCTTGAGTGATTCTATGGGCAACATTTTGCGGGCTGACGAGCGATTTGGTATGATAATTCATGGATAACTGTCAATTAATCTTTAGTCGCGACTCATTGAAATTGAGAGTATTAAAAAAGCAAAGTTGGTTTGTGAGATGACTTATGAGAGCGTTATCAATACAAACAGTGTGCCAGGATACATTTGATCAACTGCATCATTTAGGTATGGAAACCCGCATGTTAATTTCAATTAATAAGAGAGGATACGCGAGAGAATCAAGTTTACGGACCACAAAGTAAGATCATTATCCCATGAAAATAGTACTTGTGTCTGCTCTTGTTCGTAAATAATGAACATTGTGATGTCATGTTGTGCTCCATGTTTGTAAAAGAAAGAAAGACCCGTGCTACCTGATTGTTGTGGCGTTGAGCATTGTCATTTTTATAGTTTACATCTATTGCCTTATTGTTGGCATGCTGAGCGTTCTAATTTGTGAAGAATTTCAAAGAATTTGAGCTGATCAGTTTTGGGATACCAGTGAAATACGCCAGTATACCTCTTGCTAGGACAGCCTTGGTTACGCGGTGGCAACGAGATGCCCAGCACGGTATTTTCTACGAGATGCTGAAAATATTTCAACAGAACTTATCACGTAAACACGACTCCTTTGACCAAATATACTTGTAACTTCATTCGATTTATCAAAAAAGTTGCCTGTTGCCTCCAAAAGTATAGACATTTTTTGCAGTGGCAATAAGAAAACACTGTATTAAAAACACCGTTGCCACCACGTAACCAAGGTCGTTATGGCCTAACGAGCGTTTCCGGTTTAGCCGCGTGTAGAAGGTGTAGTTGGAGGATAGGGAGCTAATGTCACGACTAAAGAATAGTATATGTTCAGGGTTTATATTAACTCAGCCGGTAGAGCACACGTGGCGGGTGCGTTGGTCCCGGGCTCAGGTGACGCTGGTAACATACTATTTCTTTAGTGTCTTTCAAAACTTGTTATTTGTACAATTTATGTTTACCGATTCTTGTGAAGTTGACTATTGTAATTGGCATAGTTATCTTGTGTCATAAGTCATTTTAACCAAGCACGAATAGTGGTTCCCCATCGGTAACAGGGCAAGGGGGCAACATTAAACATTTAATGCAAAAGTAACAATTAGCTTGCGTAACAGTTACAAATACCGAATATTTTTGCGTTACGAAATACTGTAACGAAACGAAACGTTACGACGTCGTGGTGCTACCAGTTGCACCACCAATCCTTATCATAACAATAAATGTAAGCAGATACAGATGCGAAACATCTGATCCTTTTTACGGCCGACAAAACATCGCACTACATTTTAGCAGTTACTTTCCGAAACTATAATCGAAACTGACTATCCGAAACGTACGACGTCGTTTACGACACTTCCATAAAATGACAAACATTATTGATTATTGCTACGAATAAAGGAGACGATACTTACAGAGTAGCAAGTATAAAAGGCGTAACGTGCTATGTTGGCTAACGAAATATTATATTTCGAAACAGTTTCGCTGGTATCGGCAATGTTAGATAGGAAATAGAAGAGCTGTTAGAAAGATATATCATGCCATTTTAAGACTGACTACCAAGTATACTAATAGAGTTGGGTGACTAATCATGACCTAAAAACAGTGCCTCGTGATCACAACAAATGTACAACTACAACCATAAAGTAGTGCAATGGCAAAAGCGGTGACGTAACACAACAGCTACGTATATGACGAAACGAATTTTACCAATTCGTATTGAACAATCAGAGCTGTAGCAACGACTGCGAAAGAGGGGGGAGGGCTAAACTTCGAAAAGGACATGGCCATAGGTGGTGGGTAACATAGATAATATACAACTATTTCCCTTATTTGCAAAATATGATACTGCGCAATTTTTTGAAGGTATAGCGATGATTAATAGTGAACAAGAACTACACTATTTCCTTTAATAAGAAATTTCTATTCGGGAAAAACTAAACAGGGTTCGCTTCATCAGGAGAATACTTCCTTTACTTCAATCATCGCTTAGTTTTTATTACACCAAAGGAAAAGGGGGGGGGGGGTGCTTTATAGAAGTACGCAATGCAAATATAGGACGTACCATATTGGGGGCGCTTATTTAAAATTTCCGGACTTGGGCGGCGTCTATAGAAGGGGCGCCTATTAGAAGAAGGTTGCTTAATTGTGGAAATACTATACCAAGTAAGTTAAGAAGAGGCAAAACTTTTGGTTGGTCCTTGTCCCTCGTGCCTTTTGCGGCCTTAGCAATTCCACACTTTAATCTCACAATCCGGTTCCCTACACTTTAAAAATAC
>JAAAKM020073195.1:56322614-56335797 GCA_010016025.2 Alatinidae sp. Z8VKAUB7J3
TGGGTGGTAAAGTTTTGAAAAATTTAGGTTACCAATTGCTTATGTTGTTACAAATTTATTATCTATGAGTCAAATTTTGCATCTTATTACTTGCAAATCGATTAACTACTAATTCCCCGACTGTACACCACCACATAAAACAACAAACAGAGTTTAAAAAAGAGCTTAGCGCTTCGGGTAGCTTTGGGTATATCGTCAAAGCATGGCGTTGTTCACTAGTAAAGTAGTAAAGAACGCAATGCGCTAAAGTCATAGGAAAACAGGTTCTGTTGATAATTACGCCACACTTGCCCCTCTTTCTACCTTCCCAGTCCCATCTATACTCGGCTGCCGCTTTACCTATAGTTAGTAGGGTAGAAGTAGTTGGGTAGAGTAGGAGTCAGTTAGTTAGTTGGGTAGAGTAGTAGTTAGTGGGGTAGAGGTAGTTGGATATAGTAGTAGTTAGTAGGGTAGAGTAGTAGTTAGTTAGTTAGTTGGGTAGAGTAGTAGTTAGGTAAAGTGGTAGTAGTTGGGTAGAGAAGTAGTTAGTGCGGTAGAAGTAGTTGGGTACAGTAGTAGTTAGTGAGGTAGAAGTAGTTGGGTAGAATAGCAGTTAGTGAGCTAGAAATAGGTTAGTAGTTAGGCAGCAGAGTAGTAGCTAGTGAGGTAGAAGTAGCTAGGTAGAGTAGTAGTTAGTGGGGTAGAAGTAGTTGGGTAGAGTAGTAGTTAGTTAGTTAGTTGGGTAGAGTAGTAGTTAGTAGGGTAGAAGTAGTTGGGTAGAGTAGGAGTCAGTTAGTTAGTTGGGTAGAGTAGTAGTTAGTGGGGTAGAAGTAGTTGGGTAGAGTAGTAGTTAGTGGGGTAGAAGTAGTTGGGTAGAGTAGTAGTAGTTAGTTAATTAGTTGGGTAGAGTAGTAGTTAGGTAAAGTAATAGTAGTTGTTTAGTGTAGAGGTTAGGTAATGGGGTAGAAGTAGTTAAGTAGGATAGTAGTTAGGTATTAGGGTGGAAGTACGTGGGTAGTAATACTACTAGTAGTAATGGTTTGGCAGTAGTAGTACATGTTTGTAAGTAGTGTTTTGTACAGCAGTAGTTGTTTTACGTTTGGTGTGCGGCGAGAGGAGGTCAGCAGCAAAACAGGAGACTGAATAAAGAGGGCATCCCGAGGACTTGTTTTAGCTTTTATTGTTTCTCCTTCACTCTTTGGGAGGTTTTCACTGATGCGTCTTCTGCGGACACAATTTCGTAAGAAGGATTCGTCCTTGGCGTTGCAGAATAGGTGAGACCTTTCTTTAGTAAGGATTGCTCTAATTGGGTAAGTGTGGCTGGAGAAGTTGACGAACCAATCTGATCTGTACTTGGTATCCATTCTTGACGATGGCCTTTTCTTAAGATTCTCCGACTTCTTTTGCTGTCCTTCCCTGCTGGAGATAAATCTACGATTGGATGTGCTTTCTCTAACGAAAGTGAAGAAATTAAGGAAAACTTTCAATGGTTTGTGAATTCATGTATTTTGATCTTTGTACGTTCCATATGGCGGCTCAATTGAAGAATTGCCGCACTGCTTATCAGGGAGACTGCTATGAAACACCAGCGGGCTGCACTGAGAGATTGCAATTAAAGAATTGAGTCTCCATGTTCTGTTATATTTGTCTTAAATATTCCAACACTTCTCGACTAAGTCATTACTGTAGATGCTTTGTCATGCCTTGAGTCTTAGTCTGTTACCAAGCTACATGGCGAGAGAGAATTCTCCCATCTTCAAGCTGACGCAAAATAGAGAGCAGTGCCGTAGCCAGACGATCTCTGTAGGGCATGCTTATTACCTATGAGCATATTTCAGGGTATGCTTATTACCTATGAGCATATTTCAGGGTATGCTTATTACCTATATACGTATTTTGACAAATTTTGACTTTGTGCCATAACTTGTAGAAGCATCCATGCAATCCAGATCGTATGATAACAGATATTCACATTTTTCAGACAACGTTTTGCTATTATTTAGCAATAAAGAGAAACAGTTTAATATCATTCTGATTTACCATCTCTCAGGTAATATTTTTTAAGTAGTATACAATTATCAGGGTTCGTAGGTTACTGACAAGGCTTCAAATTCAAAGGGTCATTAGTAAAAGAACTCTTCTAAAGCAACCAATCACAACTCATCTTATCACTGCCATTGTGTGCAAAGGGGTATCAACCCCCATATCAAAAAATCAACCCCCACCTACAATTGCAACCCCCACATCAAAATGTGATAGTAACACACCTACCTTTTGCCTCAACCCCCACATCAAAACAAGGGTTGATCCCAACCCCCACATCAACTTCTTCATCATATGTTATTACAAAATAATAATAATAATCTGGTCGGAACTTTTTTATGTTAAAATACATTGTATTTTTTGTTTTGTGTTCTATGACAACCTGTTGATGTTCAAATGTACACGATGTTGAAATAGTTAATTAATTTGAAAATGTAGACAAGTAGGTATCAAAAGCTCTGGCATTGTTGTTCACCGTACATCGGAGGAGGGAGCACATTAAACAACTCTGCATGGATTCAAGTTAGCCAAAGAAGGTATCTTAATAGTTCAAGTTCGATAAACTGTTGAGTAATGAATTTATTTCATTTATTGTTTGTCGATGCTGTGTAGTTATTTCACTCTTAATACTTCATGCTTCTCACCTAAAAATCACATTACTTACTGAATTACTCGCCATCGATTACGTTAGGCTCAGGTTTTGTAATGCATATCAGGCATGAGACAGTTCCAAATCTAAAAAGTGTGCTCAATTGCACCTTTCCAAACAATTGCTTCCGAGAAGAAGAAAGTGAAGTGAGAAGAAGAAAGTGAAGTGAGAAGAAAATTGTTCCTGAACCCTCTCCTAAAGTGGTGATATACAACATTGCTAGCTAGAAAATTTCTACATCAACAAAATCCACCCCCCTCAACAAAAAAGTTACCCTCACCTATATTGGCACCCCCACACAAGTTCTGAAATTTTCCCAACCCCACCTATGGTGGATTTGAACACAATTGTCATGTTATCTAGATTGGTTGATGAACAGAATTTCAACAGAAGTAGTTTTTAACTTTTTAAGAAAATTTTAATGTATGGTTGATGATTTTAAGCTTTTCTGGGGGTTGTGCAAGTGCTTTCAATATCTTTTTCTTTCCGTTTGTTTTCCTTCCATTTATATGTCAGTTAAAATTTGATTATGCAAAATATAATTTGATAATATTTTACTTTTATTCTCAAATTCATTATTGTATGCAATACTGACATATGAAAGGACACATGAAATTGTTTAAGGTTGTGGCTCACAAACAGGAATATGGCGAACTTTTGTAGCGTGTGCAGCGTTCACCTAGGATTCTCAGAATACACGTCCTTGCATGAAGCTGCACCCAACTACGTTGCACAATGTTTAGGCATTGACGCAATTACATGACGTCCTCATTACTGTAATCGACATACTTGACAGTAAATAAAAGTGCACTTAAGTACATGAAGGTATTCTCATCCACTCTGTTACCGTTCTATTCTAGTTGAAAGTGCAACCACTGCGATAGCAAGCTGGAACTCGATAAATCCGAAGAGTGGACTCGAAGTAACCTATCATCTATTTCAAGGTATGACAATCAATAAAATGGAGTGGTTTTGATTTAGTGTCTGTGGCCGGTGGGAGTGACTTTGCATCAAAGACATCCAGTCATAAAATTTCGAATGAAAGGTGAATAGTCCACCGACAAGTTATGCTAAGTAAAAAAACGCCAAATGTGGAAACTTTATTGACAACGTTTCATCTAACAGTTGCTTCAGGTCACTACTGAAAATTGGCTAAACTGAACTCAGAGACAGATAGTATGCGTACTGTAGACTCGAGTTTAGGTTTTATATCTGTACTGTAGGTCTCTGAGTTCAGTTTAACCAATTTTTAATAGTGATTTGAAGAAGTCTGTTAGACGAAACGTTGTCAATAAAGTTTCCACATTTGGCGTTTTACTTAGCGTAACATTTCCTTGACATAATCTATCGAGCTAAGCAATCAGTAACATGTAGAAGTATATTTGACTGTTTCCCTTATTTGTATCGAGTTTTCGGATTAGTTTTAACTCAGCTTCGTAATACTTGTATAAAGACGCTTCTTTTCAGAGAGAGAGGGGGAAAGAGGGTGGGGGGCTTATTTCGGAATGATAAGAAATAGTAGAATTTGGCCCCCGACAAAAGTTCTTTTTTAAAGACCGAAATTTACACGTATGCTGCTATAGTATTGCCAGCATAAGATAATCGTATTTATATGCATTTTGACAAGGGATTCTCTCGAATTAGCATCTCATGGAATAAGCGCCCAAGACAGAAAGCCGCTAATCAAAGTATGAACGTTTCATTACCTTACTATTCAGTGCCGTAGATAAGCCTCGCTTCAAAGTTGGACTCAGTTCTATATTAATTTACTGCCGTAGCTGTCCAGATGGTCGAGCCGTGTTTTAAATTAAGCCGTACACACGCAACTGCTAACGGTTTACAGCAGTTAGTGTAACCTATATCAGCGGTGGGCAATTTACGTCCCGCTGACCAGATCCGGCCCGTTGGTCTTTTTAATCCGGCCCGCCGAAGATTGGTACAGGGTTGAAGTTTGACGTGAATGATTGCATTCATACCATCAGACTTCGATGCACTGGCTAAAATGGATGATAAACAACATTGTTCTCATTTAAAAGTATGTTAATGATTTATTGCTTCTTTTTGTTAATGTTTGATGTGCACTGTTAACAATTGCAGTTTTTTATATGCATCGTATCTGATGCAGAAACGGCCCGTCTGTCGAATTTTAAGAGTCGTTGTGGCCCCGAGCAAAAATATTTTCGCACTCCCGGCCTATATGATCTGTTTGTAAATTTCTCTTGTGCTTCTTAAAGAATCAGTGCATATTAATTCTTTTTTTGGCTAAATGGCTTTCTCTTAGTTTTGATCAGACGATTTTGAGAAATAAAGGGTGGGGAGGAGGTCTAGTTGCCCTCCATTTTGTCGGTTACTTAAAAAGGCATAAAACTTTTAATTTTTAACGAACGTTTTGATAAGTATAAAATATACATAATTTACAAGTTAACTTACGTAACGAACTTCTATATTCGTATATTCTTATTACATATATGAGGGGGTTTTTCAACCTCGCTCTACACTAAAGCTTAAGTTTTGTTCCAATTCCTTAAGAATGACCCCTGAATCCCAAAGGCCATGGAAATAAATATTTGAAATTACTAAAAATACTTTAGCGTAAAGAGCGAGGCATTAAGAAGAGGTCACCCCTACATGCGTAATAATTTCTGTCCATTTTAAGTTTTAATGTTGCTCCTTACTTTTAGTTGAAAAAACTTGTCTTATTTAAATTTAATTTTTGATCTAAGTCAAATAATGCCAGGATTCCTGACTCCATCTCTACAGAAAAATCCCCCTCGCGACAGAAATATCCTCTGGGCAATTCAATCCTGGTGAAAATTTGCCCTGGAACAATTACACTTAGCATCTCCACGCCCAAAATTGAATTGGTAAAGAGAAAACAAGACACATAATGAAATTTCTTATAGGAATTTTGGAAAATTCACCCGGTGTAAAACTCCTCCTGAAAAGTTCACCCCCTGAAAACTTCCCTCTCCATGAAAAAGTATTCCCGTGCAAAATTTTCCCAGCTGAAAATTCGTCCTCCCCTCTATACCCAAAAAATGTTACTTTACAATACTGCTTACTTTAAGCAATGTTGCTTACTTTCCAATAGCAAATAAAATAATGGGGAAATTTCATAACTTAAAAACCTTTCCCGAGGGGATGTAGGGGGTCATTTATGTCTAAAGACATAGCTATTGGGCCTTTCAATTATGCTGAAGAAAAAATATATCTTAAAATTTTGATCTGACGATTTTGGGGACAAATGGCGTGGGAGAGGGCCCAGTTGCCCTCCAATTTTTCGGTCACTTAAAAAGGTCCCTAGTACTTTTAGTTTCCGTTATAATGGTCCTTCCCTCGAAGTTTTAGGTCCACTGGGTCGATACGATCACCCTGGAAAAGAAAAAAAAATAAATAAACACGCATCTATGATCTTCCTTCTGGCAAAAATTTCAAAATTCCACATTTTTGTAGATATTAGCTGAAAACCTCAAACTTGGGGTTCTTTGATACATTGAATCCTACGTTGCAATTTTGAATAAAATTCAATAGCTTGAAGGGGGTCTTTCCCCCTTTTTTTGAGAATCAGACAACTTTTCTCAGGTTCGTAACTTTTGATGGGTAAGACTAAACTTAATGAAACTTACATATTTGGAAGCAGCATAATAAGCAAATTCTTTAGATACAACAATTGCCATGAAAATTCTGTTTTTTAAACTTTCAATCGCCCTTGAGCCGGGTCGCTCCTTATAGCTCGTTACCACAAACTGTTTCATTACCCATTATTCTATGTCATCTACACCCTGGCCGTTCTAATGTATTTTCATCTCGGGAACATACACCCATGCGTGTATCTTTAAACGTCAACTTTTCCCATGCTGTCAAGCCTTATGATGACAGTATACCTTTTTGGTAATTTTTAGATTAGCTCTTAAATCTCCCTTTAATTCAAGCCTCTCTTTTTATTGAAAATGGAAGAACCTTTTTGTAAACTTATCAACATATGTTGATGTTTTCTGTTAAGACAAGGTGCCCACTAAATTCTTTGACGTCTGCATTCTTTTCATTCCCCTAAGAACCTCACATGGCTTAAAAGAATACCATTATTCAAAATTCTAATGTCAATAGATATTCATCCTTAAAGAGGCAAATATTGCTGCTCAGCTACGGAAAATCATTTTTTACGCGAAGCCTCACCCTTATGTATTGACACCAGCATAAACATGTTATTCAGTCATCGTTGTCTACTATAACGTTTGTTTATGATGAAAAAATACGATTGCTTTTATTTGGCTCTTGTGGTTTTCAATAGTGATGTTTATTTAAGATGTCAAACTGTCTTCGTATTAGTTATGAGCATTTTATACAAACCAATCCCAAGATGCAGAAAATGTAAAAATCCCAAACAAATCTAATCCGATTTCTAATAATCTAGTCCTGTAGTTAAAGGGCAGAGAGGCAATGCCTCCTGTTAAAAACACCCATCAATCCCCTATAAAAATTGTTTTTTCTAAAAATGACATGAACGGGTAAAATATTAAAGTTTACTCCGTCGTTAATGCTGTCCATGACCCCTAATTTTATCGGCATTGTCGGAGGCAAATCCACTATGTTCCAATCTGATTGCTTAGTTAGAACACGAAAAACATGAAATATTGGAACAGTTGTTTTAACGAGTAAATGTATATACACAAAGATGCGGAAAATAGATTGCGCATAATTAACGCATAATTAGCGCATATTTAGAAAACGAAAAGAAGAGGATGGATCCCCTACGATTTTAGTAATATGAACTATATAGTATTACCAATAAGATATTTTGAATATTTAGATATTTACTTGTTTACTTTCCGGACATTCAAAGCTTCACCTTCAGCGCAACGTCAATTGCATAAAAATGCGCTAACATGGCAGATTTAAAACGGATTCGCATACTACTACTTTATACTTAATCCCCCCTCCCCCTCCCCCGTTTGCCTAGGAATAGTTGTACTATTATCTGTTATTCAAAGGTTTTAATACAAAGAATGACCCAAATATTTTTATAACGTGCTATGCAGCAATATATTGTAATTGTTCCGATAAATTTTGATTATTAATACAACTCTTCTTCAACCCTACCACCACAGAATGTATTTACCCAAGCACGTAGATATGCTTTTACAAGTTAATCGTCGGACAACTTTCACACAAAATTGATAGGTCTTTAAAAATGGCACGTTGATTAAGAAATTCATACTGTTAGAAATTCAAGGGTAGCAATTTATGAAACTAAACCAAGTTTCAGGAAAATTGATACTAGAGGGGGACAACCAAGAAGAACAGGCGTTTCTAGTCTTAAAACGTGCAGACGATATACGAATCTGTTATAACCATTTTGCCGCGTTAAATGGACCCTGAGAAGGTGGAGTAGAAAAGACACACGCTTAATGCGACTTTCAAAGAAAATAAACAAATAATTATTGTATTAGAGCTCAAACCATTGCTTCAATCAGTCTCAAAATAATCTTTATAGCATAATTCGCTAAAAGACACTCTTGAGAACATCTGGTAGGCTAAATTTGCATATACTATAACTGGGCTTATGTACAAATGATGAGATTTAACATTATCGATTACAAATGATTCTGTACCACACATATATGGGACTCGTTCTTCTTTAAGATCGAAGTTTACCACCTAGACTTAAGTCGCCTTTCAGTTAACGGAAAGAACAAATACATTGTAAATATAGACGACCGTTAATACAAAAAAATATTGCCTATGTAAGTACACTTTAATAATTAAAAATATCAAGGCAAAGTCATAAGACAAAAGGACCTTCAATCTTAATGTCAAAAGGAGGAAACAGCAATTCATGAACTTATCGTTAACGTCGAGAAAGCTGTGGAACGTTGAAAGGTTTCTTATCTCAGACTATAGTGATACAAGTGAGGCATTGTGCTATGTCTTCATAGACAGTTTCATAGAAAGCCTTCTGATCAATCAAAAGATTTAAATGAAAGTAAATGTCTTACTCGTAAGCTTTAAGTTTGTATTTACCTTAAAGTGAAAAAATGATTTTTCAACAAAATTTACGCAATCGGCAGAACTGAGGAAAAAATTGTTTACAAAATCCTTACAAAGTGACTTTAAAACAACAATGCCAATGACGTTTTCTGGGCAATTTGAATAAATCACTGCCGGGAACTCGGCTATATTTTCCTTTACCTACCAAATAATAAGTCCAGACTTAAACCAACATGAAAAACAGCGATCCTAATCTCTAGTTGTTGTTAGATCTTTTCTTCCACAGGTATGCTGTACGTGCTGCAAGGTACCTTATGTTTACGGTATGATTTATCTGGTAAATCCATCCTCTTAATTATTGATTACATGAAACTACACTTAGAATCAGTTCCTTGCATCTACAATAAGACATAGTTGGACGTATTCATACCATGATTATTATACAGCATTACACATAACACGACCCAGATTCCTTTGCTACGTGAAGTAGCGGTAAGAAAAGACAAAGGTGGATTCAATTCGTAATTTTTGGCAATGCCACTGCTGCAGATTCTTCATAGCATCTGTTACACTGAGTAATGTATCAGAGTCATGTACATATGCCTAAGCCTTCTAAATAGGGTTGCTACCATAGCACCCTTGTGTTTGCACTTCTCATTAGCACAGGCAGCTAGGAGTATTTAAGGTCCCTCGCAAAGGACAGGGAATCAGACTACTGGGTTGTTTAACTCTTTCCATATTTTATTTTGCATATCTGAGCAGAATTGTCATCGAGATACCATGAGATTTATCAGAGTGGAGTACGCTCCTAAAGTTCAAAACAACAATTGTGGTTTCTAGCTCCTATTTTGGATTCCAATTAACATTCCAATTGATATGTTGCTTAACTTGCGTCGAAATATGTGCTAAATAATGAAAATATGCTATACTTATCATACCTTTAGATGTGCATTTCTTCTTTATTCCTCATATACAAATAACTTTTAAATGCACTTCTAAATACAACCAGGGTGAAGAATTTACCATAACATAGAAAAAGAAATGAACCTTATGCAATAAAACATAATGGATAGCCATTAAAATAAGATTTGATACAATAGGAGTCGAAAGAGGACGTTGTTGGTGTAACCAGTACTGCATACTGAAAATAAAAGATGAAGCGAAATCTAAAAATAGCACATTAAAAGTTAATGAGAACATTAAGCTTTTCTACAAAAGTTCAATAAATCTGAAAACTTGATCAAACTGGATTACTTTGTCTTAAAATGTTTATTTTTCACGTTTTCCTCGCGAGTGCCTGAAAAATGGTTGCCTGAATAGGTAAGGTACCTAAGCCTCAGTCGCAATGCATTTGATAACATTTATTACGAGAGAAGCTCGACCTATTTAGTACAAACATTACTGTAAGAGACAATTTTTAGATAGTGCTCAGGAGCTTTAAAAGATCAAAACCCCTGCTTTATTTTATTATATTTACTCGATTTTCTAGACCATCCATAGGCACTCTCCCTTCCATGAAAAAGTATATATTCAAGAAAGTGTACATAATACGAATTGTTCTTAAATATTTTGACATATCACAATACACCTTCCTCATCTTCTATCCTTTCTTAGCAGTTAGCTTTATATCACTTGGACAGGCTGCATAATGTTTTATCACTCGTTTGATTTCTCGTTGACCACTAAATTCTTTGGCTTTCTTCGCCTAAGTTCTTTGTGACATTGCGCACTAAGTCCCAGACGATCCTCGTGTGTTAACTTTTTATGGCTGTTTCCAGGTTGATCTTAATAACTGTCATTAAGATCGCCCTGGCTGTTCCAAACAAAAATGACATAATATGTTGTTAACTTCAATATAAAACGACTCAGATTGACATATTTTGCCGTGACAACGTTTGTACTGCGCTAAAATAGTGACATATTTTTAAGAACATTTCTTGCAATAGATGTTCGTATTGATTGCATTTATATTAAGTGTCATTATTATTATTATGATTGTTATTTTGGTCAATTTTGCATTATTAAGTAGTTGGTAAGTACTGGTTCTGACAATAAGATAGTCAAAGTAAGTGATCATGTCATATAATTTCATAATTTCTAGATAATGTATCAAATTCTTCAATAAATAAATATTACGATAGACCACCTGCTTCTTTAATGAGGAGTTTCAATACATCAGTATGTCCTCTTCTTGCACAGGCGTGTAGCGGAGTCCTCGCGTACATATTGGAAAAATCAACATCCGCTCCCATCTCCACCAGACGTTTTACTTCTTCCAAATCACCGCCACTAAAATAACCCGAAAACTATTAATATTCTGATGAAGATAATGAAAAAATACCAGTAAGTGACGCCGACCCTGGCCTTCGGGCGCGGCGACGTCATCGGCTCGCGGATCACCATCGAGGGCCACGGCCCGGTGGACGGGGACCGGGTGCTCTACAGTTCTCCGACGTCCTTCGGCGGGCTCGCCAACGACACGATCTACAGGGTCGATCGCATCGACGGGCGCACCATCGAGCTCTATGACGCCAACAACAACCGCGTGACCCTGGGCGGCGCCGCGGGCGACGACCACAGCCTGCGCTGGATCGATCCGGGCCGCGAGGATGCCGGCGTGGAGGTCACGACCGGCAACTTGGATGGCGCCAAGACCACCTTCGAGGTCGCGACCGATGTGCACGGCGGTGCGGGGCATGGGTTTGCCGCGGGACAAGATGTCCAGTACCTGACGGACGAAACGCCGCTCGGCGGGCTGACCAACGGCGATATCTACTACGTCGTCTGGATCAGCAACACCAAGTTCGGGTTGGCCAAGAGCAAGGATGCCGCGCTCGACGGCCAGGCCCTGGTCCTGGGCACGAGTAGCGTGAGCGCGCAGGCCACGCACAGCTTCCTCGCGCCGGTCCGCCCCTCCGTGCCAACGGTCAACAACGCGAACTTCCAGGATCCCGAGCCCTACGCCGACAGCAACAACAAGGTCCGCAAGGTGGGGTCCAAGGGCGTGGTGGTCACGGCGGTCAGCCTCAACGACATAGCCGGCGCCGGGGTCGGCGCGACCATCGCCAAGGGGGCGGCGGTCGCGGTCGCGGGCTCCCTGCTGGTCCACGACATCGGCACCTCCGCCTTTATCGCCGAGGGCGCCCAAGTCAACGCGGACAACAGCGGCGCACACCAGGATCAGGATGTGCGGGTCTCCGCGGCGCGGGACTACCGGGGCCTGGGGATCGGTGCTGGTATCGCCGGTGGCGGACAGTTCGCGGCGGTGCCGGCGCTCACCGTGCCGGTGTTGAAAGGCGATACCAGGGCCTACATCCATGGTGGCGACGGCAACAGCATCGATACCGTCGTGCGGGCCGCCCGTGACGTCATCGTCACCGCCCAGGCCGACTCCCTGGTCATCGGCGTGGGTGCTGGCATCGCGGGCTCCGGCGGCATCGCGATCGCGGGCTCGGCCGCGGCGATCGTCATCGACACCGCGACGGTCGCGGAGATCGACGGGAAAGTCCGGGTCGAGGCCGGCGGCAATGTGCTGGTCGAAGCTCTGGACACGACGGAGACTTACGCGATCGGCGGCGCCGTGGGCATCGGGCTCGGCCAGGGCGCCGGCGCGGGCGCGGTCGGGGCCACGGTGATCGACAAGCAGACCGTTGCCAGGATCAGCGGCGGCGCGGAGGTCAACGCCCTGGCCAAGGGCTCGCGCCTGATCACCGGTGCCCCGACGGGCGAGGAAAGCGGCGGCACGTTCTCCCGCACGACCCTGCGCGGCGTCGCGGTGCTGGCCGAATCGAAGGAAGACGTGACCGCCGTGGCGGCCAGCGGCGCCGGCGGGGCCCTTGCGGGGATCGCGGGCGCGGTGATCGGCCAGTGCATCTGCAACTCGGCGGCATCCTCAATGGTAACGACTCGTTCACCATGATCGATCATTTGGGATAACGCGTTAAGCAATGTCGTTTTTCCCGAACCGGTTCCGCCGGATACCAAAATATTGAGGCGCGATCGCGCGGCGATTTTTAGAACGGTCGCCATTGCGGGCGAAATATTCCCGCCCGTCGCCATGTCATCCAAGGTAATTGCACGCCGCGAGAATTTACGGATCGACATGCTGGGGCCATCGATGGCCAATGGCGGCCCAACCACATTGATACGGCTTCCGTCGGGCAAACGCGCGTCACATATCGGATTGGACTCATCGACGCGGCGTCCGACGCGCGACACGATCCGGGTCGCGATGTTCAATACATGGGCATCATCCTGAAACGTTATATCGGTCAGTTCCAGTTTGCCGCTGCGTTCGACATAAACCTGTTTCGGCCCGTTAACCATGATGTCGGCCACGGCCGCATCGGCGAGCAAACTCTCCAACGGGCCGAATCCGATCATATCGTCGACAAGCGCCGTCAGCACGGCGCTGAATTCCCCGGAATTCAGCTGTAACCCCATCTCATCTCGAATTTCGGCGACGACTTCGGACAGCTCGTGAACCAGCATTTGGTGATCGAGATGGGATGCCGCGGTGACGTC
>JAAAKM020073195.1:56335807-56349348 GCA_010016025.2 Alatinidae sp. Z8VKAUB7J3
GATCCTCTCCATCACAAACGGTTTTATTTTTGCTTTTGCCTCAGTTACCGACGAACTCGAGCCAGCCCGTTTGCCGGTTTTAGGAAGTGGAGGCGCGCCAATACCAATGTCTGCCGGTGGCGCACCGATAGACGGTGTTCCGATACTTGGCATTGCCGGCTGCTGCACTTCCAGCTGGGGTATCGGCGGGGAAAGCGGGCCCCGCACCGGCCCAGCGTCGATCGCCGGCGGCACCTCCACAGCAGGCGTGGGGGCAGCAGGTTCGACTGCAAACATCTCTTGGTCGGCAGCGTTTTTGCCCTCATACAGCACATGATTTATGAGGAGCGTGACCAGGTTTCGCTGGTCGAGCAGATCGAGATCCAGGGACTCCGCGTCAAGAAAGGTGATCAGCTGATCCGTAATTATCCGCGCTACTTCACCTCGAGGTAGCCTGATTGCCTTTGCTGGCTCCACCCACCGATCGACGAGACCCTTTAACTGGTCGAAAAGCTGCTCGACCATGTTCGGGTCGCGTGAAATCCGGCTGTTCGAAACTGGAGAACGACGAGTTGAGGCCTCAGTTGAGCCTGCGGATACGCCATTATCGTCGGCAGACACCGGCGTGCCGGCTTCCGCCGATACACGCTGGGACGAAGGCCGAATTAGTCGGAGTCGCGGCGGGCTGCCGGGTTCCGAACGTTCGCCATTCGGTGGCGGATTCTCGGTTCCGTCAGAGGAATTTCCGTGCATTTGCCATTAACCGGCGCGGGACAAGCGCGGGATTTTGGCAGCCTCAATAACCTTGCGTGGCAGCCACCCCTTGGCCTGGCCGGCCTCTCCTGTTTCAAGGCCACCCAAGACTCCCGCCAGCGCAGCAATGGTTGCAGAAAACGAATTGGAGTTGGGTCTCTCGCCACATGATGGCGTCGTGGTTGGTTGAGGAGGAATGGTCACAGTTCAGACAGTTGACCTTTTCCAGTGGGACACTTGACATGGTGATGCTGCCTTTTCACGGATCATGGCGTTGGAAACCGGAACGGGCGATTCTCTCTTATCAGATCCCCGTGGGTCAACCCAGGGAAATGTCCTAGTTGTTTGCTTGACCATACACGGCTTCCGCCTTGATAATATGAGCGCTTCAGTGGGGCCTGAATCGGAACCTCGTTGAAGTGTGGAGAAAGCATGCTGCCCAATTTCATCATCGGTGGAGAACGGAGATCGGGAACGACTTCGCTCTATTATTGGATCAAAGAACATCCTCAAGTTTTTCTCTATCCGAAAAGCGACATGGATTTCTTTATCGAGGAAGAAGTCACGGAACGCCGTGAATGGTCCATGCACGAACCGGAACCGGATGGAGACCGCTGGCGCGCAACCCATCCGATTGATCAATACGAAGCCTTTTTTGAAGATGCAGAGGGTTTTTCGGCGGTTGGTCAAAAGGATGCGGACCTTTTGTTTTGGAAACCGGCCCATGCCCGTTTAGCCGAATACTTGCCCGATTGCCGCTATATCTTTTGTTTGCGGGACCCCATCGAGCGGGCCTGGTCTCATTATTGGAATGAAGTAGGGAAGAAACGAGAAACGCTCTCTTTTGAAGATGCTCTGGCAGCAGAACCCGACCGGATTCAGGGATCCGGCTATGCCCGCAATCATCTTTCCTATTTTTCCCGAGGCTGCTATGTGGACAGTTTGGCTGCCTTTTTCGAAAAAGTGAATCCTGAGCAGGTGTGTGTGGTCACGATTGAAGAAGCCAAAAAAGACCCCATGAAAGTTTTGTCTCAAATTTATGCGTTCTTGGGCATCGATCCTCAACTGGGCAAGCAGGTTTCCGGCAAGGCCTACAACCAGAACAACACCATGATCCTCCGACCCTGGGCCGAACGAGGTGCTTTGAAACCCGTTCGCAAAGCTTATGAACGGCTTTGCGAAGCATTTGTCGTGCGGGCCTTTAAACATTCCGAGCGACGTCAAAACGCCAGGAAGAACTTGCAACGGCTGTTTCGCAAACCCGCACAAGGGAAGGTCATGTCTTCCAAAACCCGCAAGCGATTGACCCGGGAATATGCCCCGAAAACCCAAGCCTTGTCCGAATTACTTGGACGCAGCTTTCCCGAATGGAGTTGAGCCATAGCCCTTACTCGCCGACTTAAGTCCTTTTTAAATCAGTTGATCGCCGCACGCTCGCGCAAGGGGCCTTACCGATACTTGGTTCGCCGCTGGGATCGCATCGCCGATTTGGATCTCGCCCGGCAACTGCTCCAGTCCGAATTCTTTCAAGGCGAATTGGATCCCCAACCTTTACCTTTGTCATCGATCAAATCCATCTTGGTTCTGGCGCCTCACCAGGACGATGAAGCGATTGGTGCCGGCGGAACCCTGGCTTTGGCTGCCGAATACCTGGCCCCTGGCGTGCTTCAGTTCGAAGCGCGTGCCTTGCAAGCAAGCCTCAGCTTCAACGTGCTTGGTGACACTTTGGAAGAAGTGACCGAGACCATTGCCATCACCTTGGACAATCAGCAAGTGCCTGTCGTCGACCCGTTCGTACACGTCGTTGAAATTCAAGACAATGATGTGAATCAGGCGCCTGACACACAAATCCTTCGACCCCTCAATGGGCAGGAAGTCATCGTGGGCGATGTGTTTACCCTTGAGGCCAGCGGTACCGATCCCCAAGGCGACCCGCTCACCTTCTTTTGGGAAATCTGTACGTCGACCGGTAGTTGTAATCAATTGCAAGGTCAATTGATCGAAAACCTGACCTTGCCGGTTGAGGCCGTGTACAACATCACGTGCTATGCGCGTGATGATCAAGGAAACGAAGACCCCACACCGGCCCAAGTCAGTATTCAGACCAGCACCAACCTGTCCCCAACGGTTGAAATTGTTCAGCCCTCAGGCGGGGCGGTGAACTTGGTTGTCGGTCAAAGCTTTACCTTCGTCGCCGAAATTGAGGATCCCGATGGGGATCCCGTTACTGCCGATTGGTTTGATGTTACCACGCCTGAAGAAACGGTACCGGGTACCAGCTATACCCGGCAATTCACCGAAGCGGGCTTGTTCACATTGGCCTGCCGTGTTCGCGACGATCGCGGCGGCATAGCGGTCGACTGGGTGGACGTGACCGTATCGGTCGAACCCGGAGCACCCGAGGAAGTTTCCGTTGTTTCGCCGAGTGATCGGTCTGCTTTTGAAGTGAATCAGCCCATCGATTTCCTAGGCACGGTGGTCACCAAATACAAAACGGAAGATCTGGACTTTTTCTGGGACCTTGGCGATGGTCGCCAATTGGTAGGTCAGAATGCCGCTGATGTGGAATATTCTCGACCGGGCCGCTTCCTAGTCCGCTTTTTTGCCTCCAATCCCCAGACGGGTAATTTCATTCGCGATTCGGTCACCATCTTCATTCAGGATCCGTCCATGCCGCCAGGCGTGAACTTCAATTTCCCCACCAACTTGGTGATCCAACCCTCGACCACGGCCAAGCGGGCCGAAGCGGGCGAAGTCTTTTTCAGTGCATTTACGCCCAACACCAGTGGCTATGAGAGCCTGAACTATTTCTGGGATTTTGGGGATGGTCGCACGCGGCGTGGGCCTACGCCTGGCCGCATCTCATTCCCCACTGAGGGCACCTTCACGGTATCGCTTTATGCGGTTACACCCTCGGGTACCCAAAGCGCGACTTTGAACAGAACCATCACCGTGCGTCGGACCACCGATGCCGAATTCGAGCCCAACAATAGTTTTGAGCAAGCTGCACCGCTGACACCGGGCAACTACGAGAATTTGGCGGTAGAAGACGACATGGACTTCTCCCGTGTGACGGTAACCCAACCGGGGCAACGGATGATCGTCGAGCTCAATCCTGGTCAACCCGCGCAGGTCGAAATCTTCGATGCCATGGGCAACAAGGTGAGTAGCACTAGACTGCAAAGGTAACAGCAACCTAGCATTTTACCGTAGCCGAAAACTATATTCAGGAAACTCTATTCTCCTTGTCAAACAACAACAACAACAACAAAAAACTTTTTTGCTTGAGCATCACTGATGTTTCTTCTTTTTCCTGTTTGTTCCTCCAATACTAGCAGGACAATTATAATTACATAGAAAGCTTTCCAAGGACCCATTTTAAAGTAAATCGCTCCATTTACGTGGCAAAGAATAACTTTAAAACCAAAATCAATTTTTTAACCAAAACTGCATCTTCGCTTACTATATGATGAGGTATGACCTCATAATCGTATGTCACATCCATGAATGATGTTACAGTAAAACTATATGATTATGTCAGTTACAACTAAGATTCGTTCTTTACTATATTGGGATAGTAAAAGATGAACTATGGGGAATCAGGCTTCGAAATCTAGCACCATACCCCAGGGAAGCAATATTTCAAAAAATAATTGTGTTATATCATCTTGTCGAAAGATAAGTGCATGTTGAATCACTAATTGTATTATGATTCATTTCGACACTTCGGTTATTATGGCTATAGCTCGTTCTTTAATATAATATCTCTGGATTTGATACCCTGCTTTTCCATAGCCGATGCTGTATTCCTTAGGAGCATTTGAGAATGCCCAATATGAAAGTTTGAAACAAACAAATCTTCTCTTAAAATCATTTTCTCTCATATGTTAAATCTCCTTTCTGTTAAATGTCCTTGTCTCATTCCAGTGTTTTTTGTTGTTGCATACGTCTTATAAAAACGTCTCATTTTTGTTGTGTGGCACATTACAAGCAAAGCTTCTTGGGGTTAGTAACCGCTTTACATTTCTAATAGTTTTTTTTTAGTATTAATAAATTGATTGACTGACTCTCCTTGAACTATAGTCTGCACAGCAAGACGTCATTTTATAGTAACAGTACTAAGATCATAATATCGGTTTTACTTTTTATGTCATTTGTGGTAATAACCTAGGGTTACGACGTCATTCATAGCCTTGTATACGAAAATGCGGTTCATTCTAAAGAGAAACTGATTTTATTTTAGACATTTTTTTTATTTAATCACAAAAGCAGGTAGATGTAGCAATTTCCTTAAAAATGAGCCATTAAATAGCTCTTTTTGACATTTCAGTGCCCAGTTAGCTCCAGAGAAGAAAAAAGGAGAAAAAATGCTTTCAATTCCCAATTTTGTGGTTGCGGCCAATTTCCTTGTTTTTCAAGCCAAGGGAATATAAGTTCCCTTTATAGAGTGCCTTGCCAAGGCGGTTCCAGTAGTGTAGTTTGTTTTTCGATCTGCCACCATTTTTATGGTTTTATTACGATTTTAGAATGGTATTTTTATACCATTTTTATGGTTTTAGGGCTTTTTTTGTTACAATGACGTGTCCATATTTTACTATGAGACTAGACCATACAGAACAGCTAAAGCAAAGGGCATTAAAAAATTGTAGGAAGTATTGAAAATCAAAAATGAGGAAGAAATTTAAAGAATTTTTGGTCGAGATTGGTGGCGAGACACCCGATGCTCAGAACGCGGTTTTACACGGATCCTGAAGGTAAACCCTTGCAATGGGTGGCCAGTCCGAAGGAACAGACTCTCAATATTGTTGATTTAATGGGGCTCGATCAATCACAACGGGCAACACATTACGCAAAGGCATTGGAAGAAGACCGACGACAAGGGTTTGATCTGTTTGGCGAAGTGCCAATGCGTTTGACCCTTTTCCGGTTTTCCTTACATCGTCATCGAATGCTTTGGTCGCACCATCATATTCTTCTCGACGGTTGGTGCATGGGCATTGTTCAGCAGGAGTTTCAAAACCAGTACCTTGCCTGTGAACAGGGTTTGATAATTGACAGCGGCAAGGCCGCGGGTTTCGGTCAATCTGTCAATTGGCTGATGCGTCGTGATCGAGAAGCGGACCGAGTATTTTGGGCAACTTATCTCGACAATTGCGAAGTTGGCCGAGGCCCGATGGATCGCAATGCCCTTGAACCCAATGCGCGAACCTCCAGAGAAAAAGCAACTTTTGTATTAGATCTGGACCATGCCTTTTGTGAATCGCTCCGCCAAACCGCTGCCCGATTTGGCGTGACGCTGGGAAGCTTGATCCAAGGCATGTGGGCGATGTATTTATCCCGGGCCAATGGAGATAAAGAGCAAGTATTTGGCGTTACGGTTTCGGGTAGGCCCGAAGATTTGCAAGGGGCCGATGAGATGCTTGGCCTTTTCATCAACACGGTGCCGGTCAGAGTACGAATCGATCTTCGACAGCGAGTCCAAGAATTCTTCATTAGTCTTCAGGAACGAGGCTTGGCAAGTTCGGCGCATCATCACCTCGCCTTACCGGAAATTGCTGAAACATGTGGACTTCGAGACCTTTTCGACCACATCCTGATTTTTGAAAACTACCCGCGCAGCCATCGACCGGAAAGCGATCATCGGTTGGGGTCGTGTCTGAAAATCGATGCCTTAAGTGCTTTTGATCAAACTCATTATGACTTTGCTTTGGTCATTCAATCGCTGCAACGATTGGTTTTTCGGTTCTCCTATGACGAGAGGACATTCTCAGAAACGGCCATTCGTCGTTGTGCTGATCGGTTCCGTCTTGGGTTGCTTAACCTGATAGACAGTCAGCCCCAACGGCTTGCAGAACTTGAATTTATCAGCGATGCAGAGAAACATTTCCTGCTTTTCGAGTTGAACGATACGCAAAAGGTGATGCCCTCAAAGGAAAACTTGGTCGAGGCGTTTATTCATCAAGCCCGTGTCGCTCCAGATCGCATTGGCGTGATCCAAGGGCCCGTTCGTATGAGTTATTCCTCGTTGATGTTACGGGTTCTGGAAGTACAGGCGGCTATTGCGAGCATCCCGGAACTGAAGAACAGCCCAAACTTGGCGATTGACCTGGAGCCTGGTCCAGAATGGTTGGTGATCGTGCTGGCGGCCCTGGCCAGAGGCCACCGCTTGCTGTTGCTAGACCCGGAACTTCCCAGCCAACGCAAAGAATTTTTGATTTCAAGGAAGTTTAAACTCATTCCAAATACCTAGTTCCGTATTAACAATTACAATATTAGTCTTTAGTCAGTGACTTTGACAGACAAACCGCCATAGTCTAATGGAATACCATTTTAATTTCATCAGGACCTAACAAATTCCTGACATCATACAATAATTCGTCCTGGGGCGATAAATACCATTCGGCTCCCAGCGCAACTCGTGTTTCCGCATCTTCCTGTGTGTAATGAATACGCACGGGACACAAGCCGCCTTTGTATTTACTTAAAATCTCTTTTAACGGTGAGATCCCCGTTTCATTGCACCAAGTGGCATCCAGATTAATCTCGATATACTTAGTGTGTTTTTCCCGCGCCTGATAAATATCCTGAACTTCGCGGGCGGTGATTGTATTGCCTCCGGAAAAATCATCAAAGCTGACCTGTCCAGAAATCATCAAAATCTTGTCAGTTTGCAAAATTTCTTCGTATTGTTCCTATCGTTCAGGGAAAAATCTTGCATCATCGCGAGCGCTCTAATCTTTAAGTGTCACAACCGCCCAACGGCGACCTTTCTTATTCACAAGGACTCTAACCCCAATCACCAAACCAACCGCTTTGGCCATCGATTCTTTGCCAGTTGGTTTTAAATCTACCAAACGCCCTTTACAGTAATGTCTCAATTCAACCTTATACTGGTTGATCCCATGCCCAGTGAGATAAAGCCCTAGGGTTTCTTTTTCCCCGTCCAACCACTGGCGCTCTGGCCACTCGGGTACTTGCGCAAACGATGCGCTAACTTCTTCAGGCTCAGAGGTCAAAAGACCGAACATGTCAGATTGTCCGAAAGACTCCGCCTTAGCGTGTTGTTCCGCTGCAGCCATTGCCTCGGGTAATGTCGCCATTAGGCTTGCTCTATGAGGACCGAGGTTATCCATTGCGCCTGATAAAATCAGCTTTTCCAACACTCTTTTATTAATTTTTTTCAAATCCACTTTGGCGCAGAAATCAAACAGGTCGGTGAAAAAACCGTGCTCTTGTCTGGCTTCGATGATCGCTTCAATCGGACCTTCACCAACACCTTTGACCGCACCAATGCCGTAAACGATATTACCTTCTTTATCTACCGTGAACTTGTATTTACCGACATTCACATCTGGCGGCAGGATGGGTTTGCCCATCCGATTACATTCATCCACCAATGTTACGATCTTATCGGTGTTATCCATATCTGCCGACATTACTGCGGCCATAAACTCGGCGGGATGATGCGCTTTTAACCAAAGTGTTTGATAAGACACTAATGCATATGCAGCGGAGTGCGATTTGTTAAATCCGTATCCAGCGAACTTTTCCACCAGGTCGAAGATTTTCATCGCCAATTCTGGGTCAATGTCGTTGTTCTTAGCGCCGTCTTCAAAAACCGCACGCTGTTTCGCCATTTCCTCGGGTTTCTTCTTACCCATTGCACGGCGTAATAAATCTGCTGCACCAAGAGTATACCCTGCTAGCACCTGGGCAATTTGCATCACTTGCTCTTGGTATTTTCAGCTTTTTGCAAAGTTCTCCAAGTGTAAATTTGCAGCCACCGAAGTGGAGTATCTTGGTCACATTGTCTCTGCTGAGGGTGTTTCCACAGATCCTTCTAAAGTTCAAGCTGTTAAGGAATGGCCTGCGCCTCAAAATGTCTCTGAAGTCAGAAGCTTCTTAGGCTTGGCCGGTTATTACCGGAAATTTGTGCAAGGATTTGCAGAGTTGGCTGTGCCCTTAACAAATTTGACTAAGAACCAGATGGTTCGAGATTGGGCTTTACATTGGAAAGAGCATGTTCAATCTTCTTTTCAGAAGTTGAATGATGCTTTGATTTCAGCACCAGTCCTTACACTTCCGGACCCGGAACTTGATAAGTTGGTTGCCACAGATGCTAGTGATCTTGCTACAGGTGGAGTTCTTATGCAGGAAAGTAGAGTGATTGCTTATGATTCTAAGAAGTTGAATCCTGCACAGCAGAACTATCCCACGCATGACAAGGAGCTTTTAGCTGTTGTCCATGCTTTGCGGATCTGGCGCCATTACTTGTTAGGACGGCCTTTCCAACTGGATACTGATCATCAGAGTCTCCAGTATATCTTCACTCAGCCGAATCTGAATTTAAGGCAGCGGAGATGGATGGAATTCCTTGAAGAGTACGAATTCCAGATTGTATATAAACCTGGTAAGCACAATGTGGTGGCTGATGCTCTTTCTCGCCATCCATTGATTACTCGCACGCATTGTAATGCGATTTCCACGCTTACTAGTGACTTTGGCAAGGCCATTGAAGCGGCTCTTCCTACAGATCCTGACTTTGAGCCTATATGGTCTAGCTTGTCTAAGGAGGCCAGAACTGATAAGGAGCGCCACCTTTACAGACATTTTGCTAAGCATGGAACTCTGCTTTATCATAAGGATAAGTTATGTGTACCTAAGTCCTCAGGAGTTCGGGAGCTTATTTTGAATGATACACATAACAGTCCGATTGCTGGACATGCAGGTTTCATGAAGACGTATTTTAAAATACGCAGCAGTTATTTCTGGCATGGCATGAAGAAGGATATTGCTTTATATATTCGCCAGTGTCAGTTGTGTCAGCAGACCAAGGCTGAACAGTTGCGCATTCCTGGTCTTTTGGAGCCACTAGATGTGCCAAATGCTAAGTGGGAGGTAATCTCAATGGATTTCATAGTTGGATTACCCAAAACCTTGCGAGGTCATGATGCACTTATGGTGGTTGTGGATAAGTTTTCCAAGATGGCA
The DNA here is from genome assembly GCA_010016025.2 of Alatinidae sp. Z8VKAUB7J3. Classification (NCBI taxonomy): domain Eukaryota; kingdom Metazoa; phylum Cnidaria; class Cubozoa; order Carybdeida; family Alatinidae; species Alatinidae sp. Z8VKAUB7J3. The sequence continues at coordinate 56,345,531 of JAAAKM020073195.1, forward strand.
CATTTCTTGCCTTGTCGCACCACCGATACTGCTTTGGACACAGCCTTGTTGTTCACAAAGGAGATTTTCCGGTTACATGGAATGCCGAGATGTATTGTAACCGATCGGGATCCTAAATTTGTTAGTGCTTTTTGGCAGGATTTTTTCCGCACGATCCAGACTAAGCTTGCTATGAGCACGGCTTATCATCCTCAGACGGATGGACAAACCGAGCGTATAAACAGGATCATTGAGGATATGCTTCGTAGCTATGTCTGGAATCAGCAATATAACTTTGGAAGTTCCTGTGGTGCTGGAAAAATCTGCTATTGAGGGCTTTGAGACGGTTATCCGACGCTGAGGTTTGCAGAATGATTTTTAAGGAATCGAATGACCTTAAAGGAGAGTTGCTTTCGCCGGATAATTTGTCACAAGCTATATCTGTCATTTTTTTTCTACCTAGTGACATTTTTTTCTCTTATGATTTCTTGTGATTTTTGTTTTTGCTGAATTGTACTTCTTCTGGATTAGCGTTTGATAGACATGCATATATAAATAAGTCTGTCCATGTGCTAGCTAACAAAACGTAACGTTCTGAATTGAATTAGATTAAATTAGCAAATTGAACCACATATTTTTTTTCCTTTGTTCTGATTTAATACGTTATTTACTTCAATTTTCTCGTTGTTTTGTTTTATTTTTTCATGTTTTTTTCCTTTTTAAAGCCCATATTCTTCTTTATTTGTTTTATTTTTTGATCTTTATACATTATTTTTTCTTGGGTACACTAGGGACACCTTGTTAGTTTAACATTTCAAATGTTCATTATATATATTTTCTGGTCTGAACTTTACTAGCTGAAAGTCTTGTTTTATAGTTATTTTTCTCTTTTTCTGAGTTAACTGTTATAATAATTATTATTATTGTTATGGTTGGCTATAAAAGAATTGAAGTTCAGGTCAAAAAGGTCCATTGCCCCACCCCTTACCACTTCAAAAACAACGTAGCACTAATAGTTGCTGGGTATAGTCCTTAGGCCTAGTATTTTGAGGCGGGGCTTACTTATCTCTTTTTGCTTTTCTCTTTCCCCCATCACGAAAGCCCCGCCCACCGGAGTCAGGCCGGTATGGGTAGGCAACACTCGTCCCTTGAAAGAGAGAAAGGAGTCATCAACACCCATCAGTCATCGGTGGCGACCAGCACCAGATATCCTGAGCCAGTACTAGCCAGAAAACCTCTTTCTCCCACCTCGAATTGCTCCTCAAGGATATTTTCTTGTGTCATGGCTAGCACTTTATATTTATAGGAAGTTACGTTACCTCAAATTTTGATCCGATGTCATGGGAGTTAGGGGGGTGCCCAGGAGCAAAAATTAACATGGGAGGAAGACTAGGTGCTTTCTGATCACTTTATGCGCTTAAAAAGGAAACTATAATTCGAAAGTGTTGATCGAATGAAAAATATTACGCACCTGATTTGCATGGGAGGTACACTGCAAAGGGTACATTTTACAAGGAGGTATATTTGACGAGTCAAATTACATATTGCTTTTATGCTACAAAATAATTTGTTTTCCTCCTAATAGAAGAAGATGAAATCCTGATTGGTCTGTTGTTGGATAGGAAATTTCAATCGAATCTTCGTAAAACTTTTTCCTCTAAATTGACCCATATTGATCCTTAGTATTTGTAACTTGGCTTGTTTTGATGAGCTTGTTGGCTTATCCGTGGTTAGGAGGTATGATGGTTAAAAACTAGGATTTTAACCATCAGAAAATCAATCCAATTTTCAATGCTTGTGTTTTTTATTCAACAATTGAAATAGTTATTATTCTGTTTCCTATATTAGTAGTTTGGATAAATTTGGATTACTTGGGAAAAACTACAAAAGGATTTTCCTATATCGAGAAAGGAAGGTGTCCAACGATGAAAGTGGAGGATATTCGCAACGTCGGCATTGCCGGTCACGGCAGCGTCGGCAAATCCATTCTAGCCGAGGCCATGCTGTTTAACGCGGGTGTGATTAACCGAATGGGAACGATCGAGGCGGGCAATACCGTTTCTGATTTTCACCGTCAGGAAACTGAACGAGGCATCTCCATCAGTACCACGATGATGCACTACCAATGGCTCGATCACAAAGTCAATGTCATTGATTTGCCAGGGTACCTAGACTTTGTCGGCGAAGTATACGGCGGTATGCATGTCGTCGACGTCGGATTAATCGTACTGGATGCAGGTACCGGGATTGAAGTTGGCACCCATACCGCCTGGAACTATGCCAGCAAGCACGATACGAGCAAGTTTTTTGTCGTCAACAAATGCGATAAGGAAGAGTTGAGTTACGGGCAACGGGTCGATGAAATTATCGAAAAGTTTGGGAACAAAGCCATTGTTGCGCAATTTCCCTATGAAACGGGTCAGGGCTTTCACAAAATCGTGGATCTGATCCGCGGGAAGATGTTGGTTTTTGCCGAAGACGGCAGTGGCACTTATACGGAAGAAGCCATTCCCGATGATGTAATGGACGAATACGAAGAATACCGGTTGCTGTTCATGGAAGCCATCGTCGAACACGATGAAGACTTGATGAACAAATACCTCGAAGATGAACCGGTCAGTGAAGAAGAACTCAAAAACGCACTTTCTCACGCGAGTAAGCACAATGAGATCTACCCGATCCTCTGTTGCAGCGCGACCAAAAATGTGGGCGTGACCCGGATCATGGAAATCATTGTGAAATACGGTGCCTCCGCTTCCGACCTCCCGGATGTCCACGCCAAGGATGCTTCGGGCAATAAGGTGACCCGGAAATGTGACAAAAATGAGCCTCTGGCCGTGCAGATTTTTAAAACCATTTCCGAACCGCACGTTGGCGAACTGTCGTTCGTCAAGGTGTTTTCAGGGACCTTAAAAGTGGGGATGGATGTTTACAATGCCAACAACCAAACCACGGAACGAATTTCCACCCTTTATCTGTTAAACGGTAAGAATCGGGACGATACGCAACAGTTGGAATGTGGGGACATGGGCGCCATTATCAAGTTGAAGCATTCCCATACCAACGATACGCTTTGTGATCCCAACCATCCGGTCATTATCGACCAAATCCGCTTTCCGGAACCCGCCATCCGGGCGGCACTTGAAGTGCCTAACAAGGGCGATGAAGATCGGGTGGGAATGGGTTTGTCCTCCCTGCACCAGGAAGATCCTACCTTCCACTTCCACTACTCTATCTACCTTAACTACTCTACCTACCTTAGCTACTCTACCTACCTACTTACACTACTCTACCTAAGCTATGCTACCTATCTACCTAAATTACTACCTATACTATCTGCGCATGCCGTTGTCGAAGTCGATTACGACAAAGGCATTGTCGGGTATGTCGGCCTGACGTCCGTCATACTCCTCGTCGCGAAAGTTCACATCCATGCCGCCGGAGGCATAGACGCGAACCGCTTCCGCTCCCGATATCAGCCGCATCAGGTCGAAAAAGTGACAGCACTTTTCCACCATCGTGCCGCCGGTGAACTCCTGAAAACGATTCCAGTTGCCGACCTTGGACAGGAACGGATAGCGATGCTCGCGAATGGATATCATTTTCGGCGCACCCGGTGTCCCGGCGCGCACCTCCTCAAGAAGCCGGGCTATCGGAGGCATGAAGCGGTATTCCATCGCCACCCAGACCGGCGCCCGGCGCGATCTGGCAAGCGTGATGATTTCGCGGCATTCCGGGGCATCGATCCCGAGCGGCTTCTCGACCAGCAATGGCAGCTCGGACGGCAACACGTCGGTCAGCAAGTCGCGATGCTTGTGGTTGGGTGCCGCCAGAACGAT